>JAHWFO010009247.1:619910-734428 GCA_023313115.1 Rhysida immarginata | reverse complement strand
AAAAAAAAACAAAAAAAAAAACAAAAAAAAAAACTAAGCAGACAGTTGATCTCGTTAATTGCCATCATTGTAAATATTTCATTAATCTAGACGTAATTTTGCTCGAAAATACCACCAAAACTACGAGAAATCGCATATTTTTAGGGAGGGCTGTAGGAGCACAAAGGGGTAAAAAGTGAAAAAAAACAGAAATTGTTTTTTTGCAAATTATGTGTCCAAATACGGCTGTGTCCAAATTATGTGATAGCCGAAAATCTCCTCCAATGGCTATCACCTTGTTTCCAAATGGCTTGTCTCGTTTGGTCAGATCGTTTTGAACTCCATCTCTCAAGAAATTATCGATACATCTCATCTGTGGTTTGTTAATATTGTTACTTCATCAACGATTATAAGTTTTGATTCTAAAATATCTTTACCTTGAAGAGACGATGGCTAAAGTTTTGACTTTGAGTTTTCAAGCAATGGAACTGGCAACTTGAAACCGCTGTGAACTGTTCTACCTTCTTTCATGAGTGTGGAAGCAATTCCACTTGTAGCATTTGAGAAGACTTTATGCCCATTTCCTTGGATGAAATCATTAAAACTCTATAAAGATAGGTTTTTCCAGAACCACTAAGTCCATCAAGATAGAATAATCGAGTTGTGGCATTTTCATCGTACTGATCGAGTGATCCTTTCGAAAGCAGCTTTTTATTGAGTATTTAAAGCTGGAATGAGTCGTTCTGCTTCTGCTCTCTTCAGTTAGATTAAAAATTACTAAATTAAAAACATTAATATTTTACTTTTGAAATTTTCAAAAAAGGCTACAATTTTGCAATGAAAAATCTGATACCATTTATACCTCCATGAATATAGCTAATTAAAAGCTACATTTCACTATTTATTTTGTCGAGATATCTTAAAAAAACACCTTTTAAATTGAAAAATGTGAAGAATTTGGCATAAAATCGATTATCTTGACCAAACCTGAAGTCAATTTATTTTTGAACTTAAATGCATTTTAAATGTCTATCATCGACCTATAGAGCATGCTTGTTTCATCAAGATAACTCTTATGGTTTGGTCAGAAATGAGGGAAACTCAATGATGACGGACAAAAAAAAACGCTTTTATTATATTGGATTTTTATAGAAATAATATTTTATGGTATTATACATAAAATATTATAAAGTGATTATAATTAAAGTCCCTTTGTAAAAATGCTATAAAAAAACAACCATGAATCCGAATGACTTCAAATTTGGACTGAGCATTCTTGAAGAAGGGGCATTTGATATGGATAAGAAAAAAAATAGTTCCAAAATTTATCACTAGATGGCGCTGTAAGCGGCATATTATGCCTAGGAGGATTTGTACTATGCAAATTGAAAGATACGCATGCGCATGAGACATTGCATGTGTTATAAAAACGCAGGCCTCATGGCGTTCTCGTCATATTTCAATTCAAAATGTCACTTCTAGCTGAATCCGCTTCCGTTATGCCGCTTACAGCGCCATCTAGTGATAAATTTTGGAACTATTTTTTTCTTATCCCATATCAAATGCCCCTTCTTCAAGAATGCTCAGTCCAAATTTGAAGTCATTCGGACTCATGGTTGTTTTTTATAGCATTTTTACAAAGGGACTTTAATTATAATCACCTTGTATATTTGTTGTTGTTTGAAAACAAGGGTCATTGTTGATCCGCAGCAAATAAACATTTCATTCATATTGTTACGCATAGATCATGGCTTATAAGTATTGTGATCGTGGGAACGAGATGGATTGCAACTAGTTGCCTTGTTGATGAAGAATGTGTTGGTTGAGTCGTTCCAAGCGGTTCTGAATTGAGGAGCAGACACTCCTGAGTATCAAGAGGGAAGCCATAACATAGGAATTGTAACACATTCTATTATAGTATTATTGTGCCTAACACAGATAATGTAATTCAGGGATTCAACAGAATTTACACTTGAATGTGAATACAACGAAACTAAGTTTCGCACTATTTGGATGTCTGGAACAGTCACAGGAAGGGACCATTTAATCGTTGAATTCAGAACTATTACTTAAGTATTTATAGTCGCTGTCTTGTCTTGTCTGCACGGAAGGATCCAAAGATTTCGAGAGCGGTTGGACTGCACAGAAAACGTATATCATGTAGAGGATGCATCGTGAACGGATGGAAGCTAAGATAAGGTAATATTGCGTTTTGGCTATTTTGGAATTGCGTATTGAAATAATTAGTTGCGGAGCTTTAACCTGACTGCAACGCACGTAGCCATTGATGATCTCTAAAGGGTGATTTTAGAGAGGCGGGACTGTAAAGAATTGTTCTGAATTATGTTCTTTTCTTTGCTCTATTATGGAAGGAGGCATGAAGATATATCCAGGAAACCTATGTGGAGGTGTTGTGTCCTATTAAAATGTTCCTTCAGAAGCTAATGGGAAATCAAGGTGTATGAGATGTATAGTATGAAGATATGTTGAAGAATTAATTAATTAATTAATTAATTGGCCTGAGCTATGGATGTGTAACATTTGTGATTTATGATTGTAAAATAAACTTCATTCAAATTACGTATATTCAATGCCATGCTATCACAAGGTGTCTGCGATACTCGAGTTCCTGGTTCGAATCCAGATCGCAGAATTTTTTCTTTCATTTTTGATTGAAAAATCATTACCTGATGTTTGGAGGTTCATCTCCCGTATATATTCATTATTTATCAAGGAAAATAATTACGCAACTGTGTGTTTATTAATTTATCCTTTATTTTCAATAATGAACTGTCTGACAACGGTCACAATAGGATTGAAGGCTGCTCTCATTTAAGAGAAAGACCCCCGTCGCGAATTGTTTGAATTAAAGGAATTTAAAACAAACAGATTCGATAGCAAATTAGATAGTCCACAGAAACATGTGTAAAAGGCTCCAAAATTCACTGCAACGAACCGACGATAATTTATTCACAATCATTAAAATTGCCTAGTTGGTCCCCTCAATGTACACATCTTTAAACTGCAGAGACAGGAAGAGAAGACACTATAATAAAGGCCTATCACAAGCGATTATAAGAGGCAATGATCGTTTCTTTTTTCTCTATCGCTCTGATGGGAGGATGCTAAGGAATGGCATTGAAGCTTTCAGTCTACGGGGAATCAAATTTGATCCCCTCATTGGAAAGCCCTAAAAACTGCACAGATATGCAGGGAACAAGCTGTTCTAAAGATCTATCGCAGAATATTATTTATAGCACAGCTCCTTTCTTATTTGTCGTCTGCTCTGATTCGAGGATGCAAAAGAGTAACATTAAAGATGTCAGTCTAAGAGGAGTCAAATTTGATCCCCTCATTGAAAAGACCCATAAAACTGCACAGGCATGAATAAAAAACACTATTCTAAGGGTCTATCCCAGAAGATGTATTCGGGAAAGTTCATTTCTTTTTTCTCTTTCGCTCTCATGGGAGGATGCAGAAGAGTGATATTGAAGTTCTCAATCTAAGAGAAGTCAATTTTGATCTCATTTTACAGACCTATGAACTGCAAATACATGAAGAAAAAGCACTATTCTAAAGGTTTATCACGAGAGATTTGTTCTGGCAATATTCATTTCATTTTGCTCTTTCGCTCTGATGACAGAATGCTCAAAGTGTGGCATTGATGGTCTCGGTCTAAAAGGAGTCTATTTTGACCTTCACATTGTACAGACATAAACTGCACAGACACGAAGAAAAACCACTATTATAAAGCTCTCTCCCAGGAAATCTGTTCTGCAAGATTTCTTTCTCTGGCAATATGTATCCTGGCATTGAAGGTCTCAGTCAGAGAGGAGCAATTTTGATCCCCTCATTGTACAGACATAAAACTGCAAAGACATAAAGAAAAAAATCTGTTCTAAAGACTTATCACACAAGATTTGGTCTGGCAGCATTAGTTTCTTTTTTCCCTTATAGTGGGAGGATGCGAAAGTATGGCATTGAAAGTCTCAGTCCAAGAAGAGTCAATTGTGATCCTCTCAATGTACAAACTGCAAGAGACATGAGAAAAAAACCACTTTTCTAAAGATCTATCACACGAGATTTGATCTGTTAACCTTATTTTCTGACATTTTCGATTTTCCACTGACTTAGAGGTTCTTAGGATTTCCTATAGTAAAGCGTCTCCTTCAATACGCAGACCAAAAATCTACAAATGGCAAGTTGCTAGGAGGATGTGAAGCAAAATTTATTGCAACAATCACTGTCTGGATACATATCCAAAGATAACTTATGAGTTAGAGTACCATCTTACTTAGAGATTAATGTGTTAAGGAAAACTAATTTCTTGCGAATTACATGCCATTACTTGCATCAGAAAGAGCCGAAAGATGTTGGCCTGAAGACTGCCAATGAATGCGAATAATAGCAAAACTGCTGCTCTGATTGGAAGGAAAATTGAAGTCTGAATCAGACTCCAAACATGAGCCTAGAGCAAAGAATTTCAAAGAACTCAACAGGAACGGCTAACAGACCAACGATACCCGGTGGTCTATGATATTTGACTATTCCCGTCTGTTGATCAATATTTTCTGGGAGGTTGAGGAGGGGAGGGTTGAACTAAGAGTATGCAAATGGGGCGCGAACGGAAACCGGTGACGATCGTTTATTCCGTCCCGAACTGCCTTTCAAGAGCTCCTTTACCAGTCGTCGTGATTTACCGAAAACTCCGCTCCGAAATGAATTATAGAGTTTGGAGTCGCTTTCCTCGCTTCGCCGTCGGGCGTCGCTGTGTAAAAGCGATCGCCTTGAAACCCTTCCATTATCAATGGTGATGAATGAGAAAGTTCGTTGGCCTCGCTTTATTGATCAACGCCAATTCCAATTTTACCTTGAAAATGGGCCCGGCATCAAAATTTATCGTTTTGGTGTTCGCAACACGGTGTATCGGAATGCCTTCGGGAAAAATGGCCGAGGAAGAGGATTCATGTTTTCCAATATTATTTTAACTCCACTTCGAGACCGAGAATGAACTTACAAGTAGATGCAAATCGACAGGGTTTACACCGCTCCAATCGAAACAACCTTCTACTATAAAAACATTTTGTGCGGCTGAGCTGTTGCTCGATGAAAGTGAATTTGCCGCTCAGCGAATAAAAATGAAGTTCGCACGAAAATTGAGATTTTTTTTTTTCAATTTACCTTTTAAAATCGAATTTATCCCGTTATCGTTAAAGCAACCACAAGGCACAAACAAGGCATCCTTTTTACTTATTCACACGTGTTGCTAGGTGCACTCGACTTTAAATCCCAAGATCTCGGAAAGCAAAATCGATCCCGAATATTTACATCCTACTTATAGGTAACCCCGTGTTCATTGATTTTAAATCCGAATGCACACGATGCGAGTGATTTTGCGTAAATTTGATTATAGTCAAGTGCACGATTATATTCAATAACCTTGTGCAAAGAACCCTTCAAATTAATAAAAATTTTCATCTACCTCTTCAAAGTTGTCTATTTACAAAGTTAACAATGCCTATCAAGAAAAATATGAGCAAGACATTTGTCTCCTGCCGACAGAAAAGCTGTTCTTTGAAATGGTGACTAACACTTTTCACTCTTTCAATCTTATGGGCGTCTTTGGATTCGGCTACAGCTTGGCGAACTAATTTTCTCTATCCGTGTTCTTCTAACTGGTTTATTAGACGTGAAAACGCCTCGGTGAGATTTGCTCGGCTATTTTTATTTTAACAAATGGTTAACCCTATCATTGAAAAGTACAAACAACTTTTATTTTTATATTCATTCCTGTTATATCTAAGCGCATTTTTATTCGCTGCGGCAAGAGTAAAAAAGGGCATTACCAGGGGTTTGAAAAGTAGCTATCATTTTGGAATAATACAGAAAATTGTAGAAATATATGGAATAGCATAAGATAACTTTGACTACACTCACTCACTCCAATCAGGTTCCTTATCCTTAATGAGACAGATCCCGCCGCTTCCATTCTCGGAATGCAGGTGCACAGGATTCCTTGACATCACACAATCATTGTAAGCAAAACTAGCTGCAGAAATGCCAGCACGCCGAGAGTTTTCCGCATTTGAACGGCGGATGCCTCAATATCAGATGTACCCAACACCCTGCAATTTTCCCGCACAACCGTTTCAAGGGTCTATCGAAAGTACACCCAACGAGAGGTTTCAACCCATGTCGGACATCTGATGGGCCGCCCACGCCTCATTGATGCCAGAGGTGTTTGCCGGGTCGCCCAGCTTGCAACTGCTGCCGAAGGGCGACAGCGGGCCAAATCACCATGCGGTACAACCGGGGACGTCCCACAACTGTGTCCGTAACGACAATTCGGGGAACCTTGGCAGTTGCAGGCTGTGGGAGCAGGCGGCCACGACGGGTGCCACTCTTGACCAACATCGACATTGGACAGCTGAGGACCTGACATCACGGTTTCAGCTGTATCGGGCCGATGGTCGTGTCTCTGTCTGGCGCAGGCCACACGAAGCCATGGATCCCGCTTGTCAGCAGGCTCCATACTGGTCTGGGGTGTTTTCTCGTTGCATGCAATGGGTCCATTGGTGCATCTAACATCCACTCTGCGTGCTACGTCTTACGTCGATCTGCTTGGGGACCACCTGCACCACTTCATGACTGTTTTTACCCCGTGGGCGACGGCATCTTCCAGCAAGATAATTCGCTTCCACACACGGCCTTTGTGGCACGGCAGTGGCTGGAGGAACATGCTACCGACTTCGCGACAATGATTTGGCCTCCACGTTCCCCAGATTGCAATCCCATTGAACATTTGTGGGACGTCATCGAACGATCTGTCAGGTCGTCACCAGCACAACTGGTAAATGCAGCATCGTTGGAGTGCAGTGGAGGCGGCATGGCTTTCAGTGCCTGTGGATGTGTTCCGGGGACTGGTAGACTCTCTTCCACGACGTTATTAGGCAGGTGTGTCATGACTTTTGTTGAGTGAGCGTATTTCCTAAAACTAAAAGGGGAAGACTGACGTGCGGCAAGAACGCCACCAAGGAACTCAGGGTCTTTTTTCATAGACTGCATGTACAACCCCTGGCAAAAATTATTCGAACACAGCGTGCAAAATGTAATCAAAACATTTTAGTTAATGATCATGTGTAATCCTGATACTTCAGACAGAATACAATTACATAGTTTTATTACTTAATCATTTCTTAATGCAAATAAGAAAATTGGATCATTTGAATAAAATTTAATGCTTTAAAAAATCAGCAGTTCACCTCCACAAGGTGAAATTATTAGAACAATCCAAGGTTAGGAAAAAAAAAATATTCGAACACTTGACAATTCCGCGAAACAGATTAAGTTTGAAATTTTTCTATTGGTTTTACTCTACTGCTAAATTTTGCATATTAATCTTGTAACATTAGTTATAAATAATTTCGTTGATTTTCCACAATTCACTGCATCAAGAAATGGCTCGTGGAAAAGAACTGTGCAATGACACCAAAAACCAAATAATCCGCTTGTTAAAAGAAGGAAAAATGCAACGAGACTATGCCAACTGTGTTGGATGTGCTGTATCAACTGTTAACTGCGTGTGGAAGAAGTTTCGAGAGACTGGTGCAGTATTAAATCGCCCTGGAAGAGGTCAAAAACGGTGCACAAGCAAGCGCCAGGATCGGTCACTCAGGAAAATTTGAAAGAAAAACAGAAGCTATACATCCAAGGAACTGAATAAGCTATGGAAAAAGTATAACGTGCGTGTGAGTGACAGAACAGCCAGAAATCGACTCAACGAAATGGGATACAAGTTCTGCAAAGCGAAAATTAAGCCCCAACTTACAAAACGTCACAGACAAGTACGCTTACAGTGGGCGAAACAGCACAAGACATAGACTGAAGAAGACTGGAGTAAGGTGATATTTTCGGACGAAAGCCGTATTAATCCTGGTTGTGGAGATGATAACGGTATTTTGGTTGGGGACGGAGTGAAGAAAAGTTTCATGACCAGTGTTTAAGAGCAGGTCAAAATTTTCCATCTTATATCACGGTTTGTGGATGTATGTCGTCGAAAGGACTGGGAAAACTAGTTATAATACGTGGAAAAGTGAATGGAGAAGTTTATGAAGAAGTGTTAGATAATGTCCTAATTCCATATGTGGAAGATCAATTCGGAGATGAGCAGATCATTTTTCAAGACGATAATGCATCTTGTTACCGCACTGCAAGAATCAAAACTTACCTACAAAACAAAGACATTAAAACACTTCCATGGCCAGCACAAAGTCCAGATTTGTCACCAATAGAAAACGTGAGGTGGAAATAGAAAAAAATTGGTAAATAAAAAAAAACCCTACAAACAAGGAAGAACTTAAAGCTGCAATTTCACCCTAACAGTTGGGGTGAAATTAGTTCTGATTATTGCAGAAATTTGGTTCAAACTATGCCAAAGCGTATTAAAGTAGTAATACAAGCTAAAGGAAGTTCAACACAATATTGATGTTTATTACCACTAATGTTTTCCATAACTTATTCATTGTGTTCGAATATTTTTTTCTAACTTAAGAGTGTTCTAATAATTTTTTCCTCAGTAGGGATATCTTGATAATTTTGTTTAGAGCATTAAATTTCATTCAAATGATCCAATTTTTCTTATTTGCATTAAGAAATGATTAAGTAATAAAACTATGTAATTGTATTTGGTCTGCAGTATCAAGATTACACATGATCATTAACTAAAATGTTGTATATATCCACACTGCGTTCTTATCATTTTAATCAGTGTCTCAATCATTTTAATCATTTCCCGGACAAACAAAGAGAAATGCGAACATTTGTATGAATACAAAAAGAAAAAAAAAGAACTGAAGCGAGAATGTGAAATCGAACACAACGACAATCTTTCATTTCATCCGTGACAACAGCTATGGAGGACCAATGGAGAGCTATTTTTCTGTCTGGAATTATCAAGTATTAATTAAAAATATGCCTCGACGCTTTATCGTTGCCAATAATAAAGCAGTTTTCTCCAAAATATTCTGATATCCTACTATATTTCATAACAGTATATATAAATACTTTATATCAAATAGGGACTTAGATGAGTATTTTATGTGACTGAAATTAAGACGAATACGGAAAATCCAAAATAGAGCAATACAATCTTCTTTAAATACTTTGTCAATCTAAGAGTACGAGCTGAAGAATAAGCATGTTAGAACAGATGAAAGAATCACATTTCAAGTTATTAGCATTTTCTTTCGAAAATGTGTTTGCATTTGTTGGCTCGCCAGAAGAGAAACAAGAGATGCCAGATAGAGAGAGAAAGAGACGAAGCAAATGCGAGTCAGGTTGGGAATGTTTGTGTTTCATCTCTGCAAAAGCACACATGGCAAGAAATTGATTTCAAGAAAACCCTCTGGGGCGCTCGAAATGCCTTCCCAATATCCTCATAAACAGATGGTTCGAGAAATTTCCTCCTGAAGGGAGTCAAAAATGGAATTCACTCGAATTGGCCTCTATTCTGCCAATTCCCTTGAACCGCCCTTCCTTCACATTTGTTTACCACCCATTCTATCTCAATTCTTGCTTATTTATTAACACACTACTCTTAGAGTAATATAGGAATGAAAAAAAATGGTAAGCTTACACAAAATGTAAATTTTAATGGCTCATTAATCTTTTGTTTTCACAAATTACTTTTATCGTCAGGCATTAAAGCGAAAAATTATAAATTATTATCTGGACTATTCTTGAGTATCGTAACATGTAATAAAAATTGAATAAGTGTCTTAAGAACTACTTAATGGATTCATAAGTGCCTATACTCCTCTTCCATACTTCATGTGACACTAAAGGTCCTGGTTCGAATCCAGGTCGCAGAATTTTTTCTTCCAATTTTTCAAATAATATCATTTCCTGATGTTTGAAGAATTAGCTCCACTTTATATTCATTATTAAGTGAATTAGCTCCCCGTCTTTAACTCGACGTTCCAACTCGTACCATAAATGTTCGACTGGGTTAAATTCAGGCCGAATTACAATCATGTATGTGTCCCACGCCTGACGGAAGCCGAAACGTAACATGTGCATTCTCGTTACTAAAAATGCTCGCAGTTTAGGAAATAGCACACTCGATAGCACAAATGTCCCAAACCAAGCCATGAAAAACACCCACACAATATTACACCACCACCAAACATCACAATTGGAACGATGAAGTTATATAAAAAGCGCTCCCCTGGCATTCGCCATATCCAAACACCACTGGAGTCTGGCAGCCTTGATGTTCGGCGAGATGCTTGTCTTGTATGCGGCTACATATCCGTGAATGCTGAGCGCATGCAGTTCCTTCCTGAAAGTGTTGTAATGCTTTTGTTGCCTGTTGGAACTCCTTGTTGGTGATCTAGAATGGTTTCTTGCGGTTTATCTGAACTTCGCGCTTCGACACTCTTCGGTTGCTTTCAGTGAGTTTAGGAATCATCTGACTTGGGATGTCCGTGTTCCGATGCCTGTAATGTTTCATTTCTCGACAGTATAACCAGTAGTTGAATGTGGCATGATATTTTTCCAGAAATTTCACAAGCAGACATGCTCGCAATATAGCACTCAATATTTATTCCTCTCTCTAAATTAGCCATTCTCCACCTATGACAACGTTACGCGAGCAAGTTACTATAAAATCATTAGATTTACTTATTGAAGTGAAACTTTCTTTAGGCGTACCGCATACAAACTTCTTGCTGGGCAGTCAATGTGTCTCATGCGTCACGCTCGGAAGTGAAACGCTCATTCGGGTAACTCGGGTCGAGAAAAGTACTTATGTAATCGGCTTGTCCAGACGTCCGTCGTCTGTCATGGGACAGAGCAAGAACAAAGTTCTAAGGCGAGATATCCGAAAGAGGTAGAATAGCACATGTACTAATGGTACCATTATGATACCCCTTAAAATATTCAATGTAACATATGCAATGTAATATAACAAACAACTCGTGACGATGTGTCATGATAAATATAGCGTGTAATTAATGATACTCGATATGCTCCCATTTAATCTTTCAATGCAGAGACATGGCATGTAATGTATTAAACATCCATAATAATAACATCCATGTATCAAACAATCGCCATAGAAGTTTTCACTTCGGTCGTGCGGTCTTAAGCACACACCCAATTTTTTATTTTATTTATTTGATTTTTCACCTCAACATGTTAATAAATAATTATATTACATTATATTATATTATAGTAAATGAACTCTTTAATCAAAATTATTTTTGAATATGCTTTCATAAATTCTTATTAAATTGTACTTTTGTAAAATCTTAAATACTTCTCGTTTACAAATTATTTTTAATACTTACTTCTATTATACAATTTGTAAATAATTGATATAAAATAAATAAATCAAATAGACATTAAAATGCCTCAACCTTACTATTAATTAAATAAATAGCTATAAAATCACATCAGCTTCTGATACGCAATATACAGGGTGTCCGGAAATAAATGGTAAATATTCATACACGTGAGAGAACATGTATAAAGAAGCATTTTTATTCCTATGAACATGGTGTCGCAAGCCAACCCCCCCAGAGATACAGGGGGATTAAATTTTGTTGCGCTGCCTGATTGTTGGCGTCCTGCGAGCGACTAGGCAATGTGGTGCAGCCCACATCTGTTCAAGAGATGTCAATGTATGCTCGAATGGCTGCCCCTGTCAGGCCACTCCACAAACCTTTAATACCTTAAATGTCACTGGAGGTCGTGGCACACGTATTGATTTGCATACATTTACACAATCAGGACCATTTCACAAATAAGCTTACTACCTGAACCCTCACAAATGAGATCGTTGATGCAGTTATTAAGAGCCCGTGAGTACTGAGGTATGTAGGCTCCAATGTGGGCTGCACCACATTGCCTAGTCGCTCGCGGGAAGCCAACAATCAGGCAGCGCAACTTACTTTAATCCCCTTGTATCTCTGTGGGGGTTGGCTTGCGATACCATGTTCATAGGAATAAAAATGCTTCTTTATACATGTTCTCTCACGTGTATAAATATTTACCATTTATTTCCGGACACCCTGTATATAATATACGCAATATGAGCGGAATCTACAATGGCCCTATAACGTTTCTTCAACCTAGGAACGTAGCAAATCGATCACATCATGTATAAGCAAGCGTATTCGTTCTATCAAAAATCTAGAAGCCGTGGCCCAAAATCACAGTACAGAAAAAATATGGTATTAAATTTTATTTTCGTTTAATACCATATACTTTTCATAAAGTATTTCTTGATTTAGTTACAGGTAGTTTCATGATTCGTCCAGGTGTAGGATTTAATTAGAAAATTGTTATCGACAAAAGAATTAACATTGCATCTCTTGAAAATATAGAGCTCGCTAGATCAGATATAATTAAACATTTTACATTTAGATTTTTTAAACCTTCTTCTCTAAGAAATTAATTTACATAGTGAGCTTACAGAAAAGAAGGCAGTTTGGTTAAAATTCAGTCTACCATTTAATGAAGTTCATCCAGGCAGCAAAATAATATTAATAATTAATCTGTTTGCTTCACCCCGTTATCGTTCCTCTACTTTAGAATAATAAATTAACATTATTTTTATCCCAAGATTAAAGTCAAGTGAGATTAAAGCAACGTTCCGCCCAGTGGTTTACCCTTAATATAATAAAACTACACGGAACCTACTCTAGGCCTAATTCCCACAGGATTATCAATTGTTATTTAATCCATTTTAATGGGGAACAGGAATTACACGTGGGGAATTCCAAAAGCCACAGGAGAAAACACATTATTTCCAAACGAAATCGATAAGTCAATACATAATGACAACCCAGTTGAGCCAAACTACAATACGCGGGACGAGGCCGTCTTCTTAACTCCAATCACTTTCAACTGCTTACATAGCACAAATGCTATCCTTCGCATACACACAATACACAAAAATCATTTCTATCCTTCACGATATTTTTCTTACCTTGAAATGTAGGTGGGGAACGAGCGGACTTTATGGCAACCGGAAGTCGATCGATTATTAAGACGGAGGGAAGACAAAGGAGGCGTTCACTCTGAAGTCCGCGTGACATGCACATGAGATGTTGTTGGCTCGTTCGCTCACTCAACTGCAAAAACAGAGAACAAGAATGGGAGTTACATATAAAAAAAGGAAATGGATGAAAAGAGAAATTGCACAAAGTATATAGTAGTGTCGGATGATTACAGTGGGTTACATAGATGTCAATAATTCTGCCAGGACGACGAAACGCCTAATTTTCGAACCGATCAGTGTAAACATAACCTAATAACCCCTCCCCCGAAGAAAACAGGGGGGGGGGGGAATAATGAAATCCACACACTTTTATTTTTAGATATATTCAAGATATATCTATATTTCAGATAATTTTCTTGAAGTTCTAAGAACTTAAACCTGCAATTTAAACGAACAGCAAAAACAAAAGCAAACGATTGGGTTCTACAATTAACCAAGTTTATTTTGCTTCAGTAAGCACAATTCCATTATCCGCTTTTGAAACTTAAATATTATGACGACGGTTGTTCGGAAAATAATGCCTCGCATTCATCCAATAATACGTATTTGAAGTTCCCCGTGTTTTCTTTTGTACAGAACAGTACAGAATTGAACACGCAGCGCTGGTGTACAAATTCTTAAAATAGCATTCGTGAACGACTGGTATAATTGATTTGTTGGTTGTGAAGAAAAAAACTGTCCATTACGAATAGAAACCGCTAAATAGAAAAACAGTAAATGTTGGACTCTGGCAAGAATTGGAAGAACTAACAGAAACAATATAGGAATTTCTGGACATGATATTAATATATACATAAAACCAGGGCCAGTCTTCTATATATATTGTGGCCCGGGTGCAACAACATTATTGGACCCCCCCCCCCCTTAATACAGGGTTATTACAAATGATTGTCCCGATTTTATAAATTCACTGTAGCTTTATTTTTTGACATATTGTCACCAAACTTTACAAATATATGGAAAAACTCAAAAAGTTATTTTTTGTAATATTACAAGTGCTCTATATGTGCCCCTCTAGCGATTCTGCAGACATCCCGTCTATAATTAAGTTCACCCCTACTTTGTGAAGCATGTCCCTATCAATCTTTTGAAAAGCACTGTTGATGCGAGCTTTCAGTTGTGGTAGATCTGTTGGTAGAGGAGGCGTAAACACTCATTCATCTTTCACATAACCCCATACAAAAAATCTCAAGGGGTTAGAAACTGATATAAGCACAACAAAACAGCTCACTGCTATTCTCTCGTGGCATAAATCAGAAGCAAACCTGCAACAAAAAATTTTGTGACAATATTTTGCGTCTGCAAAGCTTTGTGACAATATGTCACAAAATAAAGCTATAGTGAATTATGAAATCTGGTCAACCATTTGTAATAACCGTGTACATTGTGTGATTATGTTCTTTGAATCATTTTTGATAAATGCGTCTATGTACCATTTCGCATGATTGAAAAAATGGCCACCTACACAACCGAACAGCTTGTTTTCATCATCGAAGAGTATTGTACATTCGGACAGCCGAAAGTCCAGAACGCATTCCAAGTGAAGTTTGAAGTCAAAGTTGTCCCTGTAGACACGCACTAAAAAATCTAGTGAACAATTCGGGACGACAGATTCCGTTCTGGGTGATCATCACCACGAAGGAAAGCTGTCCTCATCGAAATACCAAGAGAACATTCCCAAAGTCCGGTAAACTTCCGGAAGAATGCTTTCAAACTTCACTTGAAATGCTCGTCTCACGCGTACCAGACTTTCGGCTGCCCGAAAATATTCATCGATGAATGAAAGCTCGCTGCTCAATAGTGTAGGCGGTGTCTTTTTCAATCCTGTGAAATGATACAAAAATCTCTTTAAACAAAATGTCTTGATGCCACGAAAACATCTCGCAAATTTCAACCAAAAAAAGCACTTAGTACTACCTAAGAAATTGATGTTTAATCCTGGTCGGTAGGTCTTGGGCCATCCTATATTGATCGGCCTTAGATATAACACAGTAAGCCAAGTAACTTCCGAAAACACAAAACAGTACTATCGGAAGATGATAACTGTAACCGAAGAGTGTTACAATGTAATCAGAAGTTGGTAGCTTTTATTCAAATAAAATTTTATGGAAATAAAATTATTCAACTAGTATACACTGAACGACCAATTTATTAGAGGAACCTCTTATGGAAAATGGGTCGGCCTCCTAGTGACACCCAAACAATGGAACAGGCCGAAGCGGTGTATAAAAGGGATGCATTGGATCACAAGTTGCAGTCAGCAGCAGAAGTGGACTGAATATGGGTAAATCCAAGGATATGACCGACTTTGAACGAGACATGATCGTTGGCGCAATTGAGCATTTCGCAAACCGCGAACCTCCTCGGGTTTTCCCGTGCAACAGTGTCAAGGTATTCCGTGAATGGCAGTTATGCCAAAAAAACAACCTCCAACAAACACCTCCGGACGAAACAGGGTCGTGGATGAACGAGGCCAACTGGCACGAATCATCCACAACAACAAGAGGAGAACAGCCCAACAAATTGCAGCGCAGTTCAATGAGGGAGCATCCCAGCCCATTTCGGAGCACACGGTGCGGCGCACCTTGCACAGGGCTGGGTTTAACAACAGGCGGCCAGTACGGATACCGTCGCTGTCACTGCAAAATAGGATAGCACGCCTGGCATGGGCATACAGACATAACTGCTGGACACTGGATTAGTGGAAGAAGGTCGCTTAGTCGACGAATCGCAGTTCCTACTTCATCATGCGGACGGCAGGCTGCGCATCTGGCGCAGACAACACGAGGCCATGGACCCATCCTGTCAGCAGACAACCGTACACTTAGGAGGAAGAGGAATGCTGGTCTGGAAGAGGGATGCTGGTCTGAGGTGTCTTCTCTTGGGACACACCGGGTCTTCTGATATCCATAGATACACTACCTGAACATTGTTGCCGATCAGATGCACCCGTTCATAATGTTTTCCTTGGTGGTGACGGACAGTTTCAGCAGGACAATGCTTCCTCTCACCATGCTCGAATGGTTTTGGACTGGTTCGAGGAACATGACGCGGACTTCCTCCTGCTTCAGTGGCCAGCTCGGTCGCCCGATCTCAAGCCGATCGAGCATTTATGGGATGAAGAGTGGAGAGAACCATCCGACGCCTTCCCACACTACCGTCCAACCTGCATCAATTACGGGACGCTGTGACGTCAGCCTGGGCTGCTATTCCTCCGCAACAGTTCCAACACCTTCTTGAATCCATGCCAGCATGTACTCAGGCAGTTCTCGCCGCTAAAGGAGGCGCAACACGCTATTAGCGGGGTGTCTCTTAATAAAATGGTCGTTCAGTGTATAGTCTGTAGATCTTAGCAGCAAGAACTACCAACATTTTACCCGATATCCAGACTGTATAATTACGTAATATAAAATGAAATTCACTAGAAGCAATTGAATTCTAAAAAAAGCAATTTAAAGAGTCCATGGAACATGAATAAAGTATGTATGACCGATTAAAAATGGAATAAAATTAACGATCTCAAAAGTCGATGTAACGGAATTTCGGCTTCCCTGACTCAATTTAACATTCCTTAACTCAAATAAAAAAAACTATTTATCTGAATCAATAAAACACGGAAACTAAATCTCCACAGAGTTGAAACGTGCATTTCATATTGCGAAAATGAGTGCGGGCTAACTAGAAAGGATATAAGAGAGCTTGCAAACTGAAATAGTTTAAATCAATCACGACCTTATTAAATTACAAATAAATTTACATGTCAACAGATTCGTTTGAACCTCTCTCTTCCGACCAGTTTGTATAAACATATATTTTAAAATAAATAACCAGTTTGTAAACAAGAATGCTAGGCAGAGGTAAACCTTCAGACGAATGAGTGAACGAACATCGACTTGCCATGTACCCTTCGTGTTTATTGCTCGAGTTATTGATTACCATTAATGCTTTTCACCGAAGAACCTTCTATTAGGAGCGCTCATTCCTGACATTTGATTTTCTCCTCTCGGCTACGAAGCTGTGGCTCTGTTGGTTTTAGACGGCGCAATTCATCGCTACACTAAACATTCCATCTCTCAGAAATCCAAGGGAATAGAGGAAAAGCAAATTTGAACTTTTTAAAGTAAACGTATATAACGTGTTAAAGTCAATTTCTCATAAATAAAAATAAAGTTTTTTTTAGAAAATGTGACAACCTCATAACCATCCCCATTTATTTTAACGAGAAACGTGAAATCATCAATAAAGTTCTGTATTTCTAGTCTAGTCTTAGCTCCGTTGATGTCTTCGTTAATTGCTGATTTTTAAATCTGTTCGCCTTTCATGTTTTAGATAAAATTCATTATTAGGACCGATAGGTACGTATGTTTTCACAATGTGGTTCCGTCCGTCGTTTGTCTGTTGGTGCTTTAGCGTTCGAAAGCTTCCGAATTTACGATTTCCGTTTTCGCTATTCGACAACTTAGGCAAAACAACAACCTGAGTTCGTTGATGGAAAAAAATCAGAGAATTACTCCTGGTTCAAAAGGTCACAAAAAACATAGAGGGCCACGTTTTTTACCATACATTTCCATGTATAAATGGCCTATCCATTGATCAATGCTTTTCTCTCTGTCATTCGATAGCTGAGGAAGAGAAAAGAATTGGGAATTAATTGAAGACACGTGATGGTCTTCCTTGGTGGTCAAAACCCGCCAAAATTGGTTCAATGGTACGTGTTTTAGTGGTACCATTATAGTCCATTAGAACTTTCAATGTTAAGATATAGCATGTAAGATATCAAACAATTTGGGATGAGGCGTCATGAATGAATATGACGTAAAAAGAATGCTAGTTAAAATTGGTTAAATGTTATTTTTTATAATTGTACCAATATGGTACCACAGAGATCACCATGCCATTCGGAAAAAAGAACGTGCGCTCCTGGTGAAGCTCTATTACCAGAACAGCAGCAATATCGGCGTGCTCTTCGTATCCACTTTGGCGATGAACGTGTTCTGTCGAGACACTTTCCAGATGCGTGGCCTGCTCGTCACCGGACCTTAACATGAAGGATTGTGTTTATCACGGAAGCGTACGGACCTTGCACGAACTGATAGCCAAACATCATTCGTCATGTTGCAGGCATTTCACTTCATTCCACTGTTGACCACGCTGTCCTGCGCTTCCTGCAAGTCATCGACGCAGAGGGTGCGCATATTGAACAGTCCCTCTAACAGCATTTCAGTTGTACATTACTATCGTCTGTGTATGATCTTGCAGCGCCAATTTTCCCCCTGGTAGCAACCGTATGCACTAATAAATTTTCCGTTGGATTTCTCTTCCCCACGCTCTGCATCGCTTATACTCAGTTTCATCACCATCCCTGCAATAACGCGGTCTGCAGCGCGCGCAGAAGTGGGGAACTTATAACCATGCGGTATATTAAAATACAAAGTAGTTCAGAGTTCAGGGCTTATATTTTGCAGATTATAGCTTGTAAATAAATAGCTGATTGGATCATAGTTAGCTGCAGTTCCCTGAAAAGATATAATTTTGAATACATTTTCAATGTTTAAATTATTGCTGATAATTTATAGCCCCTATAATCTTACAATCGATTTATTAATCGTATTAGTCCCTGAAGAATATAAATTGCATCCTGTTCAATAACCGTGAATTGAACATATCCTAAGAAATCCTAATCTATAACTTCATTTCGCTAACATTACTATTAACTATGCCAATAAAGGTTTCATCTAATATTTTTAACTTGATACCCCTTTAACATTATTATTTTTATTACTATTATTATTATTATTATTATTATTATTATTATTATTCAGCTGTATATATGGTGGCTGCAATTGATTGAGATTTACGACTAACTGCCACTTATCATTTCAACATACGGAAGTGAAGGCTTACAGAGCTCCATTTGGTAATAATCTATACACATGGTGAACTTTATACTATTCACATAATTATAACTGCCGGCCAAATTTTTAAAATGGCATAGAGAATATTTACAAATTATAATAATTTACCTAAATTTAATGATTCTAGCATTGCCCGGAAAAACACAATGAAGCAAACGAACATCCGCCCAATTTGTAAGGCCAATCAAAGCCAATTCAGAAATTTTAGACCAATTGCAGTTTTATCGGAAACATAAAATCACTGAAAAGGTCTAATTTAAAAATTGACTGAATATTCATGATCCATCAATTCTTTCTTTCCAACAAGGTAGCAGCCTAATGGCTCTGCGCTATTTCGATGGAAATTTTTTATTCGCAAAAGCTTAAAGTTTCTGGCTCTGTGTTACCACTCTGTGTAATCTCCAATTTATTTAAAGATAGTTTTAATTAATTATGCATTAATAATGAAGATCATATGTTGGAATAAAATTAGTTATTTTACAAGGTAAAAATTACACCCTTGCATGCTACTTGTATTGCCATTCTTTTCTCATCTACACTAAACTACACTAAAGCAAAGAACTGCAATCTATGTCTGTGAGTGTTTCCGACAAAAAAGTTTTGTTTTTTGAATTCTGAATTCGGATTCTTAAAAAAGAAAAAAAAATAGAATACGAATGTTTTAAAGAACACTATATAAAATATACAATGTAGACCCTTTTCAGTTAGTTGGTTGGCGGAGCATGCGCCTGCGCGGCAGATGCTTCCGGCGGGCAAAAAAACTTCCGGCACCAACTAACTGAAAAGGGTAGCCTGTAGCTAGAACGTGAGAACACATAACCTGCAGCCTTCTTGTTTCATATTCTTTTATTTTGAATTTCTTAATAACCCTCCTTTTTTTAAACTAAAAGACAATTCGAAAACACCAGAAATAGTAAAAACGAGGCCTCAAATCCAGACCTCTAAAAATCCCGGCTTCAAACAGGGAAAATACAACAGTACACAACAATTATTCATTAACAGAACCAGGGATGGAAGAAAGAACTTATTGGCATGATAACTTTCATCCATCCCTGACAGAACTTATTATATGATAACAGAAACTAGCTAACAAATAACATTATTAATTTTAATAAAGATGGTAAGTAGTAACGTCAGTTCCTGGCCCGTTGCCTAGCGAATCCAAACTTAGGTTTAATTTCTCTATGCTTTTCAATGGCAATACATCACATTGTTAAACCTAATGTTTGGAATCGCTAGCCAACTGGCCAGGAACTTACGTTATACTTACCAGCTCTAATACCATTAAAAGCTTATAGGAAATTCTTGTATTTTTCAATGTTTAAGCATAGTATTATCGAAATGACAAAACAAATTTTTGCAGACTTCCCGTACAGACACACACAAATTCGACGTTTCAGCAATGAACTTTTTAAATTTATTTTGGTAATACAAGGACATGGTCTTGAATAATAAATTTTAACGGTCATATTGAATATAGTACAGGGTGATTACAAAAGAACTTCACACTTTTAAAAATTTATTACATCAAAGCTATTCAGAATATAGACACACCACATACGGATTCTTAAAGAAAAACTCTTGAAGTTTATTGTGATACAGTTAAAGATGTTCAATATGCCCTCCTGTCGTCCCAAACCCGCATTAACATGTCTCCATCAATCCCACGTATCGCTATCGTAATGAAGACAGTGACGACTTTATCTTTCAGCAGGATGGGGCACTTCCACACTGGAAGACAGGTGCGGGAATTTCTTGATGCCACTCTCCCACAGCGGTGGATTGGTCGAGCAAACAATAACCTGGAACTTGCAAAGTGGCCACCGCGGAGCCCCGACCTCACACCTTGTGATTTCTTTTTATGGGGGTGTGTAAAGGACAAGGTCTTCACCCTACCCCTTCCCCGTGATCTAGACGAGCTGAAAGAACGCATTACGGTAGCGATACGACGGATTGATGGAGACTTGTTAATGCGGGTTTGGGACGAATTCGACTACAGGGGGACATATTGAACATCTTTAGCTGTGTCACAATAAACTACAAGAGTTTTTCTTTAAGAATCCATATGTGGTGTGTCTATATTCTGAATAGCTTTGATGTAATAAATTTTTAAAAGTGTGAAGTTGTTTTGTAATCACCCTGTATTCCTCAATAAAAGTGATATCTGAGAAAGCTTCGTACAAAAAAAAAACCCGATTATTATTTTTTAAATCAAAGATAATTTTGAAACTGAATTAGGATTACCATTGTGAAGGAACCTGCTTTGCATTAAAAACTTAAATAGTGGCAAGTGGATTGCCACGTGTGGATTATTCATATTGTTTCTTGTTGTTTGAGTTTGTTTTATTTTAATCTGATAGCGTGTATATATTTTGATGGGTGCTTTATTAATAATTATTATTGAAGTATTGCTTTTATTTAAGTGACAGAGTCAATAGGATTTTAAGTGTAGGTGCTGACAACAATGGGCTGCGGATGCTGGCTCGTTGTTACAACAACGACGAGTTGTTTTATCAGTGTTGTATACGTGGAATAAAGAATTAATTTGGTTTTAATTTTTTGGATAAAATTTTTTTTTATTCCATGTTAGGCTAGGTAGCTGAGCAAAGGTTGAATCATCCGAGAATAGGCCTTGGCCTTTAGGAAAATTTAGAACAGATGGGAACGCTCGGCACTTGAAGAAGCATTGAATCTTGTGGTATTGCTGCAGACTATATAAATGCGAAAGTGATCCTTGGAGTTCTTGTAATGAATTAAATTAGCTTCAGAATTGCATTTGATGGAAGCCTAGATTTTCGATGGCGATGAATGCGATTGACCACTTTGATTTCACAAGATAAGAGAAAATTGCATATTGAACGATGGGATTCTTATTGCGTATTGCTTTTAATTTTTAAGACGTTCCATGACGGATATTCGGACCCCCACAGGATACGGCAGTGGAATTTTTAAGCCTCGTCAGGTGAAAATGCTATGAAGCCCGGTGGGAAGTAAAACCCGGCTTCGTACCTGGACCTGGTCTGCGGTGTGAGGAAGATAAACGTTTCAAGGCATCCGTAGTGAATACTTGAAGAATGTGCTCCACAGATCCCATTGGCTTGCATTGGATATCACAATTATAGTAAAAGAGATTGTTAATTATACCCTCAATTCAATTGAAGTTGTGAATTAAAAATTATTACTTGGATCTTACTCGTCCTTTATTTTGAAGAAGCATGTAATTTTGTACTGGTTACTAAATGTTGCTTATAATAAACGTTCATTTAAAATCGTTATAAGAGATAGATATCCAGTGCGACTTCATTACTTGAAATCACAAAGTAAGTTTATAACATTACATGTATCAGGATAGCGTTTTCAATAGGGAAATATTGATTACCAAGTTTTGCATCAAATGGAACTTATCGACCTGACAATCAATAAAAGCGATTATCAATTTGAAAGAATTAATTAGAGATTTAAGCTTATCTAATCAACTTTATTGGTCGACCTCTTACTAAGAGTGTGGGCGTATGCATTCATGAAATCGGCTTAAAATCTCATGGTTAGAGAAGATATATTGAAATTTTGAAATAAAATTCCCCAGAAACGGCAAATGGCAAAACCAATGAATTTAATATACTGATAGAGAATACCTTGACATATTTTATGACAATTGGTAAAGCCAATTTAGAGATATTAATTTTTTTTTAAAAAATGAAGAAATAGCTGTAGCATTCATACAAGCAACACCAATGTCAATAAATTCGACATGTATGGATCCTGTTATTGAGAGGAATAATTTTTGTACATAAATTGTTCGGCTCTGATAAGCAATTTTGAAGTTATTAAAGTGAACCTTTACTCAAAACACTAGTCCGCCTGGAAAAAATTTAATATCTACCTTTTGCTCCTATTTGTCTACCTATTTATTAATAAACAGCATTCCCGTGTTCCTTTGCGCATTCAGGTTCAATGGCGGCCTCCATTGGCTATAATTTTTTGTTTATTAGGAGCTTTAGCAAAAAGTACTAAAGAATGCACGCTTGGTCTGTACGTTTATCCGGCCGGCCGCCGTTTGCACGATATCTTGAAAACGGATTAACTTTTCAAATTCCGTTTTCAAAAATATGACCACCATGGTCTTAGCTCGGCCGTATCAACTTTTCAGAATTTTTCGTGGACCCCTTCACGTCGAATTCACTGTAAAGAATACCAAGATAATGGCGTGTCATGTAGCAATCGATTTGTCAAGAAGGAATACATTGTTACTTTCTGTTCATCTTTTAAGCAATAGAGAGGTTAAGCCAGTGTTGCCAGATTTAGTAATTTTTTTAAAGTTCTTGTCCTTGTTTTCATTGTTTTCTGCATTGCTTAACAATGTCCAACGAAGGACAAGGGCTTTAAAAAATAATTAAATCTGGCAACACTGGGTTAGCCAACACCACCTAGACAGAAGGCCTGCGCACAGAAACGTCATACATTGTTACATCATACTAAAGCGGCTATTGTTAATCTTATTTCTACCAATAATAAACTCTCAATTTAGTCGTTTGACGATGATGTAACAATGTACAACCTCTGACAATTAAGTTTGGTGAATGACGTCACACCCTAATCTGTGTGAGCTTTACGCGAGTAACAATGCATGTGAATACAAGCCCAGTCATTGTTTAAGCAAGTTCAGACAGGTCACGTTTGTGCGTGCAATGGTTTAGCAGATGCTCGTTTCTTCAGTTGAAGGTGTAGCGTGCGCACGTAACTGTGGATAATGGATCAAAGAGGAACACTGCCGTAATCGTGCAACAGTTTCTGGCCAACAAAGGACTCGTATCCATAGCTCATTCATCTTATTCACCAGACTTGGCACCGGCAGACTTTTTCTTGTTCCCACGCCTGAAACGGGCCTTAAAGGGACACAGATTTGCGGACATTCCAGACATTCAAGCAAATGTGACACGTGAACTTAAAGCCATTCCTAAGGAGCTTCCAGGACTTATACACCCGATCCCAAAAGTGTATTGCCTTCCAGGGTGATTATTTCGAAGGACAATAAAGTAAATGTGGCTCTATCTGTTTTGCATTTTGTTGTGTGAACTCATTCACCGAACTTAATTATCAGAGGTTGTATACAGTTTCTGTGCGCAGGCCTTATGTCACGTTCGCGTTTACGTGGTGCTTAACCTCTCTATTATTGACATCGGGACGCGCATGTGAAATCGCTTTGTCGGCGCACGATTGCTCAAGTGCTCATAATCTATATTCTTAAATAGCAGAAGAATGGAGCTACTTATTGGTTATATAATGTGTAGGCTAATAATGTCCGTCCATTATATTATTGTTTTTTAAATGCTTCATAATTTCTACATTTTTGAGATAGAAGCTTGAAATTCAGAATGTAGCTTACTATAGGCATGTTCACCTTCACTATTTAGTTTGGTTTTGATTGCTGCACTGGTGTCGGAATTACGGAGGTGGGATTCAGAGAGGACAAAAGATCTATGCGCTATTTAGATATGTAAAGGAGTGAAATTCAGTATCCAGATTCTTCTAGGCAAGATTTACATTACTATGAAGGTTAGGCCCAATTGTTCGAGTGGGTCGGAGTTGGGGGCGGCATTCACTTGGTCTTTAGAACTATGGCAATATAAGGCATGTGATATGTCATTCCATCGGAAATGATGAGAATAGAGAGAAGATACGAGCTTTTTTACATTTTCTACATAAACGTTCGAGAAAAACAATTTTTTGATTAAAAAACTTGGGGGAAGTAAAAAAAATCCAGATAAAGGGGTAAAAATAGATGACCGCAGGATCTGCTGCTTGTTTTAACCTTGGGATAAATTTCTTGTTAATAAATGTATTTCTGCTTCACTGCTAAAGCTCCTTCTTGGAATGCTTACAATATTTTATTAATAAATAAAGGTAGATATTAATTTTTTCCATGCGGACTAGTGTCTTGAGACTTAGATGTATAAAATATCAACAATTTTTTTTGACTAAAGGTTCGCTTTAATGTCCTCTCCACCCCTACGCAACAGAAAAAAAAATCATTTTTTGTTTTCATGACAAATGGTATATTTCCTGTGTGAATATACCATACCATCATTTCAATTTATCATATTTTATTTGTGACTAGTTAATAGCATTTATTAGTTCATGCCCACGGCGGGATTCGAACCGACGACCAGGTGGACTCGAGAACTAGAAACCCTACGCCCTAGCCGACGGGAATATTTTGATAACCTTACTGGTTCTAACTAGTTTTACATCTTCTATTAGGATTATTTACACCTAGTTTATTAACTTTTTAAATTCGCGTTATAGCGAAAACGCGTAAAATGAGATCGTGTATAACAAGGGGTTATAACCTGTACTCTTCCGTTGTGATCACAACTTACGTAAGTTTGTACTGTAAGCTCAAGTCCTGTACAACCCATTTACGTTATTCATATAAGCTTGTCCATAGTTATGTCATATCCATCAAGTCATATCTTGTAACCTTTGTGATATTTGTCTGACTACAAATTTTATAAGTGTGAATATGATACAAGATATGATAATAACTACTCTTGAAGAAATTTTTATATTTAACGCACATACTTGTATAATTTTATTATCCATGTTGAATGGGGAAAGGAAGAAAATTATACGATTGATATGATTTCTAGTATATTTTTCAAAAGAGATTTAATAATTTATAACGCCATCCAAAATTTACGGTCACCCATGACAGCTTCATTACCAACGTATATTGAAATTTACTGAGTTATGCCAGGCTTTAAGTCAATAAAGAATATGTAGGAAAGGTAGAAATCCTATGAGGTTAGTTGAAACGGCAATTTAATTTAGAGATCTGTGGGGAACGGATTCTACGGGTAAAAACAAAGCAAATAAAAATAAAAACACGTGGGGGTGTTAATGTAATTCGTTTAGACGTGAGGATAGGAAACGTTTCTCTAAATTCAATTCCGGAATAATTAGCCGCTTCCGGGCTCTTTTCAATTTAATCTTGACAGAAAATGTAAAAGCCAACTTCAGTTATCTATAATTCATTCAAGCAAACACAAAATTTCCTGATTCACACCAACACCACGCGCACGCAGAATGAAAGGGGGAAAGAGACCGACAGCTTTTCTGACCGGCTCCGCCACGTGACAGGATACAGTTTCTTCCTCCGGAATTTTCGCTTTTCTTCGGTCAAACGAAGATTTCCGGATTAAAGACGAGCAAACCGGACAAATGACGAGAGAAACGGGTGAAAGGCTCCGTGGAGGAGGGAATGAGGGTGGGCTGGGGTTTGCAATGCTTCCGGCGCACTCGTGAGATTATTTCAGTCGGGTGAGAAAAGAAGGCGAAAGGGTTAAACCTCTACTTTCTATTCGAAGACTTCCTCTTACTTCCACACCCTGTTTCATAAATCATGTTTTTTTTCTTTCCATCAAAAAAAAAATCCAAAAAGAAGGCATACTTCTGCTGCTTCACTGGAAGGAAATATATTTTTCTTTCATTCCTTCGCAGGCTTAAAAAGTTTTCTATTACAAAAAAGGAGGTTTCGGGAATAAAAGGGGGGTTCATTTGTTTGACAGATGGGCGAAAGAAAAATAATCACGTGAGGAGAGACGCAATGTGTGGGGGTAAGGGGGGCAAAAAGCAAAAGATGAAAATAAATTCGGATGATTGATGTTATTTACAAACGGACCGATTCGTCTTCAGTTTCAAAAGGCTCAAGGCTCATGGATCCCCCTTTTCTCCTTTTATCTCGCCATCTTCCCTTTCTTTTCGAAATGAGACAATACCCATTGCCTTCCAAGAGCCTAACTTCACTCCGCCCTCTCCGGGAATGACAAATGATGACGAAATGTCGCCCCCATCTCCTTTCTACCTTTCCTTCCTCCTAACTCTTCTCTTCTCCATCCTGCGGATTCGCCATTCATCATTTTTTCCTCTCTGTTCCTCTTTCCACCCCCGTTCTTCTCTTTTTTGTCGTCGTCAAAAACCTTAACACGCCAAATGCAAAAATCCCCCCTAACGACGACGCCTGGTGGCGCGAACTGCGAAATCCAATTACCTGATTGGGAGTTATTGTAGAGCAAACAGTCGAGGCGAGTCACATTGTTCACTTTTCGAAAGATATTCCAAGGAGTAAAAAAATAAAAAAAAATAAAAAAAAGAGAAATAGAGGAAAGTTGGTCATTTTTTTTTTTTTTTTTTTTTCAGAGAACGAAATCTAAGTTTCGAAAGAAGGGAAGTTTAATAATATTAAGATACATAAAAAGATGCTACAGCCATAAAAGAAAAAAACCCTCACACGTGTCAACCTTTTATTCTTAGGTTGCTTATGCACATTCAATTTAAAGCTAAATGAAATATTTTATTAACGAAAAATAAATATTTAAACTTACTTCTGAAATTTACAATATAAACATGCCTCAAGTTTCTAGCTAGATCCTCTTAAGTAAACTTATATAACAAATGGAAGTTTTAATCAAACTTCAATAAAACAAAATCATTGAAGCATAATGTAACACAATGTTAAGCTGACTTTTGATATTTCTCAAGGCCATGAAAAATGAATGCTTGTGCCGTTGTTTGTGTTAGAACAAAGCTTCAGAAGTGAAAATGCCTGTAAGACGCTATCGACCACAATTTCGTCAAGAGATGACTTTACTCGAGGTTTACGTACAGCTATGCGGTTACTTCATCTTTACGTCGTATTGCGGCAGACACTGGCAGAAACGGAATACAACCACGAGGACAGACATTAAATTGTCAAACCATAGAGTTTCTACTATTTACACCTTTAGACCTTTTGTAGAATGCATTCTCGGAGACCTTAATTGGCTGAGGAAAACTTTCAGCCAAAGCGACCGTAGCATGCACTGCCCCTAAAACCGAACAATAATGGTTCAGTTAGCTCTAGTATAAATCTAAGAGACCAGATAAGGAATGGTGAACTAAAACAATAGGGAAAAACTTCAGGGGGCGATTCCGCATAAGAAATAAGTTTATATCAACATAATTTTCGGAAATTCATATTTCTCATGGAAATGACAATTAAATGAACAACATCATGTCCCCCCAAAATTACTGACAGTGTTTTTTTTTTCTGTTGCAGAGTTACTTTTGAGTGATGTCGTGCAGCGGTGATACAATGATCCGGTATTCATATCAGGAACAAGTCGAGATGGTCTTCACATATGGGAACGGTCGAGAGGCCGCACGGATATATCAAGAAAACTACCCCGACAGACAGCACCATCCGAATCACAAAACGTTTGCAATCTTGTTTCGCCATTTGTGTGAGAAGGCGTCCTTTATGGAAGGAGCGAACACGGAGGGCATTTTTTTAAACCCCCTTGACTTTTACCTGTAGGGGCACTTCAAAAGTATTGTTTATGCTGTGGAGACATTTGAACAGAGTATCAATGCAGCCTGGCACGCTATTCGAGTATGCAGGCTGGAACATTCGAACGACTGCGGCAATTCATGATGCGAAGTGCGAACGCTTGCAATGCATCCCATGGAGTACTATCACAATTACTATCACAGTAGTATCATGTTCTGTACCAATTTTTCTATTGCAGACAAACCGTTCATTTCCAAACATACGCTCATATGAGACTTTTTTGTTCCTTTTCTGGTCAGAACTCACCTCTTGAACTTTAAATATTTATTGATGAAAATAGGAAAGAAAATTCCAAAGCCTGGATTCGAACCGGGAAACTTCAGCTCTTCGAAAGTTCCCGGTTCGAATTCAGCCTGTTCCTATTTTCATCAATATTTGTCCCTACTATTTTAGTTCATCTTGCATACAACTTAGGTTTGCTCCATATATTCAGCATAAAATTGCTTATCTCTTGATAAAGGTGGGAGTGAACGCCGAAATTAATCAGTTTCTCACTCAAAATATTCTCTTGAAATTTCACTAATGCTCAGTGTTTCGCACTAAAGCTACCTGATTGCTAACAAATCTTGCTTCTGCCTTAACAATGATGATCACAGAGTGCGGTTCTGAAAATGAAGTGGCTAATCAGGTTCATTATTCTACTAACATAAAGCTCAATAACGTGAAGAGGTTGCTTTAAGAGCGCAGCGATATATTAACGAGGAGCTATTGCACTACCTTATATTCAAGGCATGCCAAATTCCATATTTCAGCAAGACAACGCAGGGCCGCGAACATAAGCATGTCTTGTGAACGCTTGGCCAGCACAAGACTTCTCTTCAAGTAAGATTCTGAGAGACATGGCTGACGTTCGAAGTTATGCTTTTCAACAACCTCGAAATGAACTCTGAATTTTAGTCAAGACCATATAGACCATAATCCCTTATGCAGATAATGTAAATGAATATATCGTTTGGTGGGCGATACCCATTAAGATCACTAACCTGCCAATAATACTCGGATATCCGGACTTATTCGCTTATAATTAAGTAATTTATCAGTAAATATCATTAATGAGAATTATATATGGAAATAAAGATGCTATCTTGAATTGCTTAAAGAATAAACAATTCCGTCCAACAAAAAAACTCCGCCTTCGTGAGCAGGTTCGGCTTAACTACACTACACAGCAAACGAATCGAGGAGATTAAGAGGCTGTTTACATTAATCTCTGCATTAATTTTAATTAAACGAAACAATTAAATTAATCGCTATAGGCAATCATCCAATTATGAAGAATTAGATAATTTAATTTAACTGTCCATTAAGTTTCCTTGGTAACCTTTAAGTTAAAGGAAAGTGGCATAGATAACAACAAAATTAACATGTATGAACCTATTTATGAAACCTATTTATTTCCATTACACATACCATTTTTCCACATAAGAATCTTAGTGTCTACGTGAAAAATATACGCATGTTACAGATTGAAGCCCGTTTGTAGCGACATATGATCAGCGGTAAGTTTTATTCCCTTACCCACTGAGCACAGACTTTGTTGCATTGAAGAAGCGTGTGAATGATTTTTCGCATCGAACCTTTTACTCATATTCAACGCAGTACAGATTGCAGAAGTCGTAACTCCTCGGTCCTTTCTGATATTTACTCAATGGATTCTAAGCAGATTCTGGTGCTTGTTTGATTCGGTCTGGGAATACCCTGTATTGACGTTCCACCTTCTCAGAAGCTCTTACATCATTTGTTGACACCGTAAACAGTACTCCTCACACACTATCTTCATTCGGTGATGAACTAAACGCCCTTTCGCCACTAAACGCATTTCTGCCCTTTATTCAAGCTGGGCGCTGATCTATCGTAAGCAAACTTTCAAAATTCAATTACACGAGAACGAACCATTTACCGGCTCACACCAAATGTGACTTGCTCTATCTGTATTTAAAATTTAAATTTCATATCTGATTGCTAGCAGAGTTGTCGTTTATTGAAACGAAGATATTTCAATATCTTCAGATAAATTGAACACCCTGTATAGAGATATAAAGATTATTAATTTCTACATTTTTAAGAGACTTCTCTCCAGTTTTAGATTTTTTCCAAGATTGTGGTAGTATTACACAACTGTGTATCAAATTTCAACTTTATAACTTATTTCCAAGTTGCATTTTAAAACCGGACAAACATACTTACATTGTGCTTTATTGAGCTGAGTGAGCGAAGCTCTTTACCGACGAGAATGTAAAATTTGTCCTCTGACTCCTCCGACACCACTTGACCGATTTCAACCAAATTTTGCTGAATTAATCCCATTAGGACATAGATGGTTTTGAAGTATTTTCAGAAAAATCGATCAAGCCATCGAGGAATAATCACCAGAAAAAGAATTTTCTCTATGATTTGCTATAGAGAAAATCACGCGCTAAGAAAAAATTCTTTTTCCTCTAAAATCGATTCAACAATAGAAAAGCGCGCCAAATAGAATTTTTTCATTGAATACATGGCGAAGCCCTGTTCAATTTTTTGCAAAACGGAAAATCAAAAAATATTTGAGAAGAGATAACGTCATAACTCAAACTTAACAGTTAAAACATTTTTTGTTTGTTTTAGTTTATAGCATTTCTCTTATTAATTTCTCAATTTCAAACAGATTATGCCGCCACGACCACGTCGCAGAGGCAACGAGTAGCGCCTCAGCAATGTGGCCGCAGAGCGGGTACATGGTCATCGTTAACCTCCCACTAATCAACTCACTCAGCTCTCTTTTGCAAGTGCCCGTTGGCACCCGTTGCACATCTAGTGCATACAGGGTGTCCAGAAATAAATGGTAAATATTCATACACATGAGAGAACATGTATAAAGAAGCATTTTTATTCCTATGAACATGGTGTCGCAAGCCAACCCCCACAGAGATACAGGGGGATTAAAGTATGTTGCGCTGCCCGATTGTTGGCTTCCCGCGAGCGACTAGCAATGTGGTGCAGCCCACATTGGAGCCTACAGACCTCAGTACTCACGGGCTCTTAATAACTGCATCAACAATCCCATTTGTGAGGGTTCAGGTAGTAAGCTTATTTGTGAAATTGTCCTGATTGTGTAAATGCATGCAAATCAATACGTGTGCCACGACTCCAGTGACATTTAAGGTATTAAAGGTTTTTGGAGTGACCTGACAGGGGCAGCCATTCGAGCATACACTGACATCTCTTGAACAGATGTGGGCTATCGCCTAGTCGCTCGCGGGACGCCAACAATCAGGCAGCGCAACTTACTTTAATCCCCCTGTATCTCTGTGTTGCGACACCATGTTCATAGGAATAAAAATGCTTTTTTATACATGTTCTCTCACGTGTATGAATATTTACTTCCGGACATCCTGTATAGAAGAAAATTTACTGAAGTATTTGCCGATGGTCCGGGGGGGGGGGGAGTTTTTAAAAAAATATTTTTTAAAAAGAATCTGCCCCAAAAATAAGGAAAAGAACATCTAAATGATGTAAAAATTATTTTTAAAAAATTAAATAAAAATTAAGGCTTTATTTTTGGGCTTAATACCATGTGAGTTTTTACTCGGGGGGGGGGGGGTGTCCGGATCACAGTAATAATACCAGACTTTCAAATTTTTGGTCAAATTTTATATAATGTTTGCTAACTAATTCATATAATCTCCTTAGACTTCTTATTTCAGCTGGTCATCTGAAATCAATTTTTTCACGCATGAAATGGCTGATTGCCTACAGTGAACATACTTTCCTTATCGATTTTTTTTTTTATTACCAACATACTTTAATCATTACACGAGCAGCAATCCTGACGAGACTAGAGAAAAAAATGTCACCTTAAAGAGTGCTAGAGTGAGAGAAGAGAATAGACTGGAGGGCGGGTGAAGTGAGATTGGCAATTTCCTGCCATTGAATACAAAACGATTTTCAAAACAGTTTGTATCCATTCCGCTAAAATTCTATTCCCAACTCTTTTATTACAACAAATGAGAACTGAGAAACCATAAGCCCCATCTAAGGCTTTATAAACTGAAAAATTGAGTTTTTGAAATTCCCTGGAGAGAGACGAGCAGAGAGAAGGCCAAAAATATCTGAAAGGTTTCTTCTAAAGCAATTTTTCAAGTATTTGTTTTTATACTTTATATATTTACAGTTTCCTTATTTTCTTTGAAGTGATCATCCATTTAGTATCTTTCTATTCCAAATGGAACGCACGAATAGAACAAGCATGGGAGAGGGAATTTAAAAAGAAAAGAAAAAAAATATTAAAAAAAAAAAAAGCACAGAACTTAGATCGAATTTTCTCGTCCTTCTTCGAATCGAAGGAGGCGAAATTCAATGGAACGCAGCTGCTTTCGCTCAGCGACACGAACAACTGATCGTCTCGCCAGCGCTCCCGTCAAACGACGTACAAATACAAAGAGAAAGCTATAACAAGACGGTATAAAATATACACACGATGGAAAAAGTGGATAAAAAAGAACATTAAAGACATCATAACTCAGCAGAATGTGGCGATTTCACCGTAAAACCCAATTTTCTCTGCTCGGTGCTCAGTTGAAGGTCAAAGGAATACGATTCCTCCGACTGAGATTGATACGAAAGCATTCCTTGCATACCCACTCCTTCCTCGAATTTGGTCAAATTTCCATTGGATTCGTTTCGTGCATAAATTCGACGCTTGAAAGCACGTTAATAACTAACTGCAAAAAGTAGCATCGCTTTCAACAATGAGATGGAATATAGAATTGTGCAGATATTGTCGATTTGTTTCACTCTTAACTACTTTCATGATGTTTTATCACAGACATTTTAAACTAGATAAGCAAGTGAAAAATTTTCACTGAAAACATGTTAAGATTTTACACATCACTTAAAATGACATTTGCTGTGGCGCCCATTTCTGCTTTCTTCACTGCGTTAAGTGTTAAATTAAATCAGTCATCTGTAAAGATCGATGCAACGTTATGCATAAAATAAAAGATTTAATGGCTTCCTATTATACTTAAAAATGAAGTCAATGTCTTTTTCCACTATTAAAATAATTTTCCCGATATACATGTATACAAGTTTTGAATTTTTGCAGGGTATATCTAGGGCAGTGATTACGAAGAAAATCAGTTTAATTGTAACAGTTCTACCGTTTTATTTGTACGAAATTACAATTTTCTCCAAAAATACCATATTTTTTCTAAGTTTCTTTGTTATTAATGCTATGTTCTTTTATACGATTTTCTTGAATGAACGGCTTCAGGTTGATCTCTTTGTAAACCGGAACAGTAATCGGCCATATAATACGTCCCACCTTCTTTGATAACGCTTTCATTGTACGTATAACTTGGTGAAATCTTTCATCCTGTTCTTCACTGAAATCCCTAGATTTTCTGGGAATCGACCTAAATGAGAGTGCAAATAATGAAGCTCCATACTCATGTTGCAGCCCAGATCTTTCAAATGTCACCTAAAGAGAAGGCCTGTTCACTGAAATGTCATGCATTGTTACATCATCATCAGAGGACGAAATTTACGTCCTATTATTGGAATTATACCAAAAATTAGAGATTTTTACCAATAATAACCCCTAAATCTCGCCCTCTGATGATGATGCACTCAACTAACTTAGAATAGTTGTCCGATTTATTTGTCCGAGAAAAATTTTAAACACCAAAATAAACGATTTCCAAGCTTCAGACAATAAGCTCTAGAAATCTTTCTTTGTCTAATTTGTGGTCCATCAAAAATCCCGCTTTCAATTTTTCTGTGCTTATTCCTGGAAACTTGCGTGAAAGAAATGCAAAACATTCACCGTTTTTAAATGATATTATTTTGAAAAATGGATGGAAAAATTCTGCGACCTGGATTCGAACCAGAAATCTCGACTGTCATGGTCGACGCCTCTACCAATTGGGCCATCGCAGTTTAATTTCTCTATTTTCTTATTGTGTGTTCATCAAACTTTCTGATGGTCTGGATAGGAGAAATTCCTGATTTATGAACCTGGTGCCCGCCTCCCATTGGGCTTTCCATCTTGACAACTTAATGACAGTATGGCTGTACAAGTGTCTGCGATGGCCCAATTGGTAGAGCGTCGACGTGATAGTCATGGTTACTGGTTCGAATCCAGGTCGCAGAATTTTTCCTCCATTTTTCAAAAATAATATCATTTACCTGATGTTTGGAGTTCCTCCAGTTTAATTTCTCTATATTTTTTTTTTATTCACCGTTTTTTGTCAAGGGCCTTTGCAAACTGTTTCATAATGACGAGTTTAATATGTAGTGGTGGCAATATAATGTGATCTCGATTTGCCAATGGCAAATGGATAACTTTTTTTTTAATAAAAACAAAATAATAATAATTCCGAGTCGAGTTAAACTTAAAAAACTGTACGTGACGCTTAAGTGATGGTAGTGTAAAATATTCAAATACGAGAGCTGTTAAAAGAAAAGCAATGTCGTATTCGATATCAGCGCATTCGAATAAGCCCAAAACTGCAAAATTATAAGAGGAAAAAGTTAAACATATTTTTATTTTTGACCAGTGATATTATATAAAAGTGAAAGAAGGCAGTTTTTAAAGATAGGTATTATTCTTGCCAATATCCTGGGCAAACAAGCAGTTTTTTTAAGATGCTTATGTAATTTTAAAATAAATTAAGTGTATGTATAAAAATTAACTATTCTCCTCTGATTTTGTTTTTTTTTCCTTCCAGATTTGCAGAACATGTTGTCCCATAGAGAGCCCTGTTCATCATTGCATGTTGTTTGGCTTTCACAATGGGAACAATGCAACTGTAACTATTAAACACAATTGCGCTATTCACCCGAATGCATTTGATTTGTTCCAAGTGAAGCGTTGCAGGAAGGCCAGTCTTCACCAAATTTCGGACAATGCCTGCTGCAAGCAGATCCTCGTTAAATCATTGAACAATTATCCAAACATCTTCATGAAGATGATCTACTGTTCAAGAACACCTAAAACAGGTCAACAGCCGAGGAATTTTGTCTTTCATCTGACAACAAAGCCCTCACTCGCTATGACTTAACACACAAAACAGAGTTTTTGGTTGGGAAATTTTGCCCCTTGATTCCCAGCAGATGATTGCCATCTATTCAGACCTCTGCAGCATTTTCTTAAAGGGGAAAATTCCAAAATTCTTGTTAATATCAAAACTGGGCTTTAAACCTCCTAATTACATTTTGTAAAGATGATTAAAGAAATACGGAGATAGCAAACTCACCTATCCAATCATTCTTATATCTTGTCATCTTGTCACAATATTAATTTTTAAAAAATAAATTAAAAAGCTACTCCTTTTTTAACTATATTGCTTACAATTTTAAATAAGTAAAAATAAATAAATATTGATGATGTTCAACTAAATGATCTGGACGACTGTATCAATAGGTGAAGATGATTTTCAATTATACCAAAGCAAACAAACAAACAAGCAGAGTCATATAATCATTTGATTGTTTCGGTAATAACTTATAAACTAAAATTCTTATCTCATTCGTAACGTAATGACAGTATATCTAAGTGATTACATTGTGATTACTAGCTTTAAGTTCAGATGTTTAAAGTTTATTTTATTATTAACTGTAAAACATTAAATGCTCTACATTTCCTCTAATATTCGACTGATAATTCTTAGAGAGAGTTCTCAAGAACAAACATTTCGCCTCAGATTCTATCTAGATGTTGGTCTTTGCTTTGGTTTGATTTCAACGTCAGCTGTTGGCACGGAGAAACTTCTGTTTTTCCATGAATAAAGAAAACAAAATCTCCTCAGAATTCAGAGGTAACGCTCTCGAAATGTCTTCTTTCTATCGAGTCTGTGCCTTAGGGATAGTGAACTCAGGTTTGCTTTCAACGTTCTTAACACTTTAAAATTGTCACATTTTGAGAAACAAGTGATGTCTTTTAGTTCTTGAATATGGTTCCTACACGATTTGCACCAACTTAGAAAAACTCTTTTTCGGAAGTTCCGATAAACCACAAGTTTCCCCTCTCTAAGTTGAGATAAACAATAAAGTCAATGATTTTATGGTGTTCTCATTTTAGCAAGGCAGAAATGAGACTGTTTTCTACAGAAAAAAAAGCTTGCCGTTGGATAAATCTTAGAATAGACTGAAAATCTTTATATTATAGAAGCCGAATTTTTGCTGCTTACAATATACAAAATAACAAAGATCTGATCGATAATCGTTTAAAGAAATAAATCTACCGTATATCTGCTAATAGTAACCCGGGCCACTATTGACAGATATACGGTGTAATTCAAACCCAAATTATAAAACAAACAAGGCTATAGCCAATCAAACTTCATAAGAAACAGTTTGGACAATAAAACAACCTTGAAGGGCGATCAGTTGACTGAAAGGTTAACATGTAAATTTCGGATCTGATCCACTTTATGGTTTATCTCAGTTTAATCTATTTTCTATTCAATAAGAATACTGGTGAATAAAAATATACTGATTTTATTTTAGTCATCTCTATATCCAGAAGAAAGCTTGACACTTTCGGTCGTTGGTCGTCAGTCTGAAACGGGAGAACGCAGCAGTTTTGCAGGGGCGTAACTAGGGGAGGGGGGGCGTTCACAGGGTTCGGACGAACCCACCCCTTTCTTGATCTGTTTAAGTTCATTTGTTTTTCTTTGTTTCTGCTAAGAAACTATCTTACATTTTATTCTCCACCCCATCGAATTCCCCCTTGTAAATTCCTGGTTACCCGTTTTGAATAGGGTTTTCGACAAATTTCAAATGACATATACTGAGAAGTACATCAAAACTGGTGAAAAAACTTAGCCAGAACACTTCTTAGAATATTCTCGACAATCATGAAAAATATCCAAGAACAGAAGAGTACTGAAAACTACTTAACGATTTTCTGTTTTCTTCGTATCCTCGGTGTCGCAATTATTAAAAGCAATTTCAACTGTTTGGAAAAAGGGGAGATATCAACTATTCAAAAGTGCATAGTTGAGTCGAATATACCTAGAAAGTGATAAATGTCATGCTTACATTACGCTGGAAATCACAAGTCGATATCATAGTAAACATGAAAAATACGACTTTTTTCCAGGTAGATTACTTGTTTAACTCATTTGCTTCAGGAACCCTTCTTCGGAATCAACCATCCATCCATCCTGCCGAAACGATGTAGATCCTGACGTAGCCAAATTTAAGTTCCTTTATGAGCCCAGAAAGACAAAGATCAGAATCTTTTAATACTTACTGGCTCCAACAAGAGAAAAGATGTTGATATCCTGCAAAAGCCTCTAGAAGGGTCAAGATCGCTTGGAAAAAGAACTGGGAAGCTTATTATAATAATCTTGAACAGGACATGTATCATAACCCCAAAAATTTTGTCTATGTGCTTAGTAGTCCAGCGTTAAGAGGGTCATTGGTTCTCAAACTTATTTTGCAAACAAATTTGCCCACGGAAGGGACAGAGCTCTGTAAATAATGAATTAAATATGGCGCTGTGAGTAAATAAATTAATAAATTATAAAATTATAAGATTAAAAAATTATAGGCATCTTCAAAATTCTGTAAAAATAGCTATAACCTTACACATCCATCATACTGTCATAAATTTCATATTTGCAGGTTTGCAGGTTAATTTCTTATTCGTAAAGGATTTTCAAAGTTATTCAGTGAATTTTTTTTCTGTTTTTCTTAAATCCAATTGTAACCTCTGGTAACTCCAACATCGTTGATGATGAATGCAGTAAAGATATGTTGAGATGTTGAGTAAAGGACTCCGTACTGCAAACTTTAGCAGATATTTTCCCCAACGAGAAATTTTATGGGTTCGCTTTAAGTAGACATACTTATTACGCGGACTGGCACCTTGAAACTTGAAACCTGCATTATACTGGTTCCCACCTCTATCCAGCACAATAACATGCTTTCTTTCATTCGAACTCGCCGTAGAAAGAAAAAATAACTAAAAGCAAAAACAAACAGCTGAGACATGTCATGGCGAACATTTCTTCTAAAAGAGGGTGTTCCCAGAAAAGTGGCAAGGAACACGAGCGCCAGGTCAGTCGGAGGAAGGCAAGAGGTCACGACTTTCTCCTCTGGCAACGAGCCGTTATCAGAGAAAATTGGCCGCCATGATTAACTGAAAGCCAATCGGGTTGCTCACAGATAATTAACTCGACCAATTCCCTCACGCGAAATGACGTCATAACGACTTTCGATTGCATTCGACTGCAAAGAAAGCGAGATAATACCGGCTATTGATCCTAAAGAGGTGGCTTCTGGGAATTCCTCCCTGTGATTTATATATGATTGGAGTTCATGAACGCTAATCGAATGATCCATTTAAACTCCTCCAAGGATCACAAGTGGGTTTCAAGAAAGTCAGAAGGTAAATATAACACGGGTCGTCCGGCAAACAGAAATTGCAATAAAGCTGATCTGATTTAATCGAAAAGCGATTTTTAAGAGAAAACGATGTTAAACTGATAGACCTCATTCTCCTTAAGACCAATTTTCTTATCTAGTGATATTAAAAGAGCTTAAATTTCTCTTATTGTTCTTTCGTTCTGTTTTCTGTACTATTTATTTATTCCATTTTAGTCTTCTATTTTGATTTTTGAACTAATCAAATCTTGAATTACTGATATTCTAGAAATATAAGTAATATGACTAAATGTAATGCTTTTCTCAGAACTTCATTATTTTGCTAAAATTGCTCTGAATTCAAACATTATACGGAGGGTCAAATGAAAAAATTAGATAACTGATGTGTGATTAGTTGATGTAATCTACATTAAAACAAGATCAAAAATTTCTTACCAAGTGAAGCAGTATATGGAACAATATATTGTCAATCTTGAAAAACGTGATTTACAAGTCAAAAGGATCAAAGTAAACAATATGTCACTATGCAAAGGGTAATAGTTATCGAGATAACAGCATTACTAGAAATTCCTCGCAACCTCACAGTCAATTCCAATTCTTCTTTCAATGGATGCATCATTTATTTTTCTTACGTTTGGTGATTTCTTGATCACCATTAACTTATTCTTTCATTCGCCCTCAAAAATCGACAGGCCGTCTAGCAGGCATAATATTGGTCCGTTTCCGCTAGTTATTTGGAAATTTCTCATCAATAAATTCTTTTACTCTTCTGAGGTAATCCTTCATTTGAAAGATCTTGTCCCTGCGCACATTGTTTGTCCCCGAGTCAGGTTTTCCAAGAAAGTTTGTAGACATTTCCTAAGAAGCTTAAATAAGCATCTCCATTTAAATTATTCTGAAGAAAGTATGGAACAAACAGAATATCACCAAGAAAACCATACATTAAGACTAAATTTGTGCTGATAAAGATGCTTGCTTCTTCATTTAAGGATTATTGTCGACCCAATCTTACAAATTGTAGAAATATGCGACTCTCTCATGGAAAAAACTTGAACCAACAAGTCCATAGGTTGCATCGCAGGAAAAAAACCGTATTCTATATTTAGAAAAATGAGTTTCATCGCTAATCTGTATATTCAGCAGAATGGGTGTTTGTTTTCAGCATGCATAAACGACCGAACTTTTCAAGTTTCCAACACCTTATATGATTAAAATATTTCGACATCAGCAGATATAGTGTTTGAATAGAAAATAAGGTATGCAGCCGAGATGTTTTTTGGGTTATCAGTACTTTGACGCACATATGTTATTTAGAAATTCTTGTGTCGGCTGCTTATAGAATACCATTTGTGTAACGTTTCCATATAAACCACTACAACTAAATGTACCAAAATCGATAGTAAATGATGACGTCAAGACGGTGCAACAAATGCCAACAAAACCCGTCCAGGAAAGTTAGCTAAAATGTTTCGGTAAAAAACATTAAATAATCCGCCTTTTGTTCTTCCATTTGTTGCTGAATTAGGAAATATCTAGTGACTCAGTACCATAAGAATCTGCAGAGTTGCAGAGACTGAGTTATTAAAGTAAAGCAACTGCTCCAAAGAGACAAAAGACTTTTGTGAATACTTTTGTTTGAACTGATGTGTCCCGTCCTTCCTGCACTGTAGACGCTTTTCACTCCTCCAATCTAATGGGTGTTCATTAGATTTTTGACAGCTTGAAAACGATTTTTCTCAAATTGTGTTCTTTCAGGTGTTATTATAAGTGGGCAGAGGGACCATAGTTATAGGGGTCTCTGATGAAAATAACAGAAGATAAGCGAATATGTCGGGTTCAGTTGTTCTGTCGTTATTTAGCTCTTATTCCTGCTGTGATTCATGGGTTATTTTTTCATGAATAAAAATTTCTTTTGGCTATTTTGCCAAAAAATATGTACTCTGAAGTATACATCGACCCAATTTGGAAATATTATAGAAATGGCTATTGTCCCTTCCAGTACGACTGAGCTACCTGCCACATTGCACGAGCGTGAAGGACTAGTTTCTGGAAAATGAGGAGGAACTGATCGAGTGATCTGTTGAGAATACATGAAATCGTAAGCCTTTGCTCGCCTCTCTAGCAGCCATTTTGCTGGACAAATGACAAGCCACTATCTAGACATTGGATAAAATATTTGTATGCTCCAAAGGTCATAAAAGCAAACCACGCTGATCCCTTCACGGTTACTGTGTTTCCCCCATCGGAAGGATACTTCCAGGAGGACAATGCTCCGTGTTACGAGGCTGGTATCGTCATGGAATGGCTCCAAAAACACGATAATGAATTCAACTTACTCCTCTGGCCACCACAGTCCCCGGATTTGAACCCAATCGAATATCTTTGAGATGAGCTGAACGGGTTATTCGACGCATGGATCCACCACCATCCAATAAGCATCAACTGCGAGCAGCTATTGCATCCGCATGGACAAACATCACGGAACAACGCTTCCAGTAGCTAAATGAATTGCCACGGCGAATTTGTGCTGTTATAGCTGCTAGGGGTCGCATTAGGTGGGTGTTCCTAATAGATTGGCCAGTCAGTGTATATTGTAATTTCGTCTTACGAGTACAAACAATATTCTTAAAAAACTATCTCAAAAAAAACCACTTAAAAACTTACTCCTTGTAATTCAATTACAATGAGCGGCCCAACTTGGAGAAGGACTGTTAGGGTTTATGAACATTTCATTTTTATAATTTAATATTCATGAAATAATTTCAAGAGTATTTTTCCTCTTTCCTCAGAGTCGTGTTTTGTGTCGCTATCCTTTCTTTCTCTCCAGCCACAGAAGAAAGATTAAGAAGGCAACATTTTGTGTCATTTGACAAAGTACCCTTTAATAATTCACTTGGTTCGATGGATTGATCATGGGCCATCGAGTGACAGCTTCGAAATTTATTTTCTAATCCTCCCTCCCCCAACTTCTATTCTTTGGTTTGAAAAGCCTCTCAACCATGGAGGAGAAAAGTAAAGAAACAAATACGAAGGAATGATTAAAAATTAAAAAGACCACCCTCGAGCGAAATCTCATCACCAAGGCACTCGGTAAATTCATCTTTCGGAGTAAAGAAAGACGAGATGAATAGCTAAGAAAGTGCTTACATTCTAATAAGAACGAAGAAGACAAATGGCCCTCAGAATGGAGACACTGGACTGTAAATATTTTTGCCATCATAACTTCAGCGTCTTATAAATAGAGGTTTCTCAGTAAATAACGTCTGAGAAGAAATTACAGGGCCTTCTTCTAACTTTATATAGGTCATGTTATACAAAAATTCCCATGATGCTTCAATTAGTTCTTCCAACTTCACTTCACTCTTCTTTTATCTTTATTGCAAGCAGAGACAAGAAAAAATGTGTGCTTGCACTTTGAACAAACAGCCTCATACAATTGTTTTTGTAATTATTTAGATTTCCATTTGCTTACAGTTTAGAAGAGCCGAATACAAAAATGTCATTGCTAAGTGCAACCTTTCTACACATATGACCCCGTAGGAATTTATTTATAAAGCAATATGACAACAGCTTTTCAATATTTATGACATCTTCAAATACAGCCATTTTAATATTAACCGCTTACGCACTCGAATAAATAACAAATCATGGATCAGACGACGACTGTTTAAACACACCGACCAGCAGCGCAGATTAACGTCGGTTTAATAAAATGGTGATTTATTTTAGAGATAATGGCAATATATATGGAAGCACTTTAATTAAAAGCTTCTCTCTTTGTATTTTTTTTATTCTGAAGAGCCTCTTTTGTTTCCCAATCTCTACGGGAGAATTAATTTTCAATAACAAAGTGCGATTAAATGAAACAATTAAAATCACTACGCTGAACTAACATTTAGACGCTGTTTCTCTTTTTTTTAAGAATTATTGCTATATATGTTATTTATTACAGGCATACATCATTTGTTATTAACACAAACATCAAAAGTTATTAACAAAATCAAAGTCTATGGCACAGAGGTTAAAAGGTTGTGTACGCTAAAATAAAGCCAATATGAAAATCATTTATTAAAATGTGAACTAAAAACGCTTAAAACTTCAGCGCACATAAATGACCAGGAAAATATACTAATTTTAAAATTTTTATCTCTAATCAACCGACTCAACTAATCAGGAAGAGAACAAACCGAGAACACTTTCATAGGAGGGGTGTTCAATAAAGAATGATCGTAATTTTTCTTTTTATTCACATAATTTCTTGTGCTAAACTTGTTTAGCTTAATGCGTAGTTTATTCTACATATAGTACTACTTTTACTACAATTGTGTGCGTTTGATAGCTTGGAAGCGTCATTTTCATTTCAACCTGCAGCAAACAAATCCTTGAGCAAACCTGCTGAGTTGAAATTTTTATCTGAAAAAAAAACTCGTCTGCTGAGACAGTCTATATTACCTATAGCACCAATTTTATGGTGGTTTAAAATGTTCAAAGACGAAAGACAATCTCAAAAGAAGTGGGCCTGATGCTCTGGTCACGTCTGGAAGAAAGCATCCACGCACTGCTGCTATTGTGAGAGAAGAACATCGTATAACGTTAAGAGAATATCAGAAATATTGATCACACATTGGAAATATCGTTACTAAATATTTCTAAAAAAATTGACGTCAAGTGTGCTCCTCATACCACACACAGTCTAGATAACACCCCGTTCGACTTATTTTCTTTTTCCCAATTTGAAGAAACGCCTACATTGGAGGCATTTTCCATCATCAGAATTACTTAGAAGAAGCAGCGGAGGTAATTTTGAAGGAGCTCTCAAATAATGGTTTCCAGCTGTCTTTGAATATTGGCAGAAAGAATGAAAGAAACTTGTATATATACACTCCAAGACATATTTTGGCTATTTGTTTGAATTACCTATAGGCCAATAACGTTTCCAGTTTTTCTCTGGCAACCAGAAACAATAATAAATTCACATAAGACATATCAATTGGAATAAATGTAACAAAATGAATTTGTGAAGTAAATAAAAGGGACTAAAGTTTGCCGATTTTTATAGATTTCTTATCATATTTTTTTTTATTTTAATGACTAAATTAAATATTCAATTTTCTGCAAAGCTTATTTTAATGAGGCTAATCCACTAGAGGGTATATAGGTGATGATCGTGAAGTTTAGAGTTGAGTTGATAGACAATATGCCTCCAACAAAACAAAATGAACAGAGCATAAGAAATTTAATTATTTCTAAATGGAAAAACAACTTGAAAGACGTTGATATGAACGAGGAACTCGTTATCAGTGCTCCAACAGCCAAGAAGATCATCGCCAAGCTCAAGAAAACCGGTTCCTCTATACCTTGTAACAGTTCAGAGAGAAAAAGTAAGACAACAAAGGCTCAAGACAATCGTCTAAGAATAAATAGATCTTTACGTTGGGAAAAAAAAATTTTGTATACAAATTGATCAAAATCTATTTTATTTTTCCAACGATTTTTTCTGAATCCTACGAAGATAGTTTCCCTGAAGTATGATCCTTTATTCGACCAAATGAAATAATGTTTTAAAGAAGAAAAAAATACAGATAGCTACTAAATACAATTAAAAAAATATAAAATAAAAACTTTTAAAGTACACACTTTCACCTTAAAAAGGCAGTAAATAGTAAAAAATATAATTTCAAAAAAGGTAAAAGTGTTGTGGCGCGTTTAATATTCAAACGCCACCACACTTTTACCTTTTTTAAATTAGATTTTTTACCAGTTACTGCCTTTTTAAGGTAAAAGTGTGTGCTTTAAAAGTTTTATATTTTTTATTTTATTCTTTTTAGTCTTTATTTAAAAAAATAAGCTTTTATATAATAACTATAAAACCAAAAAAACCTTGGCAGTCTGCCCAGTCGGCTAAGTCTGTATCTCAGGAAAGCATTTACAATACATTTCGCTGGCTAGTCATAAACAAAGGCATCACAATCAATAACTTTGCTAGCATTGATGATCAAATTAACAACAATTACAACAATTAACAACAATAACAATAAACAACAACATAGGCAGTTGTTACATCATGATTGCATTGTACGTAGCCCACGAGAAAGACAGGCCCAGGCGCGGAAAAGTCATCAATGCTCCGCGTCAGGGCCTGTCCTTCACGTGGGCTACGTGCATTGTACAAGGCTAACGAGAAATACAGGCTCCGGCACTGAAAAGTCACCTGACCAGGATAGGTCTATTAACAATCCAACCTTCATTGTTTCCAACAAAGGAAAAAAACACTGACTGTTAAAATACAAGATGGAAACGATGAAAGCTACATTGTTAATAGACCTTTCTTGGTCAGTGCCGGAGCCTGTCTTTCTCGTTAGCCTCGTGCACTTTATAGTATAAACTTCATACATATTAAACTTAAATATTAAATTCTTTACGAAGAAACGAAAGACTACAAAGAAGCTAACGATTGAAACACTTATTGTCATCGATAAGACGCCATTGGGGAAAGTTGCAGAGCTGTAAGACTTTCAAGGGCCGAGCCACCACCACCTGAAGAGCCCGAGGACGCGAGTTCGATTCCGGCCGAGGACGACGAGGATTTTTTCAGGGGGAAAATCCTGAGATCACGCACTTCCTTCGGAAGGGAAGTAAAACCGTTGGTCCCGAGTAGTCGTTTGCCGGCTGCACGCTAAAGAACCCTTGCGAGGCAAAATTTGCGGCCCCTATAACGCCGTCCTGAAATGACCATGGCAGTTGAAAAGGACGTTAATACCAATCAAACCAAACCAACCAACCACCTGAAGAGAAAGCCTGATCGCGGATACGTCAGACATTGTTAAAACGTCATAGGTAGTCATCTTTAATCACATTTCTACCAATAATAAGCCCTAAATTATGACTAGGTATGATGAAGTAACAATGTACGAAATATTCGCGCTCAGGCTTTGACTAGAGGTGGTGTTGGCCGAGCCCACGACAGCGATATCAACTTTTACTGCAAAAAAACTCAGTTAAGTTTATTGAACATTTGAGGGGGGGAAGGAAAATTAAAAAGGTTTTTAAAAGAATTGTTTTAATGTAATTGTCCATTGTGATTATGATTTTTTGATTTTTAACATATTTTGTTTATTATTAATTATTATATTATTGGGATTTTTTTTTAAATTAAATAGATTTTGGAGATCTTTCTAAATTAATCGTCTAACAAGTTTAGTAAAAGTTTCACACACAAATAATGCCAAAGAAATAATTACCGAGTAGAAATCTATTATCAAAGAGGAAGTGTCATCAAAAACATCTTTCAGAAGGCTGCATGGATGTCGTTACATATTTCGTACTGCTAGAAAGAAGCCACTATTGTAGAAGACCATGAAAAAGAAGACTCGATTGGGCTAAAAAGAATCGTCGTTGGGACAATCACGACTGGGAAAAGGTTAATTTTCAATGATGAGAGTCAATTCTGCTTGAACAAGGATAGAAAAGTTATTGTAGTGAAGTTTTTAATCCTCAGTGTGTCTCTCGTACAATTAAGTATCCAGTGGGAGTCATGGTTTCTGGTACAATATATGCAAAATGGTTGGGAAGCTGCACAACCTCAAAAGTGATGAATATATTCACGTCATGGAAGAACACCTCATCCCACTGACATTTCTTTTCTGAAGGACACAACATTACCAACAAGATCTATATGCCACCAGGCAAGAAAGACATTCGACCGGTTTCAAGAGCAACATGGGTGTATATATGAGTATTCTAAAATAGAATTAAAAATATATAGATAAAAACCTGCATTGTTAGAAAATTTTAATTAAAAGAAACATAATAACAATGTTACTAAATACAGAGTTTGATTAACTATTGAACATTATTAATGCATATATTTACTCCTTAATTCATTTATTTATTTACTTTATTTTAATTTCTTTAATTCATTCATTATTTTGATTTCATTTAATTTGCTTTATTTCATATTAAATTGCATTAAAATATTTTCACTTATTTTTTTTTTATTTATTTTTATTCATTTCTTTCTAACGTTAAGTTTAGTTTGGAACAGTAGTCACTGATTTGCAGTCCTATCCTTAAGTCTAGTCCAATAATCAAGTCTCCTGCTCGTCATGCACGAGGTCCTGCTTCGAATACAGGTAGCGCCACAAAAGTGATTTCTCTCTGTGGAAAGGCAGCTCAAAACGAACAAGAGAGAAATCACTTGAAAAAGCTAAGAGCCTCAGCTCAAAAGGATAAATAGGAGTTAAGTTAAGGCTGGGATGGGTTTATCCTTCGTAATAAACTTTCCTGGCCTTAATCTAACGCCATTATTCCGCGGTTGGGCTTTACGGGGGGGGGGGGCGGCAGGTGATCAGGTTTTATCTCTTTACTTTTTACTCTGTCGATTATATTTTAGAAAAACATAAATTATTATGCTAAAATAAGATCTATTGCAATGGAAAATTAATTTATTACTTTAACAAACAAATGTGGATCGAGCCATTACAGCTACGCATTAAGAACCAAATGATATAAAAAGACCATCCAATTCTTGTAAAGTGGTTACTCTAAAACTGCTAGTTTACACACTCTAAAAACTGAAAAAAAAATTTAAAAGAAATAAATAAAATAAAAGAATGTAGAAAGGGGAAAGGTGAGACATTAAAGGGCTTCACCTTTAGAATTATCACCTGGAACCTTATTTGTCATTTTCAGCGGTATACTCAAGTTTTGAATAAATTCTTAATAGACAAAGAGATATTTGCCATAATACACACTAGAATATTACTGAAAGTCATTCTGCTTTAAACCTTTATAAACTGTAGAAAAAATTTATTTTTGTCCATATTTATTTCTTAAATAAAATCAATCCTCTCTTTAAAGGGGCAATGGAGGCTACATTTCAATTTAAATATTTGTCTTTCTGTTATCTGGAACGAACTGGCTCTACAACTATGCTTAATTATTTTATAGATACACAAAGTGACTCTTATATTGAATATGACAGTAGATTTGATCTTTATTTGATTTAGTACAACACGGGTTTTACTCTTTTTATTATTTGGGCTATATATAAATTAAGTTTTCCATCCGGAGTGCTCTATTGTAGCCGGCGATAAAATGAAAGTTTTGAATGCGCATACATTTCTTAAATTAGATACTCCCTTTTGTAAGGCAGAGTTGACCATTACCTGAAACAAGTAAGAAATTGGGAAACATTTTGAAAACAAACTTTTCTATCTTTTGGGAAAGGCAACAAGACAAAGATGTCAAATGGATGTTGTGGAAGGATGCAGAAATAACGATCGGTAGCCAAAGCGGATTAGAACCCGCAATCTCTGACACTTGATGGCTTGCTTTCAAATTCTGTGGCAGTGCCTCCTTGAGCCTCAGAAATCGATAGGAAGCGATACGATTCAAGACAAAACGAATTAACCCAAGAGCTGTCTAAATTAGTAGAGACGAAGACTAAAACTTGGTACTGAATTATTCCACTTCCATCATGTCTCCCGTTTCCTTAGCAACACGCGAGGAACAAAAGCTAATCCCACCTCAAAGTGTAACAACTCTACTCCATTTACCTATTTCCTACATAATGGATTGGAGACAGACGGGGACGGTCTCTACACACGGAGCCGCCTTCTCCAATTGAATTACGCCCATCGATTGACGAACGTTTAGCTTTGACACAACATTCGTCCGGAACGTTAAAACGAAACCTATTGCCAAACTCCTTCACCCTCCCGTTGGAAAACAATAAGCCAAATAATCTCGTTTAACTCACAAAATCGAAATGATGAGACGGAGGCGTATTCCATTGCTGCTTGTCAGCCCTGGAGCGGCGGCGATGAAGCGGAGCGCATTCGAAACACGCACGCACGTTGACTTTGCCTATTCAAACTCTAAACGGATCTGCACGTTTGGTTTTGACATGTGAAGTTACAAAACAAATGAAACTCATTTACCAAACTCTTAACCGTAATTACCGCGGCTTAATAAATGAATATGTCGTATAACCAACACGTCAAGAGAGCTTTTCACATTTCAAAACTTCTCCCACTTAGGAAGTATCACAATGCGATGCAAACCTGCGATAAAAGATAGATAAGAGCGTTAACGTATTCTCTTTCAACACCCCATCTTTAATAAGTAAGCATCATGATGAAATGTTTCATTTTCCTTGTGTGTTTGAATACAGAGAGCTATGACAATTTTTTTAAAGTAGGTATTATCTCATAAGATTTTAATACCAAAATTCGTAAAATGTATACATGAAAAAAAGATATCGTTACAATAGTTTCAGATCTAACGAGATACATCATCATTTACCGTATTTCACTATAGATATCATATAAGTATACAGTAATCAGCCAATTTTGCGACTCACCCGTTCATTAAGATGGGAACACGATTTTAAAAGTTCTGACAGGCATAAGTATACCGAATAAAATAAAATAAAAAGCAGAAACTGTAAGGTTTCCTTTTTTCACCAATGTAACTTACTTAGCCATACGATTAAATATCGAATTTAATAAAATTTATACGTAGGAGAACAGTTCGATACTCATCGGAAGCTATTGATTTCTCTTAAATGAAAACGAAGCGCCTAAAAGGCAGGCAACCATATATTGTTCACGTTCTAAGGAAAAAATTCATTACTTTTTCAAATAGGTAAAGATCCTCATTTGACCGGTTCAAAACTGGGTTATAGGCTACTTCACATTTTCAGCAGAAATATGAATGCACTGTAATGTCTTTATGAACCCAATGCATGTAAATTTGATACTGAGAAGCGTAAGGAAGCGTATTATTTAGGACTCATTCTTTAATGATAATTGAGAAACTTAACAAATTAAAATTATTTAATTGAAATAGTAAAAGCAAAATGACAGTATGGGACCTTAGCTATCACTTGAAGAAGTGATTCTTTTTAACAAAAAATAAATAAATAAATAAATTATGCAGGGTTAAGAAACAGAAATTGCAATCTGTTTACAATTGAAGATAAGGTCTTTTGTATTAACCCTATTAATAAAATAAATTGAGGCTTTATACAGGGTGAATACAAAAGTCTGAACCCCCCCCCCCTTTTAGGTTTTGAACCGAAGCAGATATGTCAATTTTGATGAATCCAATGAATAGGAAGTTGTGGGTGGCCTATCCCATGGTGCACTTTTCATCATCCCAAATATGCAAATTAGGACACATTCAAAATTTATCTCAAAAACCGTAAGGCATAGAGAAAAAAACCCAATTGCAAACTTGTTCAGCATAAAAAAACAAACAAAGCAAAAAAAATCATCCAAATCCGACCAACCAATCACCCACAATCACGTGGTGAACTGTTTGTAGCTTACAAACAGTCACGCTGCACAAGGAAAACTGAATGTTGATATTTCCACCATGTAAAGCACGCAAATCAAAAAATTAACCTAAATTACCATACTCACATTCACTTTCATGCGGAAAAGCAAATAAAAGATATGTTTCAGCACACAGAAGACAGAACAATTCCAGGATGGCAAGCTACACTGTTCCGGAAATGGTCGACATGATCTTCTGCTTCGGAGAGGCAAGGAGAAACCTACATGCTGCAGTTAGGTTGTATCGAGACAGATACCCTAACGAACGCCATCCATCTCGTCAAACAATGCGTCACATTATTCAAAGATTCGAGGCTACAGGGAATGTTAATGCAGAACGAGGACGACCAAGGGCACAAGGCGACGAGGATATAACAACACTAGTTCTGGCTGCAGTTGCTGCAAATCCCCACACAAGTAGCAGAGCAATTGCTGCAGATGTTGGGTGCCATCAGAGAACTGTCCTCAACATTCTACACGCACTTCATTTTCACCCATACCATATTCATTGTCACCAGGAGTTACTGCCATTGGATTATGTTGCTAGGGCCGCCTTCTGCAACTGGTTACTTACCTGCCTGGATGACAGTCCAAACTTCATTCATGAGGACAGATGAAGCCCAGTTCAACGGGGATGGAGTTATCAACAGGCACAAACATCATCATTGGGCAGACGAAAACCCACGATGTCTGCGAGAAGCAACTCATCAAGTGAACTGGAGAATCAATGTGTGGTGTGGATTGTACAATGACACTGTGGTTGGACCGTATTTTTACGATGGAACACTGACTGCAGAACGCTACCGGGCTGAAATTCTCAACGCGGTAGTCACAGACTACCTTGACAATTTGCCATTGGCCTCGTATCAGCGCACGTGGTTTCAGCATGATGGAGCTCCTCCACATTACGGGTTGGTCGTTCGCGAGCGTCTAATTGAGATGTTTGGACAACAATGGATTGGTCGAGGAGGACCAGTTCGTTGGCCACCCCGCTCCCTGATTTTACACCATTTGACTTTCTTGTGGGGATACCTGAAGGACAGGGTTTATACTACGCGTGTCGAGGAGTGACACCAACCATGCTTGCCGATGTTTTGGCGTCAGTTAGGTTCCGTGCCCAATTGTGTTATGGTGCCCACGGTCGCCACATCGAGCATTTTGTTGATTAACTTTTTTTTAAACTGCTTGAAGTAACTTCTTTGTGCAGTGTGACTGCTTGTAAGCTACAAACAGTTCACCACGTGATTGTGGGTGATTGGTTGGTCCGATTTGGATGATTTTTTTTTGGTTTTTTTTTTTTATGCTGAACAAGTTTGCAATTGGGTTTTTTTCTATCCCTTACGGTTTTTGAGATAAATTTTGAATGTGTCCTGATTTGCATATTTGGGATGGAAAAGTGCACCATGGGAGATAGGCCACCCACAACTTCCTATTCATTGGATTCATCAAATTTGACATATCTGCTTCGGTTCAAAAAATAAAAGAAGGGTTCAGACTTTTGTATTCACCCTGTAACAAATATTAACGGAAAAAATTACACTAGTCAACACACATTTTGTAACTAAGACCACACATAGTGTTCTTAGTAGTAATTTGTATGTAGAATCTGAATCTGCTTTTAGATTTTTCTATCACGTCAAGTTTCCAAGTTATGCACATCGAAACTTCTATGTTAAAGTAATGGGTGTGAAGAGAAGCGGCTACAATGTTAAAGTATCCATATTTTGGGGCCGTAAGGAAATTTACCAGGCCCCAAACACTGAATGATTTAAAAATGTTTCATTGTAAAACAAGAAAACTGTGCGTGCTATAGAAATCTAAAAATTGTATTCGTAATCAGCAGAAAAAATATTACCAAAAATCACCCGCTTGCATTTAGTTACAAGAAAAAACTTAAATTTTGTTGGCTAGTGTTATTATCCGCTGATATCCGATGCCCAGGCTTGCCTCGGATTTAGATTACCCGATTGCCATTCGCGATCTTATCGACACAACACGGAAGTTTTCCGACGTAATTGCATCGGCTGGCTGTCTACTGCGAGGTTCGTTTTCAAGTGGCCGTCCTTCCCTCTTAAACTCGCGATACTAGGACGAAACAGGTGCTTTACTCGAAGCTCTGCAGGAAAATGCCTGTTGTAAAGTTTTCAAAACAATTCGATACTTCTAAGCCTTCGGAATAATCACAGAATCAAGGGAAACAAAGTGAAGGAGATTCACGATGAACTGGTTGCCAAGTATGGTGACAATGCTTATTATACATTGTAAAGTGGCGTTGACACTACATGTGGTGGCATTTACTCTCTTGTTATTCCTCGTAAAGTTTTCCGTTAAAGCCTCAATTTATGCAAAGGTAATTATTTATCTAATTCTTCTTTCTGACGTTATTACACAAGGATCTGTAATTTCAATTGCTACTTTTCTTTATTATTTAGCACTAACAGCCAATGAAATCTTTGATTTAATTGGATTTTATCCGCGCTTCAGATTTCAGCTTCCATGTTTTTTTTCATTGAGTATTCACCAAGGTGAGAAATGTTTTTTTTTTCATTTTTTTTAAATTAATTAATCGTCGACGACTTGAAAAAGGGGCAGAAGAAAAGATAACAGATGGACTACAACCATCTGGTTGGCCCTATACTAGATGGAACGACGACATCAGGTATTAATTGGAAATGATATTAAAGAAAAAAATGGAAGTAAAATTTCCGCGACTTGGATTTGAACCAAGGACCACGAGTATCACGAGTGCGTATAGCGGGCACTCAAATATGTGGTTTAGATTCTCGGTATTACCGCATTCACACTTTGGGTTATCAATAAGTCCTATGCTGCGTGAATAGTCTTCATTAGGGAGGTGTACCGAACGTAAGGATTAACGCGATCGTTGCCTCTACCAATTGAACTCTACTCCGCTTTTCATTTATTCGAAAGCGTTCCCCTCCAATAAGTTTGAATTTGGCACGCGGCAAATTGCGATTTTTCATGGGCTCATATCTCGGATTCTATTGCCTGTAGAAACAAGGGATCAAGTCCAGCGATCATTTGTATGCCCATCGGAACAATTAGCTTACTGTAACAGTCAAAGTTTGAACAGGAAACCATGCCTCCAGCGTAGGCAAATTGAGCAAATCGGTTGGTTCCTTTTGCATTAGGTTTTGTCTAGGGTGGGCGTTAGGGGGCTTATGGAGGCACCATAAGTTCATGGGCGTTTCCTGAGAAAACCCCAAAAACAAGATTTTTTTTTACCCAGCCGGCCTTTTCTATGCTTTCAATGCTTGGCAAATGATTCCCAGCTCTGTCTGTATATTTGCGTTCACAGATCCCTTCTGATGATAACGGCGACACTTTACATACGCTGCGTCACTTTATACTACCTTTGCGCCTCACAAAAAACTACGTGCAGGAGTAGGTATCATATTGTAGTATTTGATATAATGAAGTGTTTTCATGTAACAAACAACCCACAAAAGATTAAATCTGTTATTTCTGATTGTTACATGGTATGGTAAAAGGTGGGATCCAGCTGTAAAATGTTTCTATCAGAGCACAGAAAAGGCGAATATGTCCTTAAGGTAAAAAACCCTATCGAAAAAGGGGGGTACCAGCTCTCTCATTCCATCTTCCTCAGCACCTTCAAAAATTTTCCCAAAAAAATTTTGGCATGCGAAAAGATTCGCGCTTTTATACACAGACAGAAGGAGCAAGGGAGAGGTGACATTGGCAGGAAGAGATTGGTGGTGAGAGATAAAGAGAAGTGGTAGTAGTAGAAGAAATGGCTTTGAGAGAATAGATGGTGGTAGTGGGAAAGACTGAAGGAGACAGTGACAATAGGAGAGAGTGAAGGAGAAAGTGATAAAGAGTGAAGGAGCCAGTGGCAGTAAAGAGAAAGAGAGAGAGAGAGAGAAAGTGAAAAGACAATGGCTGTGAGAGAGGAGACCGTGATAGTGAGAAAGAGAAGAAGACACTGGCAAGAGAAGAGAGTCAGACAGGTCAGACAGTCGCAGTGAGAGAGGGAAACAGTGAGGGATTTTGTGAGAATCATTCATGGACTGGAAGTCAGCAAGTAGAGTGCAAAGGTGCGATGCATGTTTAAAAAAAATGCGAATTTGTTCGCATGCCAAAATTTTTTGTGAAAATTTTTGAAGATGCTGAGGAAGGTGGAATGAGGGAGCCGGTACCCCAGTTTTCGATCAGAGCCTTTTACCTTAAGGACATATTCGCCTTTTTTGTGCTCTGATAGGAGCATTTTACAGCTGGTCTCTTATGAGTGTTCATCAGCTTTCTGATGGTTTGGAAAGGAGGAATTCCCGACCTGCGAGCCAAGTGCCTAACCTAACTTAACCGATGCTTGGAGTATCAATTCCAGTTTTCATTTATTAATCTCTTATCAATTGGGAAAGCAAAGCCCAGGACAGAGCACATTGAAAGAAGACTTTTGATAAAAATAATGCTTTCCTGCCGCGATCTCTTTTCCAGGTGACTATCAATTCGCAAATCACGACTCCAAAGCTCCTTCGCAGGCTATGATTTCATATCCCAGTGCGCCCAATTGGAAAAATTTTTTTGGTTTTAAACAAGACCATCAATTTTTTAAATCTCACACGTCTGCGCATAATAATAGTCTTATCAACCATTTCCGCGTACAAAAAACTCAAAAATAACAATTCATTTTGATTTATTAAAAAAATTTCTGAACATGATCATAACTAGTCTAAATTTATGGAAAAATTAATGAAAAAAATCCTAACCGACAAGAAATTTTAACATTACATTAATGAGCATTTAATTCTTTGCATAAAATATTTTCCACAAGCAGATAAACGCTAAATTAATTCATTCATACACCAAAATATTAAACATTAAATTCTCTCCCAGTTGATTTCACGCACATACAACAATTAATGCGATTTCGATTAATCAAGGATACGAACTTTAAAAGAATTATTATTATAGTTTCATTTTATAAAAATGTTTTCTATTGACGATGATAAATAAATTTCATCAATACATGCTATTATGATTGAAACGATGCATCGAACTAAGCCGCAAAGATTTAAGTCCTATGCTATACTTTCCGCTACATTTCTTTTATCGTTGTTTATCAGGCCACAGCGATACATTAAACAATAATTATCGATCGACATGCAGTCAATTTGTATCAGTTTTCCAAGCGCGTGTAAAATACTGATTGTGCATATCAGATTGATCGTAATCGGTTGCTGTCAACTGAGGCGTTTGCATATAATAACGAACTTAATATCACTTTACACCATCAGTAAAAATAATATACGTGAAAGTATTCGATCCGCTTCTCATCGTCCATTAGCAAAGGTGAATTTAAGAAGTAAATGATTATTAACAACAGCAGACTTGAACGGAAAAGACCAGGAACTTAACAAATAAATCCAAATCTTATATTCTCTTTTGTAAAATTGTGAGCTGGGCCAAGAAACATTGACTTCACTCTCGTCAATTCAAATTTAAGAACTGTCTCCTTATAATGTACAGGGTGAGCACGAAGTCTTTCCCAGATAAATAAAATTAATAAAAAAACAAACTATATTGTTTATTGCATTATGATCTTCATCTCAAAAGGTTTTTCTTTACAATGTTAGTACACTTCAACATGTACACCTTTCGTAGCATTGAGAAAATCTAGGAGATATTCAATTTATTGGGACCGCTACAGTGAACACTTTATCCTTAACATATTCCCAGAGAACCTGCGTACATGAATCATATTAGGACCATCTCTATTGGGAAACGTTGAATCGAGCAATTCACAAACTCATGATGCCCTCTTAACATTAGGAGGGGCGCGTCTATACTCATTTTCTAAATCTCCTCTGCACGATAATCGGTGACTTAGTCTCATTAAACCACTGATCGCATTGAATTTTCTCTCTCAAAGACGCCATTTTCAATGTGACCGATGTGACCATTTTCAAAGACGCCACTACATCGGTTCGGCTCCTACCGTACCAGCAGTTTAAGAACTTTTTGAGATGGAGATCATAATACAAAAAAAAAAATCCTATCTACCTTGTACAGAGTCCGCCAAAAAAATGCATACACACTTCAGCAAAAGAAAAAATACTATTTAAAAGTTGTAACACTAGATTCATACAGACATGAAGGAATGAAGTCCTCTTTGATTTCTACAATTGTTCAAAGTGATTATCATAAGCGTTCAGATGCTTTTGAATACGGCGAACAGCTGCTCCTATGCATTTTCCTAACAAACTCTTATCAAATAATCTCTTATGTCTAGGTGGCAGTTGTGGTCTTTTATGGGGATCGTCTTTATTCAATGCATGTACAATGCATTTTTTTTTTGTAATAATATCAGGATGTAACTTTCGATTTTGCTGTTACGGAAAAATTATAAATAACATCCAGTAAAGTGTGTATAAATTTATTTGGCGGATTCTATATATTCAAAACACGAAGTGCAATGAAGTATATACAATCTCATGCGAGTATTTTATATGTAAATCCCAAGGATTTTTCAAGTAGTTCAAGGAGCTATGCGAGCTTCTATGGCGAAATGGTTACTGGCCAGAATGCTAACCCGATCAAAATTATCGACTATTTGTCGAGAATTATGGCGACGACATTGGCTAATAATATAAAGAGAAAAATGAAGCATTTTTACCACCCTTATTTTCGAAATGAAAGTTTAAGTTTTTCACTTACAAGAAACAATCATATTGACAAAACAAATTCTGACGTCACAAATTGCTCAAAGCAAATAAAACTCCATAGAGATGCAGGAAAAATGAATCTATTAAAAAAAATTTGTGGGGAAAAAAGTCCGAAATTGGAAAGAAAAATTGCTAAAATGTGTTGTCATCAGGAACAAACGTGTATGCAAAATTTGAGAGTGAATGGAAAAGCGGAAGTGCTTCAAAATTCGACTGAAAGGTTCCGTACCATCTCGCAAGATCCAAGAGCGAGTTAATATAATGGAGGTAATAATAATAATAATAATAATAATAATAATAATAATAATAATAAAAGATGTCGTTCGTCCCAAAAAGTAACGATGACTTAAAAACAGCTCCACCAAGTCACCAACAGCTACATGAGCAAGAACAAGTTTTTTTCGGTCCTGAATGAAAAGCTAGTTCTGACAAATTTCTGAGTCGAGACAAAGACGATGTCGATCTGTCTGTCGACAATTCTTTGCAGATACATTTTCTTTCTACTACTGAAACTTAGAAACTCGTAAAATGAGTGCGAGATCTCGTACCGAATGCCGATTATTCATGTGGCTGTATCTTACAATCGACCCACAAAGAATTCAGCTAAGCTTGACATCTCGCATTTCTATCACTTTCGAAGCCTTTGCATGGTTCTCGAAATAGCTTCTGTGACGTTTCGAGCTGACTTAACCATTTCATGTGCATATGAATTGATTCATGCTAAATGACGGATCAAAAAGCAAAGGCCGAAATTTTTGGCCTTTGCACGTCAAAGACTGGTGCACTTTACGAAAACATGTCTGAATACCGCAAAGTGGACACCAAGGCCCATTGGATGCCTATCCTGTTAACACAGAAATAAAGCAGTGAGAAATTATCAAAAACTTTTAGATGGTAAGAGGTTGAAGATGACATATTTTTGAAGAAAATTCTCTGGTGAAAGTCAATGTATGGATACAAACGACCAAAAAACAAAAAAGGAAGACTGTTTCTGTGAATTCCGAGATGCATGGCGAAATGAGCATATACGAGGGGACATCCGAAAGTAGCGCCATTTATTTTTTTTCAAAGAAAATTACAAAACACACAGGTAAACAATTAATGCAACTGAAACTATACGTCGTTATCTGCTTAACGATTTAGGCATTTATTCCAACCAAGTCTTGACGATTTATAGGTACCTTGGCTTAATAAATAATTCACCTTATCACTCTACCTGATCATCGTCTTCCTTTATTTATCTCAATGATGCACCAGTTTCAGAATACACCGCTCGTAGAACTCCGTCAGCTGTGAATACAGCCAATGGCGCACAGCAGATTTGAGTTCCTCCTCAGTCTCAAACCTCTGACCACCCAGAAATCTCTTCATGGAACCAAAGAGGTGGTAGTGCGCTAAGTCCGGACTGTAAGTTGGGTGGTCCAGAACCTTCCAACCGAAATGGAGCATTTTTGCTTTGACGACGTTGGCTAGATGCGGGCGTGAATTGTCATGAAGAAGTCGAACATCGTTTCCTCTGTTTGATCGCTTATCCTGAATAGCACGCCGCAGTTTAGTCAATGTTTCACAATATGTAGCGGCGTTGACGGTTGACCCACGAGGCAAGAACTCTGCGAGTAGGATGCCTTGCATATCCCAAAGACTACGAGCATAATCTTCCGAGCTGAAGGAGAAACTGAATTTTTTGCGAGGATGAGATGTTTCCACAAGTGTGAAGTTCAAGACCCAGGACTCGTCTCCTGTAATAATGCCAATCCGAAACGCCATTTCCTCCTAGTTGTACCGCTGCGGATGTTGCATACTGGACGCCATTCTGTTGCCGGTCTGATCTGGTATCAGACTTTTTGGAATCAAACGCGAACAGACTTTGCGGTATACATGCTTCTCATGCACCATATCCCATGCAGACCCATAAGATATGTGAAACGTTTCATTTACTTCTTTCAAGGAAATGCGACGGTTTTCCATGATTGTGTTGTTAATGCCCTCGATAATGGCTGTTCTTGTCGCAAGTCGCTCAGAACGCTGTTATCGGCAAGGCTAACTCTTCCTTCCCGAAACATTTTACACCATTCGCACACATTGGAATAGCCCAGACAGTTGGCACCCTAAACTTCTACCATTTCCCCATGAATTTCCGAGGATTTCTTTACCTTTTTCGAAAAGAAACCTTATAAGACTTTGCTGTTCTTCAACTATAGATGATGTGATAGCGGCGGCCATTTGTAAAACGACTGGTAGCAAGTAGTGCGCATGTACTTAGCCGCCTTTTTTGCTATGTTAATTTTACACACCTCTATTAAAAACAAATGGCGTTACTTTCTGATATCCCCTAGTAGTTTGCAGACACGACTAACAAGTTGCGCCCAGGAATGGGTGTCATTCTTTATCACAACAAACCTATAGCCTAGGCTCTGTTGTGACTCTTCAGAGACTCAAAGTACTGATGAACAAAGTATTTGCATAAATTAAGTCCGCTATTTAAGAAATTCGCGTTTTTCAAAATCTTTATAAATAATCAGTATTAAAACAAACCGATTTACCTGCATGATACTAACCTCAATTACATTGTGAATAAAAGTTAAACAGCAATGGCATCATTAAAAGGAAGGTGCTTATAAAGGCTGATAGTTTAAAAGCTTTCTCGACATTTCCACGGTTGATTGGATCGATTTAACATAGCGAATGAAGCTAAATAAATGGACGAAGTTTGGAGTTTTAATAATTTACCTAATCTACAAATGCATTATTAATACTGCAAAATTTGAATTCAAATACTCCTAAAGCGAAAAATCGACAGTTTTAAAATCAACTAAAGCCTCATGAAAGTTAAGCGTACACAAAGAGCATTTTTAATTTTTAACAGAGTTTATAATCAATAGGATTTATTTTCAATTCCATCCTAATAACTTGCCACAATTTGTCATATGATATTATGTATAAATTCAGCAATATTAACACAAGGCGTTTACTGTGCATGCAAATCCTTTAAGTACCCATGAATGCGCTTCTATTTTTGTCCTTTCTTTTTTCTTTCTCTTCTCCGGAAGAATCTCTCCAGCAAGGTAACAATTACCATTCATTAGCTTCTGCAAGACCCTCTCGTAAAAGGCAAACAAGCAAGGCAACTTACCTGAGGAGAGAGAGAGAGAGAGAGCGAGAGAGAGAGAGAGAGCGAGAGAGAGAGAGAGACCGAAAGAAGAAAATACTTTCAAAAAGTGGTGGAGCTTCCATTCCTTTCTACCTTTTCTTTTTTTTTCTTCTTTTCCTGATGGCTGGAGGCTATCGAAAGCAATCGATCGTCCCGCGATCTCATTGGCTATACGAGGAACACGAGGGAACATTCGGGGAAGATCTCGCGAGCGGCAAATCTCGTAAAAAGCCTATCAATCGATCTCACGGTCCCCTTGCGTTGTCCTATAAACAACAGCATCAAAAAAGTCGAAATACGAAGAAGAGAAAAAAATATAAAAAAAAGTAGAGAACAACAACAAGTGCACCATCAGCAGCAAACAACAACAATAACAACAAAATCGACTTAACCCAATAAAAGTTGTTGGAACCTTAAAACATTAAAAAAATACTTTTATTAAAAAGTAAAGATTTTAGAAAAGTTGTTTCTTAAGGGAAGAGCAATAAACAATAAGGGTATCTGGAAAATTACTTGCAATGAGTAATAAATCAATATAATCTGCGGTAATATGGATGGCATATTGTCTCGAATTGACCCAAATCTTTTGAGTACGTTCTCTATAAATTATAAATATCGATTCCTCTGCTAGGGAGCCATTTATATTCGAATCCTACATCTTCGACGAGAAAAAGTAGTCTCCTTGATCCTAACATATAATTTATGTGTTCGATTCTAAATTACTGCTTCTCTTACATAATCAGACTTCATCACCATAAAACATCCTGTACATTCATTTGTTGGTAAGGCCAAGCTGTACAGACGGTCGAGATACACTTCAAAATTCATAGTGTTTGGACGAATAATCAAAGACTCGAATCCCATTCGCGAAAAACAATTATGGCGTTTCTGCTGAGCCGAACAATTGGAAGAACACAAACCAAAACAAGTCATTTGTCATGGGATAGCTGAACATAAACATGTCGATGAAATTGAAAGAGAGAAAAGCAATCAGACTCTTTAACACGACTCATCACTGCAAAAAAGAAATTTTTAATTGTCTACACTTCAGGATCTACGAGAGATCATCCATCATATAGGTCAGATAAGTGGAACGAATTTGGGAAAATTCTCGTGATGTTTGATAAGTTTTAAGAGCAATTTTCATCCAATATGACGGATCTCAAGATGTACGAGGGCGGACCGATAATAAAGGTACAGAGGACAGGCATACGAGAACTGCACGCGCAGCTACGACTTCACATACTTACATAATGACCTGTTTACGAATAGATCACAATATATGATGGCGAACAAGAGAAAAATCATGTTTGCTACCAGCAGAGGCATTCCCCAAGGCTCCTCCATCAGCATTGCCCTGTTCGCAGCCTCATAGATCCTATTATCAATATTCCATTAGACTTCAATATCAGAGCATACGTCGATGATATATACTTAACCAAGAAATATTATGCAACTGAAAGACGTCAGGCCCAGGATCACATCACTTCTGACATCAAGAAACTAACTGAATGGTTTAGTCTAAGAGCAATGAACCTGAACGAAGATAAAACGGTAGTCATTACATGCTCAAAAGAAAATACTACCGAAACGAAAGTACACAAAATTTTAGGATTAAGTTTCGATTCAAGACTACAATTCTACCACCACATAGATGAGCTAGTACTACCACTCAACAGACTAGGTTTCCTTATCAGGAACCTGAAAAAAGTATTAACGAAGAAAGAGTTGTTGATTGTAGTCAGGGCGAAAGTCATCCCGAAGATTACATACGCAGCACCCATATGGTCTACAACATCAAAATTCGCAATAACCAGAGTCAAGACGGCATACAACCAGATTGTGCGTACAGCCCTTTCTTGTCTAGATATCATTCCATCACGCAAGCTTGTAAAGAGACTGCCTTCCCAACTTTCGACTCGATCCTGAAAATTGCGAAATTAAAGGAATTCCATCGGTCCCTAGTTAAACCAAGACATCCTATGCACTTCATCCGCACATGGCTAGCTTCCGCCTCAAATATAAGGCATACAAGAAAATTTAAAATCGAAAACCCAATGGTCATTTCCCCATGTAAGCAGAGAGCCTTCCCCTACAATACAATCAACGAATGGAACGCTTTCCCGTTTGAAATTAGAGATGCGTTAATAAACTGCAAATCAACGAACTGTGCCGACCATGATCTACACGCCAACAGAATAATTAAAAATTATATAATGGACTTCCAAAACAATTGTAAACTCTCATGATGTTCTCTACTTATATGTTTATATTGTGTCCCAGAGGGACGTTGTAATAATAAATAAATAAATAAATAAATAAATAAATAAATAAATAAATGAGGACATGTCAGTAGAGTTACCACTGAAACGGTTCGTTCGTTGAGTCAATACCTAGCGTACAGAAAGTTGACAAAATGACCGGTGTTATCGACAAATATGTCAAAGTCCAAATACGGGAGATGAAACATGGAAGCATCCTGGATCACCACCGTCAAAAAAATTCAAAATTGAACCGTCAACGAAAAAAACAATGGCCACTGTGTTCTGGGATTGCGACGGCTCTTGCTTTGTGACCCCCCCCCCAAAAAAAAAAACAACCACCATTAACAGCGACAGATATTGCGAAACACTGGCAAAACTGCGAGAAGCCATTCGTCGAAAGCAACCAGTACGATTACCGCAGGAGTGAGGTTTTTGCATGATGACGCACTTCGAAAAGACGAAAGCCTGGCTGAAAGCGAGTAAGTGGGAAATCCTAGAGCACCCCTACAGTCCGGACCTCGCCCCGTCCGATTTCCACCTTTTCGGTCCTCTAAAGAATTTTTTATCGGCCAAACGATTCCCTAACCAAGAAGCATTGCTAGCTGAAGTTCGACAATATCTCTTTAATTTCGGACAAGAAACTTATCGTGAAGGAATGTTTAAACTGGTGAAGCGCTGGGACAAATGCTTAAATGTTCACGGCGACTATGTTGAAAAATAAAAAAAACCTTTGTAGTATACATGAAATTTGTGTCGACATTTTGTTTCTTTGAATATGTCCTGGATAATTTGACCTGTATTTTTATTATCGGACCGCCCTCGTAGGTCACCATATCCATTTAAGATTGGTGCATACAGGTGTTTAATTTTCCTGTCAGTTTTGTAAATAAACGGATGTATTAGGCATTTTTAGAGCGTATTTAGCGCCTAACGTTTCCTAGTGTCTTAATATTTTTAATAATATCGTCTGTAATAGGTTTGTAAATATGAAACCGGAATTTGCCCATAGATTGCTCTAGCTATCAATGTAGTTACCGTCAAACCGCGTCGTTGGCGCCATTTTCTTACTCTGACATCTGACAAAGATTTTCAACTCACAACAATACAAATTTCATAGTTGAACATGTCGAATTTTATGCCTGGAAACTACAATTTGCGGAAAGCATTGATTTTCTGTTACCATTTGAAGAATGCCGCAGAATCGCATCGAATGCTTACTGTGAGCATGCTTTGAGTGGTTTAAAAAATTCAAAAGTGGCGATTTTGACGTGAGAAACTATGCTCTGTGTTTGGTGGGATCAGAAAGATGTGATCTAAAACCTGGCAAAACCGTTAATATTGAACGCTACCGACAACAAATGATCGATTTGAATCAAGCCTTGCGTGAAAAATGACCGAAATATATCAAAGTGATTTTGCTTCATCACAATGCACCATCACACATAGCAAAACTGGTAAGGAAAACGACTGAGACGTTTAATTGGGAAATACTTTTGCGTGGGGCTTACTCACCAGACTTGATTCCGTCCGATTACTACGTAATTACATCCATGGAACACGCACTTGCTGAGCAGCGTTTCACTTCTTAAGAAAATGTACGAAAATGGCTCGATGACTGGTTTGCCTCAAAAGAGCAACAGTTTTTTTGGTAAGGCATCCACAAATGGTCAGACAGATGGGAAAAATGTATAGCAATATTTCGAATAAAATATTTTTATCATATTCATACAATAAACGTGTATTTTTTATACAAAAATTCCAGTTTCATATATACATATGTGGTATTTAATAAGAGAATTCTAAAGCCTGTCCCCCAGTACAGCTGCATTGCAAATCTTCTATAAATAATCGTATTGCATACTTTGGTCATATTACCTAAAGCAATATGCAATAGCGAATTGGTTACCGTTCATCTTCTAAGATAGCAATTGATTATTTTAACACTGAAAATCTTCGGCTACATTAAACAAAAAGTAAGTTTTCAATCACTTTAATAGAAATTTCCTCTAATACGCAAGTTCTGAATAGTATAATGCACGGTCAGCTTCAATAAGAGCATACAAATGGCGAAGAGGGATAAAAACATTTAACGAATTCAACGAGCAAGAAGAGAATTTAAAATAAAAAGAGTGCAAAAACAATGCTGAGAACGAAACATACGGTTTGGTGGTTAAAGATTTCCTGTGAGGAGACCCAAAATAGGATGAAGAGAATGAGAATAAAAAACCGCCATCGATTCTCTCTCTCGTCTGCTTTCTCTGCCACTCTTCCATTTCCTGACCAACTGTTTGCGTGTGGAGGAAAGACGAAGATAACAGTGGAGACAGAGAGAGAGATAAAGTTAAAAAAAAAAAAACCTTTTAACTGCTTTGTTTGCAATCTGTGGAAAAACCACTTCATGTCCCACTGGTTTGACTGCAAAGGCGATTTAAATGATCCACAGCAACGGAATTAAATGGATTCTTAGCGGTGGAGTTGGGAGATTACTTCGTCACAGAAACAAATGACTCAGGAATTCAGACTTGCACTATTAGTTCAGTAGTAATCAAAAATGGTCTTAAAGCAAAAAACTGCTAAACACAAACCGAAAATAAACAGCCAATACTAAAATCGCGAATCCATTTCAAAGACGGCGATGAAATCAGAATTTCATGAAAACAGTTGCTATTGCTTAGCTGGATACCAATAATAAAGAAAAGCGATATTAATACTCACGACATATATTATCGAGTTGTATACTTGGTTCAACGTGTCTGCCACTTCTGAAAGATGATCATGCCCTTACGTTTTTAACATCATCTTCAGAATTGCCTTCTTTAGAACGCTCTCCCGCAGAAGGTCACGTATGTAGTGAGGATGCAGCATACTCGGACCAAATATTGGGCAACGTTGGAAACGTAAGGACACTATCGTGGTGTAGGGGGCAACTAGATGGAAGCAGATCAGAACGTTTCATCTTAAAATAACTGAAACGTAATACCGCTCAACAGCCATGCAGGTATATTTCGTGTTGATAGACCACGTCACAGCACTCGAAGACGGCGCCATTAGGATAAGAGAGTAACCAACCTGTGGATACTTACAATTAAGAAGAAAGTAGGCAGGTGGGCGAACCGCTCTAAGTAAATTATCGATCCATACAGAATCGATAAATTGCTTTGTGGACAAGTGGAATGGTCGCTCTTTCTTCTTAACAGCACGATTACCTTTCCTGCCGACATAACTACCTTAGTATTCGAAATAGTGAAATGGATGAATTCCAGTCTGTGCTCGCCCAATTGCTTTTGGGATCGTAGTGGTGTATGTAAGCCTCGTCTTGCTTCGATACAAAACGATAAAGTTCACGGACATTTTCCGAAAGCGATTCCCAACCACTACTTCTTTGTTTGAAAAAACGGAAGGAAAAATTCTGCGATCTGGATTCGAATCAGAAACCTCGAGTGCCATATGCTCGACGCCTCTACAGGTCGCAGAATTTTTCCTTCCGTTTTTTCAAACAGTATCATTACCTGATGTTTGGACGTTCATCTCCAGTTTATATTTATTATTCACTACTTCTTAATAGTCGTTTTGCTTTCATACGCATGGGCATACGCGATTAGAATATTTTTACGCTGAACCAACGGGTCTCGTCTTTCTTACGAAAACTTGTTTTAAAGTCATATGTCGATTGCATGTTAACATAAATATCACTTTCACTCTTTTCTGACTCCCCTTTACTCAAGAGCTACTTTACCACATCACACCTGCGAACATCTAACGTCTTCTAGCATAGTGCGTCCAACACCATAAATAGCGAATCCTCTGTATTGGTAAGTCGACTGAATCTGGCGATCGGAGGGACCACGCCCCCTTTGTAATGCTGTGCCCACTGTGAACTTACAAGCGGTATCCTGTGCCTGTTTTTCTTGATATACTGTATATTCAGTCACTTAGTCTGATGACTAACTTCTACCAAGACAGTTTGGAAATTCTGTGCTACCAACATTTTAGCACCTGTATGGGAAAGATCTGTCCACACGCAACATGCCTGCTGGCAGAACAAGAAGCTTAGATTCAAGGTTTGAAGGCATGAAGGTAGAAGAGCTCACCTGAGAAAACCACCTTCAAATCCGTTGAACATCTTTAGATGAGCTGGAGCATCTGTTGCTCGCCAAAACCTACTTGACCAACTCCTGGAGAGCTATTCTCGGAGGATAATGGCTATATTAAAAGGGAAATGAAATCCGACAATACTGATGTAGCCTTAGTAAGTGTGCGGAGATATCTGGCAGAATAAAAATAAATGCCGAATTTTAGTCGACGCTATTAATTACTAATTTTTAATTTTTCAAAGGAATCGGAGGAAGAGATCATTAGATGATGATTAACGGTGAAGGGGTGTTTTAACTTTAGTCGAAATTTTTTTTCTTTAATTCCATTATTTCAATATGTGCAAAGAGTGCTAGGCAACTGAGTGACAGTTAAATGTTTAAAATATCTATGCTATTCAATGGCATTGACCAACTCTACACGTGCGGACGACAAAAGGACTCTTCAGTGAGACGTGGAAAGCGACTCTTCAATGCTTCTAAACGAGCTCGCAACATCAAGTAAAAACACTCTATCCCCCCTTTCCTTTTCCCTAAACCCTTTCCCCCTCCCGTCCGTCATCATTCCGCTAATCCGACGGCTGTGCAGAGGAAAAACTTCCGTTTCTAATCCCCCAATCTGGTGCTAATGCTCACTCTTCGTCGAGAAATCGTTTCCCGAAGACTTTGTCGTCATAGCAACCGTCAATTGGTCATCACGACAAGCGGTGCTCCATTTTTCTATTTTTTAACTCTTCGTTTGAACGACGTCACCGAAAAGGGGGAAAAAAAGATACAATAACGGATTCGCTTTCATCTTCTGTACAGAAAACGATCTCAGCGATTTTCAGAAAATTCTGATTTCAAGATCAAAGCGAACAACTAAGGGTTTTTTAAAGTCTCTCGGAAACATCTTTTGTTTATGGGCCATAATGCATAATTGACGTATATTCTATACCGAGAAACCAGTGTATGCAAAAGTTACGCAAAATACCGTTATATTCAATTAAACAATTTTTGGAGGAAATAAACTGAATTAAAATTCCTCCAACTCGTTTCAGATTCTGAAAGGAAGATTTATATCTTAAGTGATCAAAAATTCCGCAAAGTTATACCTTTGCAAAGCAACCAGGCCTTCTACTCTCCGAGGAAGACTTTCTATGGATTTTGATATATAACTTCAATAAAATTGGTAGAGACCTTACAACACAATAAAGGGAGAACAGAGTTTCCGACTAGTTTCGCCATTTATCCCCGGCTTTATCAAGGATAACACACTAGAGGCTACATGCCCTTATACAGGGTGTTTTTGAATTGAGTACAGATTTTTTGGGAGATGATAGAAGAGGTCCTTAGAAGTATTTTTTGTCATATGAACATGGGGTCCCTGCAGCTCCGTTTACTTACAATACTGCATTGAACAATCAAATGACACCAGGATGCAGTGTGCGTTGGTAGGCCTAGATTATTTTATTTTTAACAATTAACACAAGCAATCTACTGTATGACTTTTACAGTAATTGTTCGAAATGACCGCCATTTGCTTCATAGCACAATTCGCAACGCCTTATGATGGATTGATGTACGCGTGGATTGGATACCAAGGAATCTCCTTGACGAAGTTTGTCCTAAGACTTTTCAACAAACAAGCACGTGCATCTTGAAATTTCTTTGCAAACAATTACTTTAAAAGTTATTACAATAGATCAATGACGTATATTAAAGATAGACTCCGAATCCTACTGTTGTAACTTGAAGCAAATTGGGAAGCTCCATGCCCAGAACTGTCATGGCTGAAAGTGAGTGAATCTGATGCAAAAGACATGGCTAAACACGAGAGTAGCTGATTAATTATTCTTTCACACGCCGATTACGGATAAGTTTATCTTTTCGTTTACTTTGTATTTGAAGTATTTTATTATATTTTATAAACAATTTTTCGATCATTGTTTCAATTTCAATTTCGTTTCGATTGTCTTTCAGTAACGTATTTTCATTTTAGTTACGTAATTTTGATTTATTTTTGTGGAAAATGATTCCTGATACTTTTTCTTGTCTGTTTGTACAGTTGTACGCACAACAACTTTGAATAATGGCTTTGAACTAATTATTTCTCGGGCCCAAAATCTTCAAAAAGAAAGCAGCCAGACCAATGACGTATATTAAAGATAGACTCCGAATCCTATTGTTAACAGCGGCGAAAAGTGAAGCAAATTGAGCCATGATAGTTCTGGGCAGGAGTGAGCCGTGGAGTAATTAGCTGTCTGGCTGCTTTGTTTTTGAAGATTTTGGGCCTGAGGAAAATTAATTCAAAACCATTCCTCAAAGTTAAACTGAGTATAATTGTACAAACAGACAAGAAAAAGGATCAGGAATCATTTTCCACAAAAATAAATCAAAAATACGTAACTAAAATGAAAATACGTAACTGAAAGACAATCGAAAAGAAATTGAAATTAAAACATGAACGAAAAATTGTTTATAAAATATAATAAAATACTTCAAATACAAAGTAAACGAAAAGATAAACTTATCACTCCGTTATCGTAGTGTGAAAGAATTATTAATCAGCTACTCTTGTGTTTAGCCATGTGTTTTGCATCATCTTCACTCACTTTCGGCTATGACAGTTCTGGGCATGGAGCTTCCCAATTTGCTTCAAGTTACAACAATAGGATTCGGAGTCTATCTTTAATATACGTCATTGAGCCAGACAAGTAATTACTCCACGGCTCACTCCTGCCCAGAACTATCATGGTTCAATTTGCTTCACTTTTTGCCGCTGTTAACAATAGGATTCGGAGTCTATCTTTAATATACGTCATTGGTCACGCCTCTACTCAAAGCCTGAGCGCGAAAACGTCATACATTGTTACATCACCTACGGTAGGGTATTGTTAATCATATTTCTACCAATAATAAGCCCGAAATTGTCCCTACCGTAGGTGATGTAACAATGTATGATTTTTCCGTGAGCAGGCTTTCTCTCTAGGCGGTATTGCCTCAAGCCATTCAAATTCAGATCAATTATGTTTATTAAATTTTGAATATAAACTATGAATACTAAACCAATGTCTATTTGCACTTTTGCGAAAGCATTTCCAAATTGTATGTATTTTTTCTAATTTTTACACTTGGATAAATGATTGTTCAAGTTCCGTTATAATAACAGTCTGCACTAATCTATCACAAAATTTAAAATCTTTAAATTGCTTTGTAAGTCCCTGAAAAGCGACTTCACTTTCGCAAATAACAGACTCCATTTTTGTTCCTGAAATTTAGTTTGGAGCCCGAACAAAAACTTTTACGAATTTCTACGAGACCGGTCTAGAATTTCTACGAGACCGGTACCTTTTTTTTTTTACGCACTCATTATACGGTCTTGTCCGCACGGATAAAGCTACGTGTTCCTCGGTGCGACTATCACGATGATCGTTCAACGATAATCGATGGTTACCATTTTGCTCGGAGCGTCTGCGATTTTTTTGATTTTTCACTAGTCGCGTGTTTTCATTCGCAGTCACATCGTTCCAGAGGAAGGTTGTGTTTAACAGAATGAGTTGAGTAGACGTAAAAAATTATTAATTAAATGCCTTTGATTAAGGAGATGGAAGGCGACATGTATAATGAAAGAAAGAGCCAAAAATTACCGTATGTTTGAGCTCATATGTATATCGAAAAAAATCATTGATTCATTGATCTGAATTACGAATAAAATGTCATGAGCGTTTAAAAATCGATATTTTTTGACTACTTTGTGCACGAATTGCACAATGTTGCATAATATAGTTATTAAATATAGTAAAATTTTGTTCATTTTGTGGTGCACTTTCGTCAAAAAATTTTACATTGAAATTATCAAGTAATTATTAAAAGAAAATACAAGTATTTAAATAACTAAAGAACAATTTGGTTTCCAACTTTATTGGCAATCTCAGGGCATATATTATCTTGACTCTTTGATACTTAAAGGACGCATGTGACAGTGATGCGCCACTCCTTCGAGAGGAATTTCATCATCCGTGTCAGAAAACGAAGGAGCTGTAATGCAGATATTTTCTTCTCACAACAAAAACCGTTAACGACTAACGATTATATTCACCCTTCTCCTGAACGACTATTCAAGACGTACAATCATCGTTGACGACTCTAGCGGCAGTCGCTCGGAGCAAAACAGCTCCATAGGAAATACAAAGAAATAGTGCTCAACGATCATCGTGATAGTCGCACCGAGGAACACGTACCTTAAAACTCACACGATTTTATATCATGTGCATTGTTGTTTCAAATTGGTACGATTTTTTTGCCATACAAAAAGGTAGTTGCCATGGAGAGTGTAGCTATGGAAAGTGTTGTTCTGAATCGTTAACAAATTATTGCTTTATGGTTATTTTATCGACGCCAAAAAAGGCAACGCCTTCTCTTTCATTCCTTGTCGCGATTCGGTCTTTGTAAAAAACAGACCGCATGACTAAAAGAATTTGCCCATATGATTTATTTCTGCACGGACAAAATCGTATAATATGAAAGGAGCGTTAGACAACCTAATCTCGACGGGTTTTGCGACTTTTTTGACCGGTTTTAACCTAATCTCGGTCGTAAACTTCGAGGCCAATGGCGACCGGGTCTTACTTTTTAGATATGTCCCGAGTTAGCTCAGTAAGGCCAAAGAGAAGACCGATCTATTATCAGTATAAGTATTTGGGGGGGGGGGGGAATTCGACAATGTGGTTAAAGTCACATGATAGAATAACGTGGCCCGCGAGATTCTTCTTAAAGGTCAAAGTGGCCCTTGTGATAAAGAGATTGAACACCTCGGATCCACATAATTATGTCTGCGTATAAAACGTAAAGTCAAATCCGATACCAGAATCAAAAATTAGCTTGTCAAAATACTTGAATAATATTGAGCTATTGCTTCTTTATTAATTTGAACGAGAAATGTCGTGTGATGAAATATTTCTTTAGAAAATATACAATAAGTCACTTTATTATAAAAAAAATTTGAAAAACGAAAAGTTTATTAAAAAAAAACAAGTATTTTTTACATGATTACAATTTAGACGATTAACAATAAGATATTGCCTTTATAATAAATTTTTTTTTTTATTTTCTAGCAACATTTAACTTTGATTCTCTCTCAAATATTACAATTTTGCAAAATGCAAACATTAAATTTTCAGCTTGGATTTCCAAAATAGTGTTTTACCCTTTTCCTAAGGGTGTACACCTAAATCTACAAACGCACTCCGTCTTAAGAGTTTTCCTAATATGTTTCCACTTTTTCAGTGGTCGTTAACCAGCCCGGAGTGACAGCCAAAGTGACAGATTCAAAATCGCGGAATCTGATGCTCCTGTCGATAAGTAGAGAAAAAAAAACAGAAAAGGGCGGAATTTGAAGGTTCTGTGGCTTGGTAAGAGTGGATGGATTTAGTTGGAAAGAAGAAAAGAAATAAGAAGCAACGGGAAAGAGAGAGAGAGAGTGACGTCTTAAAATGGTTTCCTTTGAAGTCATTCAGTCTATGAGAAGATCGACGTAGTACTTCAGCACTTTGGGGAGAGGCAGTTGATAGACACCCTCGGGCAGCTGCCAATTGTCGTGTAAACGACGACGAATCACGCATCTGGAATGCATAAAGAGAATGAAGAAAAAGAATGACAATGGCGCACGAGTAAGGTTTGGGTATAGATATAATTTTAGTCCAAATCATCCCAATCAGTTTCTTTTGCAAAACGATGAGTGAAAATTCGCAGGTGTGTTTTGATTTAATGCCCAGATTATAATTTATTTTAAAAATTCACATCCCAAAGGGTCGCTAAGAACTGTTAAAAAGTAACACTTCGATACATTTTTGCTTCAGCATAATTCGATCAATTACTGTGACATTGTTCTCTGTAATATACGCAGGGGGGGAAAGAGGTCTAAAATGAATTTGGTTTTGTAATGAGATCTCGTTCCATAGGTCTATTACATTGTACGAAAATATTCGATTTAAAGTTAGAAAACCTTTTTGCCGGCTCCAAATGCAAATAAAACACTTCTTAAGTCTTGTCTCATAATCAATCACTGTCCTCCATAGCTGGATGTTGAAGATATGTGAGCTTTAGGTCAATTCGTTTAAATCTGCTCTTTGAATAATCGTTTGCAAAGTAGATAAATCAACTATTAAAAACCTTCCGTGTATATCTTATGATTTAAGATGGTTGCTCTTAAATTTCGAAGAAACCGACTAAACAACGATTGTAACCAAGTATATAAAAAATACTCTTAAAATTAAGAAAATCAGAGCCATCTGTACTCGATTAAAAGCCTCTGCAAAATTATAAACACAACAAAATAGGCTAGAAACTGGTTATTAAAAAAGAAAGCAATATCGACAATAAAAACCACTATTCCACAAGAGAAATTTTTAATGAATCTTATGGACATTTCGTTGGCTTTGCCATCTTCATCAGCTTGGCTTCATGGCCAATAAAATGTACATAAAAGGATTTCTCCTTAACTTAGCCGATTTTGGATGATTGTCACTTTACTTGAAGCCCCTTCTCCACCACCGATTATGTTCAATGTGTTTCCCCCGATTCCTAGCAATAGCCCGGCAGCTTAATTTCCATGCTAGCAGACTTCTTTGCAGGACAGCGAGAGGAATTTTGTTCCATACCTCCTTGCACACTTTCCAAAGTCCAGCGATGGTTTTTCGGGTGACACCTTCCGAAACCCATTTTAAGAAGGCCAAAGCCATAAAAGTCCATGGGGGAGGAATCAGATGACTTGACAGGTATAGCAGAGAAAGACATTGCATGAATGCCGGTCACTTCTTCCATTTGTTCCATGAAATTCTGTGTCGAGCACTCTGTGTGGCTGGATGCCTCATCTTCATGAACACAAACTTTGTTGCTCTCCTCTCCGTACAACGCCGGGATCTCCTCCGTGTAAAGAGGTTTCAAGTTGTTCTCCTGGTAGTAAGTTGATTTCACCTTAGTGTTTTTCTCCACCCGACGAAGTTGTAACCGTCCTTTTGAGCAGTATTCCGCCATCACCATGAAGCCTTTCGGAAAACTTTCACAACATTTGCGCATCTAATCAGTCCGCCCTTTCGCATTTGCTGGACGGTAAGCAATTGCACGAACCTTACTACAATCTGTAAAGGTAAACCCACGCTTCATCCAAAGTGACAAACCGCCATTTCTGCCCACAAGGTAGCCTTCATAGAGTGTGCGGGTGTTGGTTTTGCGTTCACAGATATGATATTCATTAAGAGCATAAACATTGCTTTATGGAATTTGTGTAGGCCTAAATTGCGTTTAATTATGAAGTTTACCGTTGACGCAGATGTTCCTGCTTTCTGACCCATGGTCTTCTGTGTCGGAGGGGTTTCCTGTGCTACCTGATCTTCCTGATCTTTTTGACCGTATCAGATGAACGGCTGAGGTGGAATCTCTTCCGAGGAAACTTGACGGGAATGCCCGACTTACATGTCAGCCAGAATGGCGTTAACCCAGCCTTCGATAGTGAAATTCCTTCCGTCTTGCACTGTTGCACGATGCATACGGCACCAAATCCCGCCTTGGAAAGTGCCGGTACGTACTCTCTCCAAAATCATTAATTTTTCTAGTCGTGCCGTGAATTTTCTGCGCTCGTTAAATGAGCAAATCTTTATGAAATGACCACTGATACACCACCTGATTTACATATGCTCGGGCGCATTCCATTGCCGGGGATAGGATGTTCATAATCGGCTAAGTTAAGGAGAAACGACCTCCGTAACTAAAAATTTTACGAATTGTAATTTAATATTTCGTTGCGTAAGCTTGAGCCTAAAACTCAGCTCATTGGTTAGACATGGAATTTATAAGATTTTGTAGGGCAGTTTTGGAATTGCTTCCCATTCACGCCAAAGTGCTAAAAATAGTTGTGCTTTGGAAGAATGGTTTTCTTGACCAACTCTTCATCGCGATACATCCCAAAGGTGCTCAATAGAGAAAAGTCAGGAGAGTGGCTTGGCCAATCCGTAAACTTAACCCTGTTTGCACAAAACCACTCCTTTTGGAGCGATGTTTTTGGATCATTAATTGTCTGGAATTGACAACCAAGTGGCATACGTCGTGCAAAGGGCAGCATTTTATCTTTAAGAATTTCTCTGTACATAAATCGATCCACAATGACCTCTATTTGATGTAAGAGACCAACTACAGCATAACAATTGACGTGGACCAATTCCAGCATACCATCATTGCACCACCTCCATGTTTTAATGTTAACAATTGATGTGGAGGTTTAAAATCTTTGACTATTAACCAGCCGACTATACGAGGGAAAATCAAAAAGTAACATTATTTATTCTTTTTACGAAAGCATTATAGTAGGTGGTGGGAAAAGGCGACAAACAATCGCATGAAATCTAGTGGAGACGTGCAATCGCAATCGGCAGAATGGTGTCGTTGATCAAATCGTTCACGCTGGAAGAACAAAGAGCGTCCATCCAAGGAATTTCACAGTGAAATGCAGAAAGTGTACGGCAACGACTGCATGACCTACGAAATGGGTGGGGATGGTGCAAAAAGTTAACGGACTTCTATGCGATGGGCATTCAAAAACTTATACTACGATGCAACAAACGTCTTAGTCACGTCAGCTCCAGCACTTTCTTAAAAAAATAAATAACGTTACTTTTTGATTTTCCCTCGTATATTATTCTGTCACTGGCAAATAAGACGTTATGACACATTTCAGATGTCTATAATCAGTAAGTCAACTATAATCAAATTGCTTTACGATTTTTGGTGGAGATAAGAGGCTTCTTTATTGGAATTCTTGCATATAGGCCAGCATTATTCAAGTTCTCCGACTGATATTTACCATTAATTTAGCATTTGAGATCCAACACTTCCAGGCTCTGAAATTTGCTGAAGAGACGTTGTTTAGGAAGACGGAACATGAGGATATTGTGTTCTACTAGAAGAATGACATGGTTGCCAGTGTCACTGGCTTTACTTTCGGAAAGAACAAGAGTACTTTATAAAAGGAGTTGGTGGCAGAGATTCGGTAATATTATGGGGTGGAATTAGTACCCGGAATGGCTCTTACACGTTAAAGGGATACGTACTGCTTTTTACCAACGGATTTTATCCAGAAGCCTATCGATATCAGTAAGATAACGCAGGAATTTATGAGTCGAGGTAACTGAAAAGTTGGCTTCAGTACGAAAATTTGGCACTTATGGAATGGCCAGCCTCACAATAGTGCTATAGAAGCACGGAAAGCAGTATCATCAGCGTGTTGAAGACCTGAAAACATTTTTTTCATGCTTGGAATGAAATGCCAAAAAGTACACCAATTCGTTTGTCTTTTGGTTATACAGTCAGCCCTCCTATAATGCGGAACAAATATAGAGACAGCACTTTCCCATAATTGATATTCTTATAACATGGTTTCTACATGAGAACTGGGAAACCACTGTGGATAACGACATAATGACCGATGAAGGCAAAATTATACAACCATATAATCAAGAGTAAGTTCTATGTCTTACTCTTGATTATATGGTTGTATAATTTTGCCTTGCTGTTTGTTTTGTAATTTCCGTATAATTTTTTAACGAACTCGGGGGATTTCTCCTAGGTCCGCGCTTTCGATTGTAAAAGGAGTTTCCCTCTTCCCATTGGCCGCTACTGGCGACAGTTTGGCCTGATTGGAGAGACGGTCCCTTCCTTCCCTATATAAGGTTTTGTTATTTACCAAATACTTACTTGGCACTGAATAATGAACTCAAAGAGTTCGAAATACGTATATGCAGAATAAAATATTCTTTTGTGGACAAGAGGTTTCTTCATCGGTCATTATGGTTTCTACATGTTTATTACTACATGTATTACAATATTAATTGTAAGCAGTCTCATTAATGCATGAATTTTTCTGTTACCCTTTTAAGGTCGAAATAATGGAGAATTTCTGGGTGTTTTTTTTTTTGCATGCACGAAAATTGCAAATTTTCAATTTCACTTATCAAGGAATTCCCCTGTAAATTCAGAAGCGATTATTATTTATCAATTCTAATGCTTACGACAGATGGCACAAGCAGCTCGATGATATTAGAGCACTATAATAGAGAGTACGGACATTCTTTTTCCCGAACGAATGCCGCCAGGTTCCCCGAATAAATGCAAGTTCATTGGCTGGTCGGTCGCACGTGACCTTCTATCGCCATTTTTTTGCCTTTCGTGTAAGCACATTCTAATAAGCACATTCTGGCAGCACGCCACGTTTTTTCTTTTGTTGCACAGACTGTAGTTGTTTTCCATGGAATGCAACTTGTTAAACGCTGTTAACTTTTAATTTCTTCTAAAATGTCGTACTGCTGTGCAATGAACTGCAGTATCAAATCGGGAAGGTTTTCCGCATCTTGTCAGGGTCCAAAAATAAGGAATGACGCTCAATTTGGATACGCAGAATCGGCAGAAAGGATTCCACTCTGACTATTTATTCCCTGCTTTGTGAGGTAAGCAAAGCGAATATTTCACTATATACCCGCTTTGGAGGTAAATGACATCGTGTATTGCTTTCTTTAGAACAAGTAAACGACAGTTCCACTAACCATATTTGCACGTAAGTTGAAAACTAAACATGTTATTAATTATTCATTATTAGTGTATAGTCGAACGGAACTTTTTAAATTTAGAGTAGGAGCAGTTTATTCAAGAAATGGGGATGATAGCTTTTCATTTATATTTTAATTGTGCTTTAAAAAGTTCTACTCGACTCTACATTAAAAACGAATAATAATGAATAATTAATAACACGTTTAGTTTTTAATATACGTGCAAATATAGTTCTTGGAACTGTCGTTTACCTGTTCTAAAGAAAGCATCACCCGATGTCACTTACCTCAAAAAGCAAGGAATAAGTAGTCGGAGTGAAATCCAACACACACTAAACAATGCAAAGAAAAAATTTCAATAACTATAAAAAAAACTATATTATGTCCTCTTTTTATGCTTTTACCACATCTTTTATCTCCGTGGGTTTTGTACTTGAGGGTTTTCCCTGCCTTGCATTTTAAGACTGGGGGTTTTGTTCTACCCTCTACTGAATTACATCTCGTAAAAGCAGTTTGCATTTTGTTAACATATTAGTAGCTGAATATTGGGGAATCAATATCATGGAAAAATAATTCTTCCATGCCTTTACTACTTAAACGAAAACTAAGATTAAAGAATCCAAAAATAACCAAAATAAAATGAGATTTAATCAGTCATTAAAAATTTGAAATAAATATAAAAAGTAACCAAAAATACTGTATTTCTTTTTCTTATTGTTGTTTTTTTTCCCCTCTTAGAAAAGATTTTTTTTCTTGTTAATTTTGCTAATAATGACATAACATAAATTACCTAACTTAAATCATTTTAATGGCTTAAATTTAAATGTAAAATTTGTAAATATAAATAAAATAATATATATTATAAACTGATGACAATAATAGGAAAACAAGGTTGTATAACTTTTCATCAGTTTCTAAGCGAGACCTCTTTCATCACTAACTATCATGTTACCTAAATTAAAATCACTTTAATGGCTTAAATTTAAATTGTAACATTCGTAAATAGAAATAATATATAATATTTTATGATAAAAATAAGAAAAAAAATAACGTTGTCTAACTTAAACAGTTATTAAACAGTTTTCATTGGCTCAGCTTTAAGTAAATAGAGTCAAATGGCAACAAAATGGCCGCCGCAGTCCAATTGTCCGTACTCTATTACAATGCTCTAGACGATATTAAGGGCGGTCAAGTGCTCACATGACTTCGTTTATCCAATATAGGAGGGTTGACTGTAAAGAACCAAGGAACGAAAGGTCATTGATATGTAGAACGCAAGAATGTTGGATTTTGTTAGAATAAAAAGGCAAAATATAACGTGCATTTATAATATATTCCTGTTCAAAAGTTTGGGATATCCTACGTTAAATGCATTCTAAACAAATTAAGAAAAATCACACGACCATCTTGACCAAAATAACAAACGAAATTTATTCTGCTTCAATATAGATATCTCTTCAAAAAATATCAAAACAAAATATGCGTTACATTCATAGAAAGAAATTTTTGAAATCAATGTTTTGAAATGCTTGTTTCAAAAGTTTCCGATAATTGATTTTTACCTCTTTGTAAATTCACTTTTTGTTTTAATAACAGCTTCAATTCTTTTCGTTATGATGTAAGTATGGTCAGAGCCAAATTCCTGAGCAATATTTTTCCAAAGATATTTTTTACATTCAAATTGGATTCAGGTCAGGCGAATTTTCTGGTCTTCCAGGAAAATTCTTCTTTTTCCCTGAAAATATGTCATTGACAACTGTTGCCATTTTTAAATGTATGAGCTCGTACACCATCCTAGGGGTCTAGGCTGAACTCATCGACAAGCTGACGATCTCGACAAAATCTAACCGTCGATAAGTGGCATATTACACATTCATACACAAGTTTACACGCGTATGGCTAGATGATATACACTGATATACACAAGTTTACACACATTTACACTTAATTTTACACATTTGTACACAAATTTACACATAATATACATACATAAACACATACCTGTAGACACACTATATTATTATTTTCACAGTTCAAGTTTCGTAACACAGAGTATTTCATGTATATAAATATTTTTAAACAAGTTTTTGTTAATATTTTTAGAAAATGTGTATTCTTGAGCTATGTGTATTTAGCCTGCAGGCCGAAAACAAAGGAAAAAAGATTTTAATAAGAAATCTGTTGCTAAATTCTGAAATAACGATCGCCAAGTGCATAGTCGACTGCTCTTCAATTGAAGACAAGAATAAGGCAGTTGTCGATGGTCAAAGTCTACACTAGAAAATCGGCGGTGTACACTGTAGACAAGTCGTGTTCATGCTAGCTCGAATCGACGAATGCGTCATTAACTACGTGACCATCGACACTTGTCGACAGTCGACTGCTTGTCGATGAGCTCAGCCTAGACCCCTTATTGTCAACATCAGATGAACAGAGCTTCTCAATGCATGGAATGAGAAATAATCCCATCACTTCCATAAAAATTTCATTTAACTAAAAGTTCACGATCAACTTGACCATTAAAACATCCCCATACCATCAGCTTTAAAGGGCGTTTTACTCCTTGGTTGACAGTTGAAGGCATGGCAGCATCTTTCATATCACTCCACTCAAGATTGCTTTTGTTGAAATTGAGACAAAGCATGGACTCACACTAAAGATGATCTATAATTACATTCCGAGGGCCCAATTCTCAAATTTTTTGTCCCAGTGAAGACTTTTTTTCCTTCACTTTTTTTTGACGGCAACATGAGATTCAATATTCATTGCATTTAAATACTTGTAAGCTGTACTGCATGAAATCTTACATTTAGGGCTTTTGATAGGTCAGATGAGATCTCACGAAATGTGGAATGTGCATCTTTTTTTTTCACAAATATCCTTCAGTCTTCTTTGAACATGATCAGTGGTTGATTTTAGTCGACTATTTCGATTTCTCACCTTCACAATTTGATCTTTTCTCCAGCTTTTTAAAATTCTGCTAACTGTGTTTGACATCTTCCTAAGTGTTTATCTATTTCAGCTTCTGTCAGTTTTTGCACTTAATTCAATGATTAAAACTAGCTCTCTTTCTGAGAACTGTGGGGGTTTTAATCATTTTTGTAAATTGCCTTTTTATTATCTATGAAACTCAAATATGTATGACTATGTTTGTTTAATTATTGATCCCTCGACACTGATGAAAAATATACTATCCCATCATATGGTAATTTGCATATTTTGATTTTTATTAACGAATTTTATATTTTCCCAAACACTTTAGAAACAAGTGCTTTCAAAAGATTAATTTTAAAAATTTATTTCCATGAATGCATTACTTATTTTGTTTTAATATTTTTTGAAAGAGGAACCATTATGAAACAGAATATACAGGGTGTCTCACCTAAAGTCAACTTCTAAAATATAAATCTGACAATGCTTTCAATGGAGAATTATTGTACTTTTACGTGTATTCCATTTCCAAAAAAACCGACACCATTTTCGAATACGAAAGTCAACTTTGAAATGTGCAATGGAAACCTATTTTTAATGGGATTTTCAGATTGTGTGCAACATTTAAGAAATGTTTTATTCTTGATATTTTTTCAATTGATCCGATCGTTTAGGATATAGAGGCTGTCATACACAGTCCAATCACATTAATGTGACCACCCCCTATGTTCAACATCAGCGGAAAATGGTTACTTCCAGAAAGTATGTACAGTACCAGTATCAGAGATGGGGGAGGGGGGGGTATAGGAAGGTTGTCAGAGGGAAGCAGAAAACATTGCAATTGTTGAAGTCAGGGCGAAACGTAGCGATTTATCCAACCTCCAAAAGGGGCCTGATCATCGGCTTCCGAGCAAGGATGGTAGTATTTCTGAAACGGCTAGTTTTGTTAACTGTGCGCGTGGCGCCGTGGTGAAAGTGTACCGTGCATGGCAGAATGGCAATACCCAAAATCAGCGACGTGCCAAGTGTGGGGCATCACGGGCCATAGATGACAGAGGTGAACGACAGCTACGGAGATGCGTGCAAGCGACAGACGTGCAACCGTGGACCGACTGACCTCCCAGATGAACCAGGGGGCTACCAAACATGTATCCTCGACGACAGTTCACCGAACGTTACTGCGTATGGGGCTCCGCAGCAGACGGCTGGTTCGTTCACCAATGCTGACGGCTGGTTTATGCTCCATCGGACAGATGGGGGATGGCGTGTACGGCGTTCAGCATCAGAAAACAAACACCCCGCAACACGTGCCGCAAGGGTCCAGGACGGAGGAGGCAGCGTTATGGTGGGGAATGTTTACATGGCATTCCCTGGATGCACTCATCATTGTGGACGGCACCATGGATCAATGGAAGTACGCACCTGACCATATTCACCCCTACAGGCAGATTGTGTAGGACAATGCGACGTGCATTACAGCGCGCAGTGTCCGTGCATGGTTCGAAAAACACGAGGATGCATTTACGGTCCCCCCTGGCCCCCCAAACTCCCCGGATTTAAACGCCATAGAGCATCCTCCACCGCGCAACCTACAGAACTGAAGTTGGCATGGCTTCACATCCCTGCCAATACCTTCCATAACCTTATTGACTCTCTTCTTGTCCGTCTTGCTGCTGTCCGCGCCGCGAAAGGTGATTGTTCTGGCTACTGACAGGTGGTCACATTAATGTGACTTGACTGTGTAATGTGGTGTGATGTGTCTGGATTTAAAGAAGAGGCAAAAAACAGAAAATGTTCATAAATTTAAACAAAAAAATCTTTTTGCCTTTTCTTTAAAACCAAACACCACACTTTCACTATCTCTATCTCCTAAACCTAAACGGTTAAATCAATTGAAAAATAAAACCGAATAAAATATTTCTCTTATGTTGTATACAATATGAAAATACCATTAAAATAGGGGTTTCCACTGCGCATTTTAAAATTGACTTTCATATTCGAAACTGGTATCGGTTTTTTTTAGAAATGGAATTAACATAAAAAAAACCCTCCCATAAAAGTACAATAATTCTTCCATTGAAAGTACTTTGTTAGATTTGTATTTTAAAAATTGGCTATTTAGGTGAAACACCCTGGATTCAAGAGTTATTTTGCTCAACATTGTAATGGGAATTTGGCTCAATATTGTAAAATGCATTTAATTTAGGATATACCCATTTTTTGAAACTGGTTATATTGCAAAGATTTTTAACCGGTTACAGATGGTTAATTTTGATTTTCATACAGCCCCTAATGAAAAGCCGGATATAAGTGGTTACAATATATTCTTCATACTATATAATGAAATATCCCAAATTTTCGGAATGATTTTAAAAATTTGCGGAGTACTATGTATAGAATTTTTAATATACAGTATTCGTCTGACAGTCTTATTAGTACCCCATGTTGGCCGTTCTTTTAGTTTAACGAACACTGGGACGAAGTATTGTCACCCCGAGCTAATATATGAACTACCACATGGAACTCAAGAAAGATCCCAGCAAAGGTAAAATAAAACCATGATATAATCAACCAAAACACTCCCCCGAATATCTTTGTCGTCTGTTGCTGGAAGATATTAAAAGGATAAAATAAAGTCATGTACCTGCATAAGTGCTGAAGTTCAGCTGGCTCACGATACCGGTTGGGAGGAATGACACCATCTTGGACTAGGCGCGGGTGGATGATTTCCGTGACGCACGTATCGTCTATGAAATCGAAATTGTCCAGGGAATCTGAAGTCCTGAGTTTAATTTTGACGTACGGCACGGCGCGTAGAAGATAGCGCAGGCAGGTGAGCAAGCTCTGGGAATAGACGCCATTGTCCGGATCGGCGAGTGGGTGTTTCATGGCGACGAAAGTAAGTCGTTTAATAACGTGCGTTATTGTGGGATATGTCGCAGGTGGATCATCAGCGTTTGAGAGTTCAGCGCCAAACCGTAACAAGAGGAGAAGGGTAGCGGGTCGCTCCATGGCCGCTGCGGAATAGACCGGAGTTGCCATGTCGTAGGAACGGAGCGGGACGTCGACGAACTTCATACTGCGACGGTTCGCAGCCTTGGACGTCTTGACGTCGAACCATTCGCGACCTCTGACGCTGTGTTGCAAGAAAAACTCGAGCGCCGCGTAGTTTTTCTCGTCCGTTTCGAAGTCGCTTCTCCACCCGGAAATCAGGTGGGAGATCTTCGTGCCAAACAGAGCGCCCACGAACAGCCTCTCGAAGGTTCCCTCGCAATCGAAGATAGCGCGGAGGAGCGTGCACGCGGTAGGCGTGCACGACAGCGACCAGTCGACACAAAGCTTCGCCCCGACATACAAACTGTTGTGAAATTTGCCCAGGAGACAAACGCCATGGTTGTCGTCGAGACTGCGCTTGTGGTAGTCGAGGGCGGCCTGCACCAAACCGCGACAACACCGCTCCGAGTCAGCGCTCCTCTCGATGATGGCTGACAGAGCGGTCGTCAACTGATGTCGTCGGTAGTAGACGGCCAGGCAATCGCGCTCCGTCTGCCTAAGGAAACTCTCGAAGAGAGCCGCCGATGGGACGTTCTCTGATTCACTCATCGATGGACCAAAACAGCCATTGCGATTTTTTCAGACAAGACCGTTACTGTTCGCACATATTTACGTCTTGTCAATGAAGAGTCGCATGCTCGTCGCGCTCGTCTCACCCTGTCATCATGCCATTCTTTAAGCCACACGTCATTAAACAATTAAAATCTCCAGATAATACTCAAGAGGCGAATTGAAAGAAAACGGAGGGAAAAAAACGACGCAACAACCTTCTCACGGAAAACTTTTAAGACTTTACTCTGCATTCTCAAGGCTTCAAATCCTCAAGAAAACCTACAAAGTCTGCAAAACTCGGAAATTCTTTTTTATTCAATTTCAGATTTCCTCCCCGGGTTGTTGTTTATCATTATATCATAACCATTATTACGCAATAAACAAATAGACACTACTTTGACGCTAATATAAAAAAAGAAAAAAAAAATTCAACAGGCAATTAAAAGCTTTACGCATCACATTTTCTTCATTCTGTATTTCTAGCAAACGCTTAAGTGAACACATTAGCCAACCGGGTATGGTGCCGCGCTGGAAACGAATAACCGCGGGTTCGAATCCAGCCGCTGGCCAGGGTAAGCTGTGAGGCCATTTATCCAGACTTGGTCTGAGTTGTCAGTGACATTAGCGGAGATTAAAAAAACTTTCGCTCCCAGTTATAAAGTATACACGACATGGCTATAAATCAACACGAGTTGTGGTTACTTCAAGAGGCAAGGATATTGGTTATAACTGTTCTTCATGTAAAATAATAATCAATATCCATACGAGCATTTTTCTTTAAGCTGCAGCCACAAGTGGCATTTGTTCGCTAACGCTGAATTCAACAATAACATTAATTGTCAACGACCACATTCTTAAATTCATACAATAGCAGCAAATGCGCTGATGCTAAATAACACTAACATTGAAAAATTGGTATGCATCGAGAAGCTTGATCTTGAATGAAAATAAAATCTCCATCATATCAAGAGACACATCTGAAAATAGAACAGCTTATGAAGTCTTAGGTTTACAACTCTTGTTCAATAACCATATCGAAATCTTGTTATGAGATTAAAGTGATTGACATATCTTGTGAGGCGAATAAAGAGAACGTTATAGAATATTAATCATTATTAAGCGGATATATCCACACAAAATTTTATTACCTTTACCTGCGGAAATCGGATTTATCCCACTGGCTTTAAAAAACTTCTGTGCGAAAAGTGGATAACTGATCTTCTTAGGAATGAAAATAAAATTTAATTACGCAGTGAAAGGGTTAACACTTAAAATTACTGGACTATGCACAATCATCTCTTCGAATGCTCCGAAGCACATACAAGGAAATTTTAGAGCCGCTTATAAAAATTGAGATACAGGGACTGACATAATGCTTCTGTGTACTTGCAGCGGATATTAATTGTATGTGCAAGGGTGTTTTGAACTTCCAGATTTGCAAAGCAAGATGAATGACATAAAACTCGAAAACAATTATGTTCGTTAATGCAAGGATATGAAATATCCAATGCAACCGTGATCATCAAAAACGTTTGCGCTATTGATGCAAATGCATTAAATCTCCAAAAATACGAGATTGGGCAATTTTGACTTCTCCAATGGAGCTGGATAACGACCTTAATACATATTCAAGATTAGATTGAAGTCCAACTGAAAGGACTTGAGCTCCACACAAAATGTCATCTAACAATGAAGCCCTTACTCGGGAAGACTAATCCAGCAAAAGATTTTAGCCGGGAAGTTCTGCCCCATCCACATTTTCCCCTTGACTTTGTATAATCTGAATCAGTTCCCACTGTGAGCTAATCATGATCAGTAGACGGCGGTTACTAAACCTGGTTAGCTTATCAAGCACTTTCCTGTCGCACTGTATCCAAGCGAAATGAAAGTTATCAAAAATTGGTAATACATCATGGGAAAGTTTCCTAGGAAACCGGAACTTTAGCTACTCTCGATACGGTCTCATAAACGTGGCGGCTACGTGTAATTTTTCTCAAGCCTGAAATATTTTCTCCCCAAACTTATACAAGAGCTTTGGTTTCCTCAGCAGTCCACTCTTTCGATGCTAACCGGATTTCAGAAACCGACTCTTAACCGAGCAGAAAACGCGGTTTAGTAACGGAAGCACTTCTTGATCGTGATCAAGTTGTAATGCGAACAGGGTATAAACGAGATAACGCTCCAAATTGTTGTTGATAGAGTTTCGGGCTTTTTTTTGCATTACAGTCAACATTCATTTTATAAAGACACACTGAAAGTTTTCTGTTTACGTAGAACAAAAGAGGAAACGTTCGGAGCAAGTAAAATATTAACTCGACCATGCTTACGAAGGAACTGAGTCGGAGAGTTTTAGGCAAAATGGCAATGGAAAACATTTGAGCACCCACCGCATCTCCTATGTGATTTGTTTCCTCGAAACAACAGGCCCGAGAACTATAGAAACGGATCTGCTGACGGCATACAGTTTCCCACAAACATGAAATAAAGTTAGCCATGCTACGATTATTATATTGAGTGCCAGCGATGCTTAAATAAAGCAATACTTTTGTTATCCACCTGTTGCCATTACTTTCCACTAGATCCTCATATTAAATGAATGAAAACTCTTCAATTAATCCCTGGGCAACGCCCTCCATTAAATTGTGAATTCATTTTACACGCTATGGGTTTCGCTGCATTCAATGTATAAATCTATAAAGGAGCAACAATTGCACACTTTACAGCGAGCTATTAAACCATTCATCTATGTGTATACAACAAAGATCTTCATTAAAACCAATACCGATGGGCCTTTTCAGGGAAGAATTAAATGGATGGCAGATGAAAATTTATTTAAAGTTTTTAAAAACACTGAATTCGGTTTGATGGCTCTCGATGGAAGATGCATATTAGCTTTCAAGCCTCTACACATTGTTTCAATGGATATTTTTAGATGAATTTTGAGAATTGAAGGGGCCAGTATGATGATGTTCAAACATCCTATTGAAAGCTATGCAATGACGCCTATTACGTTATACTGTAATAGCTATTTCACTATTAAGCAACGATAAACAACTCTGGTAAACAACCCCCCCCCCCTCCCGCTCGCTTTAACCTAATATCCAAAAATTGAGCATTTTCATCAAATCTTTAAGCTGTATCAAAAAAGAATGATAGGGTTTCAAAAGGTTCCAGTTTGGAAAATGTTCAACGTACAGTGATGGGAAGCTGCATGAATTAAAGAGGGAGTGGTCTAGTTTTCAGCGTTTGCCGCTACATCTCTTTCCTAGTCACCATAGCCTAGAATGTCTTTATAAATGCATACAGGCACGCTTCCATAGCAATCCAACCTATGAATGTTGTTCTGCTGTTAGCGAAACGAAATTTTCCTACTAATTACGGATGTTTGTAACTCCACTACCTGCTAATTTCAACGAACTGAAGAATCAGATCACTGCAGCACCTGAGATAGTTATCCTTGTGATACGTGATACTATAGCGAGTGTGGTAAGGTGTGTGGCAAAGGGGTAATCACATCTTGCCATAGAGCATGTTTAGAACAATAATACGTATAAATATGTTCACAAATTTCATTTATGTATAATGTTTACTCTTAAAAATATAGTTGTTTGAAACCCTAGCATTCTTTTTGGTACACACTGTATATACAGTATAAATAATGCAGTTGGTTTACAGTATAAATAATAATGTTGGATTACCGTGTAGTTTCACTCGCAAGCAGTTCGTCGTTAGGCTGAAGAGCATTAAATATGTTTGGTTGATTGATTGGAATTATGGGCGCGTCAACTTTAGAGGTCACTGTGCCCTTTCACAATGTTAAATTAATACCTGAAAGAAACAAAACAGAAAACACTGCCATAAAAACAAATCGCAATACATAAAAATTAGAACCAAATTGGAATGGCAGAATGGTACATTCGCACAGGCCTACCACGAAGTCATGTTACGGATTCAAAAAAGAATTTTTTTTTCTCTTGGAGGGGGGGGGGTTCTTAAAACTTTAAATATTCCAAAATGGCTCTTCACAGTCAAAAAAAGTTCGTGTCAATGAGAGGAGGCCGTTCATGTCGATGAAATGAATGCTTCTGCCATTTCTTCATTTTTATACAAAAAAATTAATTTCTCTAAAAAAAAAAAAAAAAAGACTTAGCCCATTTCCATGAAAAATACGTCAATGTACAGGGTATTGCAGATAACTACAGGGCAGTATAACGGGAAGCCTACCCGCTCGATTGCAGGGGCCGGCTCGACATCAAATGATAATTGGGTAATTTTATCAAAAACATGACAGTTTTGACGTTCACCCCCCCCTCCTCCCCGACTGTGGAAACTGCTGGCTGCTGCAGACCACCCTCATCTCCCTCCATTCTGCCAATCGACCGAGCCGCCCCCTGCAATCGAGCGGGTAGGCTTCCCGTTATACTGCTCTGTTGGTTGGTTTATTAGAAATTTTGGCGTCGACTACTAAGGTCATTTTGCGCCTTTTACACGTTCGCAGCCCGGGACAAACACAAACATCCATGCCTACGGCAGGTTTCGAACCCACGATCAGGCGGACTCGAGAAGTAGAAAATACTTCCCTCTAGTTATCTGCAACACCGTGTATAGTTTAAGAATCTCTAAGTAGGAATTAATTTTTTTTATTAAAAAATTTGTTGAGGGGGGGGGGTCGTTAATAACTCCAAAACGGCTCATCAGAGCCAAACAAGTCATTTACAAAAACGGTTCGTCTCAATGACAGGAGTTCGTACATTCGAGTTTATTGAGTTTGGTTCGCTCGCTTGAACGCTAAAGCTATTTTTTAATCTTTAGAAAAAAATTAATATATCTAAAAAGGCTTGCATAATCACATAAAAATTACACAATTTCAGGTACCCTCTAAATATGTGTAATTTTTATTCGGTTCTGCTATTTGCCGTTTCAGAGGAATTAGCTGCATAAAATTGGTCACATGCATACAGGCGGAAAATTTTTTCAAAATTTCAAAATGTCTTTTCGAGTCATGAGCTTTTAAGTCGATATCAGAAAAAAAAAATTTTGAGTTTCTGAAACGAACACATAGACCTTCACTTTTTCAGAACGATGCTAAAAGCGCAAGCTAGTTAAAAACATCATTAGGTACAGTATTTGCGAAATCGGTTGTCTGTGATTAATTTATTTGACTTCAGATTCTGGTAGAGCATCAAAAAGTAAGCAAAAGTCATAATAGGCACACACGTCCTATCTATTCGGGAACACGGCGGTCAAAGACTGGATAACCAAACTTTGAACATTTAGTGGTAACACAAGTACTTAAATAAGAACAAACACTAAAACAATGCGAACACAAATCGGCAAAAGGACAATACACTACCAATCATATCCACGTAAATAAAATCAAATAAAATTAAAATCCATAATGTATTCAGCCCAACACTAATCGTGTATATCTCCGTCATTTTCGCATCCGAGATATCCACCTCGAACTCCGACAAGGCATCCAAAAGAAAGCGACAGCAATATCTAACTCCAATTTTTTGTCTTGATGTTTGCCTTTTTTTTGAACGCGATGAATCAGAAAGACCTTTCTCTAATACCTTCCGAAGTGGTTTACCGCTCTCCCTTTTCAGATCTAACATCTAACAATCTTCCCATTCCTGTAGGCATTTCTTATGCTTTTAGAAGTAGAGAGTTTGCCCATGGAAATACTCTCCTCATAGGATCATTCATCCTTAATAGCCTGGTATATGCGTTTAGCTTCCGGATAGGTACATTTATTGTTAATTCGGACCTCTTCAATTCCCTTCCGTAATCCTTCAGGATGCCCATCCTTTAGAGAAATGGGCGCCAAAGTTTTATATGGTTTCCGAATAGCCTTCCCTCAACCTCCTTTTTCTCGAAGTCGGCAAACACGCGTTGGACCTATCGCACTCCTGGAGGAAGCACAATCGACCAGATACTTTTATAAGACTGGCAACACAGCAAAGCCCTTATCACCACTGAGGCATTCAAGCCTCTCCACTACGTCAAAGTAGTACCCATCGAGGAGTTAAGAATCTTTGAAAAGAGCAAAATCGAAGAGGGTAGGTCAAGGAAAAGCGCGGCTTCACAACGCAGACCTGATAAGCTAGAGGTGAGGGCAGTGGATCATCACGGCTCTGCACCCTATCTAAAAATTGTGGCAGCTTTTCGTAGAAATAATTTACTTCCGAATCCTTTTCATGTTGCGAGACTACCATTTTCATTGCAAAAACAGCCGATGTTACTAGAAAGCGGTAGTCTGCTTGAAAGAAGATTTTAATTTGTTTTTATATGATATCTCAAAGATAACTATCCTTTGTTACAAAGTTACGAATTTTTGAAATGTGCAATGATTAATAACCTGGAAATAAAATATAAACGTTACAGTTTATATCTGGCTTGATACTTCAGTGTAATTCCTGAAAACAGTATATCATAATCAACAATGTTAATATCCGTCTTTTTCGCCAAGTAAGATAAACAAAATTTCTCTATTTTATATATCGAGGCTCAAACATTCAATTGACCAAATGAAAAATTGAAAGCTAACGTAAACTGATTAAAAAAAATCCTTCTTAGGGAAATTAAAAAAAAAAACAACAACAAAAATGGACATTCCTTTCTGTAAATAGATAGATAAAACTAGAGATAGATGGCAAGAAAAAAAATTAATATTTTGCTTTTTTTTTCCTCCTCCTTTTTGGCGGATGTTGTTCAATAGCATTGAGTTTCCTGACCCTTCTTTCATGTTCCAACGGAAATTTTGGTTCTTCGAAGAAAACGAGGAAGAAGACAAAATAGAAAAGATCTACAAAAAGAATACAAAAGTCTTAGAAAAAAAGAAGGAATTTCCTACGTCAAAAAAAGGAAATCTCCTATTGAAAATGAAGGGCATAGCGAAGTTTAGATGGAGAAAAAAATTGCAAGAATTCGATCTTCTCCAACAAATACCGGCTGAGAAGTAAGGAAAAAAAGATGAACAGCAAAAATGGAGAAACAAAAGGAGGAAGGGAAGAAAGAATTTTAAAACTCACGGAATTCAAAAGAGGCAAAAAATTTCTTACTGGTGTGTATCTAATTTAATGGCTCCTAAGGCAACGGAATAAAGAAGGGCTAAAACGAAGAAAAAATATTTGTAGTAGAAACAAAGGAGATAAAGTGGCCAATCGGCTTCTTCCTTCCACCCAAGAATTAGCATTTGAAAAACACACACACACAAATCGACTCCTCGATTACTGAATGACTAATCTATTCTTCTTTATATAAAATAAAAAGATCCGATTTTAAAGAATATCTTCAATAGCTCACTGATTCAGGTTATATCAAGCTTGTCTACGAATATAAGAAACCATCTATACATCCATTTTTCATATTTACCATAAAAGAAAGAGAAAATTCAACATTTGGTAAACATGACTATTTAGAATCCCAGCGACATGTTGGGGGAACTTCCACGCTTTATAGCCTCTATCAATACGATAATTCAATTCTTCTATAACTCGGGCGTATTCCTGTCAACACTTCTAATAGCTGTTAGGGTACCTTATATCTTATCATTCACTACAGTTACATGAAGTAGAGTGATGAAAAATTTGTTTTTGACAATACACCCAAAAAAGTAGAAGAGCGCTACGTACGGATATGTTTGTTCCCAACGTGTGAGTGCCATAATTTTCATATAGGTAGATAAATTCGAATTTCCTTGATCAGAGGTGGGGCTCGATCTCGAAAGGTGCTTTATGTTATTTACTGGGGCATTTTGTCAATATCGGTCTGTCGTATGTAACTCGATTTTCTCGAAAAGTATGAAAGATTATCGGAATCTGTTTTTACAAAATCATTAAATATGGCACAGATCTATGGCCGATATCGGAAAAATAGCACGTGTTCTAATGTACCATCAAAATATCACTTAAAATTTTTCAATGCAAATATAAGGCATACAATAAAAATAAAACAACCCTCAACGATATTGTCATGAATGAATATAACAAAGAACTAATAAGTTCGAAGATAATCGAAATTAGTTCAGTGGTACATGTTCTAATGATACTATTAGAACACCACGGGAAATTTTCAATGTTATGGCATGTAATACGTCAAACAACTTTGAATCTATCTGCGTATCACTATTACAAGTTGAAATGCTTAAGGAAATACCCCCAATCTTAATAGTTTATATGACGGTGACCATTTTAGCCTTTCGATACTTGGGTATGTCATTCCTTAATGGCTGATTATTAAGTAGCGGAGGAATGGAGCTACTTATTGGTTTCATAATGTCCGTCCGTCCCCTTCATAATTTCTGCATTTTTGAGGTAGAAGGTTGAAATTTGGAATGTAGCTTACTATAGGCAGGAGTACATTCACTATTTAGTTTGGTTTTGATTGGCCCACTGGGATCGGAAATACGGGAATGGGAGTTAGAGGGGACCAAGTGATGTATGTGGTGTTTAGGTATGTAAAGGAGTGAAATTCGATGTGCATACTCCTCTAGACAAAATCTACATTCCTATGAAATTTGGGCCAAATTGTCCAAGTGGGGTCGGAATTGTGGGGGTGGCAATCACTTGGTCTTTAGAACCTATGGCAACATATGGCGTGTGATATATCATTCGATCGAAAATAATGAGAAAGAAGATAGGGTTCTTTTATATTTTCTAAATACTAAGTTCTAGAAAAAAATTTGGGGGTTAAAAAGTGCAGATGAAGGGGTAAAAATTGATGAACTCAGAACTGCCGCTACTTTCCTATACCTTCCTTGGGAGGCTTAATTTCTTGTTATTATTAAGATGTTATAAATTTTAAGAGCAAATTTTAGCAGTAATTTTGATATCAGTAAGAATTGTTTTAATATATTCATAATTAATTAATATCCTGAAAAAGATTATTAACGGACAATTAGGGGGTTTTCCGAACTTTGGAAGCTATCCTAATTGCAAACGTGTAGATGCAATAATAAGAATCCATTGCTAATAAGAATCCATCCTATATAAACTATTTCTGTGTTTTTTAAGAGTAATATTAATCTTGATGATGTTATCTTTTCTGATATATATAATTCTCCCAGTTTTTGCGCTGATTAATCTAGGATTAACCCCACTTTGGACTCACGTCTGTCGGGGGTCACTCAGCTTGGTGTGTGTTATACAAATAATAAAAATAACTGTATACAGAATAAATATTTAACTTATTACAGGCTGGTTGATAAATAGTGAACATGGACTAGTGTTAAATAACAAAAAAAAATTTGCATGCAATCAAAAACCTAGTAATACAAAAGTTACCTCTTAAAACAACAGATTTATATAAAAATATCCGACTGTACATTTCGGCAATACCGTTGCCATCATCAGCGTAAGTGAATAATGTGAATAAATAAATAAATAAATAAATAAATAAATAAAATAAAATAGTAATATCCAATAAGATATCATTTCCGGTCTTCGTTGTGATTGGTGGTTGTTCGGGGTCATTTCCATTTTACTGTCGTTAACCAGCTGAAAAGTTTGGAGTCGTTAATTGGTCCAGGTCTTGATTTAGTACTACGGACAGACGTTTCGTAGCATTTTGACTAGATGGAAAGAATACACCGCCCATATTAAACATGGCAGGTGTGAAAAATCAGCCACGGCAAAGCATGCCATCGATGAAAAGCACGAGTTCCTTCAAAACAATTTAAAAATCATCTACACGATCAACGATAGAAGATTAATAGACGCATACGAGAGCTTCACCATTCAAGCATTATTACTAAATCAGTACCTGGGACCAATCAACGACTCCAAACTTTTCAGCTGGTTAACGACAGTAAAATGGAAATCACCCAGAACAACCACCAATCACATCGAAGACCGGAAATAGCATCTTATTGGATATTACTCTTTTAATTTATTTTTATTTATTTATTTATTCATTTATTTATTTATTTACACAACACATTCCGCTAACCAAAATAGTAGTATCATCATGAAAAGGCGATTTGCGTACCATAATACGCTTAAACGAATTCGGTGGTGACTATGCAGCGAGGAATTTTCTGGGTTCAGCGCGCAACAGCAGAAAGAGCTAGTACGAGAGATTTTAAGACGAAGGCTATAGTATCTTTGCACGTGAATTATATCAGATGGCCTTGATGTGAATTTATTCTTTACGTTTCATTGTGTTTTTATATTCCTGCCATTTTAAAGTTCATTAAGATATACAGTGACAGTTTTTATTATAATTTACTGAACTTCTTATCTAAAATTATTATATGTAAAAAAATTTCTAACATGTACATAATTAAATGACTTATAATTAAATAGTAAGAATATGAAAGCGCGAAGAAAACCAGTTACGTTGAGAAGCATTTATAAATAAAGAGAAAGCTTAAACCAGTAATGGAAAACATCAAGTAAGCACTACGAACAATTCAACGCTTTAACGAGGACCAAAAAACATTAACGAATGCACCAAAATTCATAAAAGACAGAAGAGCAATATTGGAAAATCTCAAGAGATTCTCATTTTGCGGTATTTTTGCAAACATTATTCGACCAATATAAAAAACTCAGTTTTTTTGTGGTTTTTTTGCGTTTTAATTTTTTCTGAGACTCTGGTTAAATAACAGCCATTTATTACTGCTAGATTCGAACCTGCGAACGCTATGGGAAAATTTCTTGCGTCTTGCGGAGAAAGGAGGCGGGTTTAAAGCGTTTTCATGAATTATTAAAATAATGTAAAATAAAATAAAGCTTAGAAATCAACCGAATTTCGCATTTCAACCGCTGTTGGCGATGGAGTTCGTGGTGGGAGGAATGTTTAAACTTCAAAACGAATCCATGCATTTGCGCTCACTCCCACAGCTCCTCGTTACATGAAATTTCTCTGAGGTCTTAAAGCGTAACATCCACACAGGGCTTGCACTTTCATATTTTTCATCCCAGAAGACCCGTAAAGAGTGAAGTCAGGAAATCACCCAATGCATACGAAACCAAAACGACACCTTATCTAAGCTATCCAAACTTTCCAATACCCGTTAAATGACACCGAAGACAGCTCTTCATGGTGACGTCGACTGCGGATGCTCCTCGCGCTGGTGATTACCATCAGTGATGGTTTTATGTAATGGCGAATGGAGTGCAAACTCTTGCCCCGGGTCGCGGGTGATGGCCATAATTTGCATCGCGCTTGACACTGTTTGGTCAGCGTCCCTTAGGCGGAAGGTACTTCTAAGAATCCCAGTTGACATCGCTACAAGTCCTGCAGAGGTCAAGGGAAGCTTGGCGGGGATGACCTCTGACCCCCCTCCGAACCGACGCTCCAACTCCGATCGATCGCGGCCGTGGTGGGGGTTCGGTCAGCCAAAGTCTCCTCTCTGGAAACTGATGGGATGAGGAGAGAGAAGAAGAAGAAAGGAAGAGCAAACGGAGGAAAGCAAAGTGCTAACTCTACTGCCCATTGCCATTAATTGTGCTGCCCTCGGTCATCTCTTAAGTTTAAACTGTCACCAGATATGGTCGTTTCGTTAGAAATAAAAATTAAAAAAAAAAAAAATTAAAACAAACGAAACATCATCTCCATATTCCCACCCTCTCTCTTCCAAAGTACGAAAAAAAATCTTTAAACAAACAAAACCAACCAAAACTTTCAAGATTATAATCTCATTAAGACGGTTCGTTCGTCGCTTCGCCCAAGAGAAATACGAGTCTCCCAATGAAAAACACCCCATCATCCGAACTACAATAACCGGCAAACGATACGGCTTGGAGGTAGTGGTCGGAAAAGATGGAAAACCACAATGAACTGTCGGAAGAATTGGGGTCAAAAGGTGAATCAACTTCAAAACTCTAGTTTTTACACGTCGAATAATTAATTTTAAGCGTCGGCAACAGCTTGAAATCACTACGGTTTTAAATGCTCGGCGGAATAATTCTAACGTAAAAAGTACTAAAAGAGACATTATTATTATTTTTATTAATTAAAATGAAAGCTATTAACGAATATGGCGTGTTTTCGGATTATTATAATAATTATTATCGTCTCAGCGATTTCATGGTTCTAAAAATTAAAATAATAATCCAAAAAGTCTAACAGGTTTTATTGTGTGAATACTTTAAATCTGTACAAAAGAATTGATAAAAATAAACCGATAGGTACTGGGAATCACTATTTGTATAAACAGTCAATTTTAAGATAAATCAGGATAATAAATTTTATGATATTTTTTTCTCTGATTATGAATTGTCATATTTTTTTCTATCAAATAAGAACATATGAGGATTGCTCAGAAAGTAATGCCTTTCAAACTATTATGCAAATTATAATTAATTATGCAGAATTATAATGTATAAGTGCTATCTTCAAAAGAACTAATCCAAAGACAGTTTTATACTATAATTTTAGATCATGGTCATAAAGTATTAAAATTACAAAAAGTTTATAATTTAAAATTTTTTACAGTTAAAAATTTAAACTTCCAAAAACTGCATCACAAAGTAATTAAATCTTAAGATTAATAGAACATTTAAAGAAGGCCTCATGATGATTTAAGTAATAACCAGTTGAGAATGCGTGGTACTGCATTGTCAGAACGATGTTAAAAGCGCAAGCCAATTAAAAATTTCATTAGTGTATTTGCAAAATCGGACGTTCTGTTGCCTATTTTTTTCAAATTTTTTTGATTTTGACTTCAGATTCGGAAAAAGCATCAAAGAGTAAGTAAAAGTTATAGTAGGCATGCATGTCCTATCTATTCGGGAACATGGCCAAATTATTATATGAAGTAATATTTCCAAAATGTTATATGAAATAATATTTCCAAAATAATAATAATAATAATTGTAAATCGGGAACAGACATTCTGCAACCGATCCCCAACAGACATAAGTCCAAAAACGAGAAAAAAATCTAAAAGGAAAGAGTTCACAGCAAACAAGAAATTAAAATCAAAAATCATGAAAAGATGTCAATATGACTCAAATAATGGTTAAATACGTACATCAACATTTAATAGATTAGTACGAATTTTATTTTTAAAGATTAAAGTCTGCTGGTTTCTTTTGGACATTGGGACACGAATACCTATCAGTTCTAGGGATCGCGGCACCCATAAACGTCCGTTAAAAATTTTTATTAGAATGTTACCAAATAGCTTGTTAATAGCAAGATGTAGATTAAAATGACTTCTATCCATTGTATGTCGTATTTTGGGGTATTTTGATTGAAACAACGCCATCTATGGACGAAATAGTGAACTATTTCACTCTCCGATACTCTCGTTAAGATATCCTGAAAATCTGACCACATTCGGATAGGCCGTTTTTGAGGAGAAACTGCTCAGAGTACGGGAACTTAAATTATAAACACCCTGTATAATATCACAGACTTAAAATTTTGACCCAACTTTGACCACCATCTTGCCGTGTTCTCTAATAGATAGGATACGTGTGCCTAGTATAACTTTTATTACTTTTTGATGCTCTATTCAAAATCTGAAGTCAAAATCAAACAAACGGGAAGAATTTCTATATATCAGAAGACGCCGGATGGCGGATCACATTAAGCGACTTCGCGGAATACCGTTTTCCCGAATCCAGGTATTTTCTAGGCGTCACAAAGCCGCGCGTGTTAAAATGCGAAGCCGTTTCACATTCAGCGGGAACGAAGCGGAGAGTTAGGCTATGGCCTCCTCTAAGTATGGCCAATTAGAGGAGGCCATGGTTAGTCGAACTTCGTTCTTTGCTTTCAGCCTGCGTCCCCCCCCCCCTCCCAGCTAGGCGAATTCCGCTCTGATTGGATGTTCAACGAGTCTTCTTTCATCCAGTCTATGTTGCTTTCTAGACATCGTGTATATATATTGTGATAACATGGCTTTCTTGGCATCGTGTACATGTATATATTATATTTTTTCGTTAGGAAAAATGACAGAAAACGAGGCACACGTGCACAGAAAACACGCTATCGACGAATTTCAATATGGCCGACTTGATGGCGGAAGTGGGTTAGAAACTGTTCCTAAGGATTCTGGGACTGGAGAGATGCTCACTCGTAGCTGATTGGCTGCGCATTAGGAGCGACTTCTGAAAATTCGAACACGGTTGGAATTCGAAAACCCGCTTTCCGCCGCGAAATCGCTGTATGTGAACCGCCCTTAAGTAAGCACTTTTTAATGTTAAACTACAATTTTTTGTCCTGAATTAATAAAAATGGTGATGTTAAAAATATTAATTGTCTTTCTTTCTTTATTGATATACATCGCTTTTACACAAGTTCTTATTTTTAAATGAAATGAATTTTTAAAATTAATTTATAATAAAAATTTTAACTGAAGCGAAAATTTAACGTTTTGTAATAGCTATTGCTTTCTAAAATTAAAAAATGCCAAGATAAACATTTGCATGGAATTATTGAATTATGTAGCTGAGCAAAATGATGTTTAAAAAAAAAGCATATCTTTATGCGAATTTTCTTAAGAAAAAAAAACCCATCTAGTATTTAATTTTTTTTTCTAAAAATTTTTATTTTTTTTTTAATTTTAAAAAAATTTTTAAAACCGGATTTCCCCCCCCCCCTCGTAATTAAAAATATTCAATTAAGTCTGCCGCTTTCCCCATAGATTAACATTAAAAATGGTTGCCTTAGGATGGGTAATACAATCCACCATCTGGTGTCTTCTACGAGAGATACTATAAATTCTTCCCCATTCTAAAAAAAATTAGCAACACAACAGCCGACTTTTTAAATCAACTGGCAAGACCTTTGAATATATTTCAGAAGCCTCACGTTGGTTAACTCGCGCATTATTTTACTGAAAATTCACCGATGCCAAAACTTGGCTAACTTTAAGAAAGTTAAAAATTTCAACAAATGAGGAACTCCGGCATTCTTGAGAGTATAATGGGAAGCTTTTCCTACTTCAAAAGATCTGAGAAACTGGTTAAAATGATGCGAGGTAATTTCTCCGTGGTATGAACAGTGTGCATCTGTTAAAACAAACCTGTGATGAGTGTTGATCATATCTTTGAATAACTTCCTCACGATCAATCTACTGCCGTTGCATTGTCTTGTTTGAGCTTTAAGTTTCGAAGAAGCTTTATGGTTGCACTCTCCTTGTGTCTACGTAGATGCAAAATGTATAGAAACTCGGGGAAATATACGCCAGAATCTTGTGCATCCTTACCGACTGTATCCACACAGTAATGCCCTTTTCATTTATTCAACCTAACTATTCTCCTCTAACACTCTTGCAGATCCATAAAACCGGACGGTGCTCTGAAAGCAAGAAGACGCAACTACAAATTCGTATAATAACTATGAACAATATAAAAAAGAACCGATCAAAAGTACACACTTAGGCTCTATGTGCACGTCACGCTCAAACATACAGGTAGATATAACGATTTTATTACAGAAGATTTGGATTAACATAGATTAAATAGAGTATGGGAATGCAGTGCTCCCACTAAAACTGACAGAGGGCAGGGTGTCAACTGCAGCAAGAGGGCACATCATGCAGTGTCAAGGCATCTCATAGGGAAGGGGGGCGAGGGGCAGGGATAGGGCTAAGCCTAATTATGTGCTTTCTGTTTAATAAAATCAGGCGGAAGGATACATGGAAGAGCAAGAGCAAATTGATAAGCACCATTTTCGCGGAAAAGCACTGTTTTTGGGAATGAGCGCACTACTCTCGTGACAGGGCGCACTACTCTTCGGCAGGGCGCAGCGCTCCCCTAAAATAGACTAGCGGGAGCACTGGAATGCATCAGTTGGTAAAGTTGTTCGATTTTACTGATGAAGCCTGGTACAAATTTCTATAAAGGAAACTGCGCTTAATTCTCATGAAGATAGGCATCTAGAGAAAAAGTCCCAGCAGTCTCTCTTTAAATATGCATAGATATAAAAAAGATCCATCACTTCAGTAGTTAGAGCTGAAGACGAATTCCCCAAAACAAATATTTTTTGTTCTAGCATGTGTCTCAGAGATGGTACTATTTTAAAGAATTAAAGCTTAGATGAATGACTGATGTAGCGTTTAAGAGACAAACCCTTCAAATGAAGCGGTGAAGATTTTCAGCATCGAAAACCTATAATGTATACAGTTTACCTATAATTAGACGAGCAGGTTGAGTTTTAAAGTTTTCTGAAAACGAATTTATGTTTTCACATCTCGTGAGCTCAGACAACTTTTAATTAGAATCTACATTCTAGAAATCTTTTTATCAACCTGCTGCGCATTTATCTCGTTTTTAAGCAGAAGCTTCCTATCAAATTAAAGAGGAAAAAAAAAACACTCAACTTTCTCCTTCAGCCTAATGATGCATTCCTACTCACTTAACTTTCACACTTCTAAACTAAATCCTCCCTCCAACAGTTTTCACAAACTAGTTTGAAAATGCCCTCGGCAGAGAAATGCAGCATTTGAAATTCTCGTTTGTCCACAAAAGTGAGGGACTATCCCCCACTGAAAGACATTCGCTTTAGGGAAAGCGGAAACAAGAGCATTCCTGCGGACGATTTTTCAGCGGCTGAACTGACACTATTCCTCACTTGGAATTTCAACTGCCCAGAATGCCTGGGATGGTTCTAAACCTCTTTATGGAGAGTGAGGAACGGCGAAGGCTCTCGAATTGGTCTTTACGAGCCCTTAAATGGTACGATCATTTCAATACGGTACACGAATAACGTCCTTTAAGGAGGGGGAAGCTGCCACTGAATTGAAATCTCGGTGCACTCGACTTCATTCTAAAGCTGAGTTTGAAAAAAGGGAGCAATGTTAAATTTGCTCTTAACAAACCTTTTTAAGAAAATTTTCTGAAGGTTCCTTTCATGAACTCCTTAGCTTGAATTAAAACTGAATGTTTCATTTAAAGGTTCACTATAGTTATGTTCTTATTCAACAGATTTTCACGACTTTATACAAAACTTGCATTAAAGAGAAAGGCATAATGAGATTCCTTTGCAAGTTTACGATGACTGATTACAGTCGCAAAAGCAAAAAAAGAAATGAAACCGATATTACATTCTTTTAAGAGAGGCTTTCAAAAGTAATGCAACATTTTACTTCTCGGTCAATTTTTGTAGGATACATAAAATTTATTTTCAGCATCGTTTAATATTCAGAGATGTAAATTCTAAGAGATCTATAAAAAGGAAACCAAACTCTGCAGAACTTCATGCCTGGCTTCAGTACTTAGGGCACCATATACTATTATCTTATTGCTGATAAATTCATAAGTTTCTAATCTGCCAGTTGTTATATGACTTTTTGGTTCTTATTTAATGCAGATCTATATTTACGACCTAACTGTTTAATGGTTACTCTGTCACGAAAGAGTTTCTTTGGACGACTATAATGAAAAATCTAATTTCGTATCATTATAAACGCATGTTTGTAAAAATTGCAACACCATGAACGAATCAGAATTAAATGAAATTTAATACACAAACGACTTGTATTAGTACAAATAAATGCTTAGAGTTTCAAAGAAAAAAAAAAAACAATATTAAGTGTCCGAAATCACTATTTGGTGTATCCACCACGCGCTGCAATAAGTGCTGCTATTTGACGTGGCATAGAGTCAAACAGATTTTGAATGTCTGCCTGGGGAAGAGCATTCCATATTGTTTGTATGCGTGCCCAAAGTTCATCTGTAGAACCTATAGGACGAGGATCACAAGCGAGACGCAGACCACGAAATTCCACCCATATTCAATAGGCGACATATCCTGCGAATAAGCAGGGCGAGAAAGAAGCCGTATGTCTTCTGCTGAAAAGGTTTGGTTTGGTTTGTTTGATATTAACGTCCTTTTCAACTACTATGGCCATTTCAGGACGGCGTTACAGGGGCCGCAAATTTTGCCTCGCAAGGGTTCTTTAACGTGCAGCCGGCAAACGACTACACGGGACCAACGGCTTTACTTCCCTTCCGAAGGAAGTGCGTGATCTCAGGATTTTCCCCCTGAAAAAATCCTCGTCGTCCTCGGCCGGGGTCGAACCCGCGTCCTCGGGCATCAGAGGCGATCACGCAACCCCTGAGCCACCGAGGCCGATCTCTGCTGAAAAGAAGTTTCCAACATTCCTTGCAATATGTGGGCGGGCATTATCCTGTTGAAAAATCGCTCCAGGAATGCCTTGAAGGAAAGGAACGAGTTCGGGCTCCAGCATGTAACTGATGTACCGATTGCTGTTAAGATTACCCACTATTCGTAGCAGCCGAGATCGTCCTTGATACGCAATCACACCCCAGACCATAACTCCGGGTGTTCGTCCACAATGACGTTTGGTAATGCACTCCGGTAGGTAGCGTTCACCGGCATAGCGTCTAACACGAATGCGGCCACCATGGTACCACATATTAAATCGGGATTCGTCAGAAAAAAACCACTTGTTGCAAATCTGCACACCACTATCTTCATGAACCCATTGCAGCCGCAGGCGTCGATGGTTTTGCGTCAGGGGGATCCTGTTTAAAGGAGTTCTTGCACGCAGTCCATGGTGCGGCAGACGTCGACGAATTGATGAAGCAGACAGGGATACACCAATCTACTGCCAACTGTCTAGAGGAAGCTGTACGGTCCGTCAGCGCCATGCGGACCAGGTGTCTTATCATCGCGCATTGACGTCATCTTCCGGCGTCCACTCCCGGATTTCCGAGTTGTCCGGTTCTCGTCGGTCCACTGCTTCCAAACTCGCATCACTGTGCTACTGTTAAGCTGCACACGAGCTGCTTTTGCACGATAGGAAAATCCTCCTTCACGAAGCCCGATGATTCTACCCCGTTCAACCTGCGTAAGTTGTTGAAATGTCGAAGAGGCATCGCTACGTCTCACCTAACGTTTACTCTAGCAGATAACAATAGACTATTTCAACGTCCCACTACAGCCCTCTATTTTTACTGTTTCAGCAGCAGTTCAGAGGGCGCTGCTCAGCCGACGCATGTGTGGTGACTGAAATTTTAATCATTTACATTGGCTGAAAATTGCAGCTCAATCGCGTCATTCCTTCATGGTGTTGCAATTTTTACAAACATGAGTTTATTTGGAAGAAAGTGGAATAAAAATGGTCGTTTCTTTCGTACACAATGGTTTTTAAGAGATTATTGTTTACCCTTAGAAGTTTTGGTGGTTTAGTTAGAATGAAAGAACAGTGTCTCATGTTAATCAGCATTGCTGTGAGTTGCTTTGGCAACGCAGTTAAAGAAGAGACAGAAGAAAAAAAGGTTCCAGAATGGACAACAAAGCCATGTCTCTTTGGGTGGAAGGTTAAGAAGTTGAAATTTCAGACCCATTCCGTGATTAAAAAAAACCAAACCCAAGAACCATGTTTGCCTTAGTTTGATTCTCTGGAAACCTTAATGTTTGCTTAAAGGCCAGCATTTTTCTTAATTAATTTAGTTTATTGTTCGGAAACCCTAAATTGGAATGTCGATATTAATTTTTCGAATCGGTCCTGACTTGCGAGTTTATTCAAGTAGGAAATCAAGTAGATCGAAATATCACATTCATTTAAGTGACGATCGGCAGTCACTTAAATTAGCTATCCCTAATCTAACAAACTGCCCGATACCATCTTGTGCCCGAAGATCCAGCTTAGACTTGGACTTTGTCTCACCATTGACAACCTGATGTGAAACTCGGCCGCAGTTGAGTATAAAATCGATTTCGATATTCAAAATGTTCTTAAAGTGGGTCTCTATTGATTACAGTGTATGAAGATCTTAGGAACTAACCTTAAACTTCAGGACGTCCAGTCCAAGAATCAGAGAAACCATTTGTTGATGTCCATCCAGATGTCTTAATGGGATCAAATGCCAGTGCCTCAATCCAGTTCTACAGAAGTTTGCTCGGCATGTCCGGTATCTTAGTTTTCCCGACCTTTCACTACCCATCATCATTCTCCACTTCATGGTGATGCCTTCTTGGTATCTCACCGATCCTGAATGCTGATTAGCGCTACGCACTCCAGATAGAAAAATAAACAAACCTTTTTCCTCTTTAGATAGTCCTTATTATCAATTTAAGCTGAATTAAATACTCTATACCAGTCATTATAAAACGAGTTACTGACTTTAGACAGATATCCCTATTTTTCTGTTGTTAGCTCTTGGCTTATTAAACTCGCCCTCGGCTTGCATAGGTCTTCGTGATGAATCTGTTGTATAAACCCATTTGAAATCTACTTTAACGTATAAATAACTTCATTGTTTCTTAAAATAGAGAGAACAATGGTTGAATACACGAGTTTTCACCAGACATCACGACCCTATAATCATTTCTCAATATCATTTAGATTCTATTTCGGGGAATACTGCGCATTGTGAATTTACTAGGTTTCTTTAATGTAATTTTTTGAAACGCGTTCCTGAAATAAAAGGATCACGTTTCACAGTCAGTCGAAATCCACTCCATAAAGAAATAAAGTCTTCTAGCTGTATGAGTTCCGCAAAAGATGAAATTCTAAGTCCTCAGGGGAAACGAAACAGTTGCCTTTTCAAATGGTGTCTATAACATAAATGCATCTGATAAATGATGCGGAAATTACACCACCCCAATCATGAACTGGTACTGAAATATATCTGTGGAGAGACGGCACTGGATAAATTGGGCAACACCACCATCCGCTTTTTCAGTGCCGACCCGATCCACCTGCAGTCAACGTCGGGGAAATTTCGCCACTCTTCTCAAAGTGCGTAGCTTCAAAATGTTCAGAATAATGCTACCGCTATTCAAGTCTGGCCTTTCCGACATCAATGCTCTGCAGAATGGCGAAATTGTAATCCACACGCAGCTTGGGAGAGAGAGAGAGAGAGAGAGAGAGAGAGAGAGAGAGAGAGAGAGATTCCAGATTTCTTAGTCATGCACGGTGAACGAATCTTAATGACATGTAAGCGCTGCCGATATTGTGACAAGAGCACTCATGTCAAGAGAGATTGCCCTCTCTTGAAAATAATGCTAGATTTGATGAAGAGTGCTCTTGATGCGCCGTCAGTGCCGTCAATCGCCGAAGCCATCGAAGGACCCCGTATCCTCAAGGCTGCAGGATATCATCTCGGCGACCGTGGATGCAAACCCCCGCCTGTCTCATCAGAATCACCTCATCTCGTTCTGCAGATGATGAATATTTCAATGGATGATATTATAGCTTTTGAATGCAGCTTGCCCAGCATCCACGAAGACACTAAAGGCTTTGACGATACCAGCAACTGGCGCAGCAAATTCCACCTAGACCGCTGACCAGGAAGAAGTCTTCAAGATCTGCACTACGTCATTGCAGTAAATCTAAAAATAGTCTGCAATTCTCATCAGGCCAGGTCGGCCCTCGTCGCCAATACGTCATCAGCATTAAGGTCGTGAGACTTCCGACAGTGTCAATTCTAAAGTCGCCTATACACAATTTTAAAGTTGTCTACAGACAAGTCAAATTCATTACTTTCTTGAAAAATAATGACATATAATGACCTCCACTTCGCATACCAAGATAAGTGTATTATTTATTGTTCTGGATTCAATATGACCCTAAGGAATACGAATAAAACGAAATATTTGAATAATCTCTTCATTATAGTCAGATATCAGAAGTCTGTATATACCCGTCAAAATTGCTTCTTCCAAACCAGTCATTTGTAATGATCATAGATGATTAATGAATTCGTTCCGTATAACTCTCTCCGATGAATTTATAATGTTAGAAAGTTCAGTAATAATTATCACCATCCTTTTTAACCAAAACCAATAAAAAAACAAGTTTTTAACAGGGCTCGATTTATTCCCTGATAATTACATTTTTAAATGGATTTCAATCGCCTCTTCATTCGATAACTTAAAACGCACACGAAAATGCTGAACATTGAGCGGAGGGGAGTAAACCTAGCAATGGATGAGTTTAATCACTCCACTTATCATTTCGTCAAATATGAAGGCACAGGTAATTAATTTAATGGCAACGTCAACAACGTGATTACTGGGATTCATTGAAAATTAACAGTAAATCTAGAGCGCGGCGATAACGCAAATATCGCCCAAAGGCGCCCAGCAATTCAAACTGCAAAGTCAAGGCATTAAAAGTGGAAAAATTTATTCCGTCATTTATACGCTCAGAGTTAAAAATCTGAAACATAAATTAACCAGATATTAATATTCTTCCATCTCCTAGCCGAGACATATTACGCTATTAGAAGATTTTAAAAAGCCATTTTTCTTTCTTAGTTGCCACATTAACCTCGAAACAATTAATTTCATCTCTTTAGGGACACGTGACATTATCTCATTCGTTTGTTTGTATCTTTCTCTCAATTAAAATTCTTCCGACTGCGGTTGAATTTTTTCCCTCCACCTTCATTTATATAATGAAAGCCAGTTTCCATGAAACTCGATCACGCTCAGCTCAGAAACGTTATGCAAAATAGGAAGCAAGTCCAATTGTAAAGCCAAAAACAAATATTCTGTTTAGATAAACAGAACTTTTATACTGAGTGAATGGGAACAAATACCCAGACCTGAAAACTGCGAGGTAGTTAGCACTGTTCTCAAGTTGATGTTTTATTACATTTCTTTTATAATTTACTAGCTGTTTTACCCGGCGTTGCTCGGGCTCTTTATTGATGAAATGTTGCAATTTCTTTGTGTAAATTTCAGAAAACAAGAACAATGAAAAAAAAACGGGTGTGTGCTTAAGACCGCACGTCCGAAGTGAATACTTTTATGGCGATTGCAATCGATTCTAAGTAATATATACAGGCTTAACAAGAAATTAGTTTCCCCACTTCAGAGGGCTGTAGAATGCGTTCTTTGGTCCAAATGAGATAAAATTTGAACTACAGATAACTCAAATGATGTGCTTGACATTTATTAAATATAAAATTTTAGTTCAAATATTCACCAATAGATGGCGCAAATGGTCTTTCTTTGCATATATGTAAAATGTGAAACATGTGCGTTTCAGCACACATGCCTATTAGCATTTTTCTTCGGATAAATACCGATTTCGTATAAAATTCTTAATTTATCGAAATATTAATGCATAACACGTCGTTAAGAGTTGTTTGATATACTACATACCATATCTTTGCATTGAAAGTTTCCAATGGTACCATATGGTACCATACGTGCTACAAAACCAATTAAGTACTCATTATGTTGATGCATGACACGTCGTTACGAGTTGTTTGATATATTACATGCATTGAAGTGTAATTTCAAACATCTCGTAACGATGTGTCCTGCATTGAAGTTTCCAGTGATACCATGTGGTACCATAAAGCACTGCTATTAAACCAATTTCGAGATCATCAATTAATCGTTATATTCATGCATGAAACATCATTACGAGATGTTTGAAATATTACATGCCATGTCTTTGCATTGAATATTTCCAATGATACCATAGAGCACGTGCAACTAAACTAATATCGAGTATCATTAATTAATCCTTATATTCAAGCAGGACACATCGTTACGAGATGTTTGATATATTATATGCCATGTCTTTGCATTGAAAGTTCCAATGGTACCATATGGTACCCATAGAGCACGTGTTTCTTAACCAATATAGAGTATCATTAATTACTCGTGATATTCATGCAAGACACATCGTTACGAATTGTTTGATATATTTCATGCCATATGTTAGCACTGAAATTTTAAGGGGGTATCATTTTGGTACCATTAGGGGGTACCATAATTGTTTTTGAGAAATTTCAGGTGGACAGTGCTCTTCCTCTTGCTTTGCAGGTCATGTGTGCACAATTTCATCAAGATCGGAATAAAACTGTAGGTTTGTATAAGAGACAAATAAATATACATACATAAATTCAGTTTTATATATATAAATTACCAAATTTTATCGTGGTGTTCTTAACTGGATGACTATATAAAACTGATGTTCTGTCATGTTATCAGTAAATTTCACGCAGATTTTCCCCGTGGTGATGAACTTTTCAAATTCTACTGCGGACTAATCTTAGAATGTCATTTGTGTACGCTAAAGTTTCCATTACCGAAAACTGTAGGTAAACTACACTGCGTAACGAAGGTATAAACTCATGTTCAAAAAAGCGAATGCTTGTTTTGTTCAGTTTGTTACGGTAAACTAATGAAATATTACGTTATATTGGACTTTGTCCCATTGTTTCTGAGAGGTTGAGCTTCTGAAAAAAAAACAACGAATAAAAACGTATTCCAAAATGTTAAAATCAACCTGTCAAGAAATTATAAATTCACCTGTAAACACATCGATTAATAGCCAATAAAAGATCTGTTTTCGTACGCAAATTAATTTAAAGTGTTCTGCGTTGTGTTAACTTGTTTTCTGATTGAAGAAGGACTTCATTTGAATACACTACTGTTTATAAAAATCGCAACACCCTGATGGAATAGCCCAATCTGCATTAAATTTGGTGCATTTGCATATCATGGGTCAGAAAAGAAACCATTAGATTTTCAGGTCAATACAATGCGTTTTATTGTCACATTAGTATCGGGTGAAACCATCGTGGGATGCAATTACAACCTCTAAACGTCGTGGCATTGAGTCAAACAAGCTCTGAATAAGGGCCTGGGGAATGTCCTGCCATGCTCTGTCTACACGGGTATACAGTTCATCCACAGTTGCTGCTGCAGGAGTCCGACGAGCCAATCGATGAGCAACCCTGTCCCACACATGTTCGATTGGGGACATGTCTGGTGAACGAGCAGGCCAGGGGAACAAGGGCGTCTGATGTGCTTGGAAAAAGGCGAGGACATTTCTGGCCACATGCGGTCGGGCATTGTCCTGTTGGAATACAGCGCCTGGAAGGTTCTGCAGGAAGGGGATGACCTCGGGTTGCACAACTTCCCTGATGTACCGGTCACTGTTCAGATTGCCATGGATTCTGATCAGACGGGAACGGCCATGGTAACTGATTGCACCCCACACCATCACCCCTGGCGTTTGTCCTGAATGGCGCTGCAGGATGCATTCTGGAAGGTCGCTCTCGCCACGACGTGTTCTGACTCGTATCCTGCCGTCATAGTGCTGCAAGTTAAACCTTGACTCATCCGAAAACACAACTTGTTGCCATTCAGCTTGCCACTGAGGCGCCGGTGGTTTTGAGTCAAAGGAATCCGCAACAATGGTACTCGTGCCATCAATCCTCTGGAAATCAAACCGCGTCGTACAGTGCTAGCAGACATTGTCCTGCCTACTGTAGCACCCCACTGTTGTGCTAACGCTGTGGAAGTGGCTGTACGATCTGCTACACACATGCGATATGCCTTCCTGAGCCTGGTCTTCGGTGTGCCCTGTTCTCTTCGCTCCACTGCCTCCATGCACGCATAATTGTCGTTGCATTACGTCCTACACGAGCAGCAATGTCACGATACGACCATCCCGCTTCATGCAGACCAATTATGCGTCCTCTTTCAAAGTCTGTCAGCTGTTGATATGGTACCCTTCGTCGTCGTCGAGGCATGGTGTTCTTTCAAGCAATTACTCTGAAAATCTAATCATTTATACTCTGACCCATTGTATGCAAATATTGCAAATTGCATATGGATTACACCATTCCATCAGGGTGTTGCGATTTTTATAAACAGTAGTGTAGTTTCTGTGGTAAGAAGGTAATGATGCCTCGTGGTAACCACTTATCAGAGTCGGAAATTCGAAAAATCTACTTTTTGCACGGAAAAGGCAAAAGTACACGCCATATTGCTGCAGGACTGCACGAATCACAAACTGTTGTACAAAATGTTTTGAGAAAAGGGTGACAAATAGGCCTCAGCAAAACGACCAAGACGTCCTGCAAAACTCCAGCCGCGAGATCGTCGGCGTGTTTTCTCTCTTGCCACCAGAATGTCAACTCGTGAAATTGCTCGTCGTTTGGCAACTAATATGTCTCACCAAACTGTGCGAAACACGCTGAACTCTACAAGTCACATCCAATTTCAGAAGATTAAGTCAAAAACAAAGCTCACAGAACGCCTTCGAGCAGTCCGACTTGAAACGGCCAAATAAATTAGACGACGAATGGAACACTGGTGTCTTTTCTGATGAGAAGAGATTTTGTTTGGATGGACCGGGCGGTTGCAATTCATATTGGCATGATTTGCGTACTGCTCCAAAGATGAGACTGTGTCGTCAACAAGGAGGTGGAAGAACAATGATCATGGCTGCATTCGGAGCAGGTGGAAAATCAGATATTGCTTTCAATGACGGAAAAATGGACTCAAAGAAGTATCAAGAACTACTTTACGAGCATCTGATTCCCTTTGGTCCCTTGATTGTAAGCCTCAATTAGCGATTCCAACAGGATAATGCATCAGTGCACGTGTCAAAGTCGACCACCACATGGTTTCAGCAGTAGCAGATTAAAATTCTCGACTGGCCATCAAGATCCCCTTATCTTAACCCAATCGAGAACGTGTGGGTTATCCTGGTAAAATTAGTTTACGGCCACAACAAGCAATATCATCACATCAACGACTTGAAGGTTGCCATTTTTGACGCATGGGACAAACTTTCAACTGAAAAATTACAAAAGTTAATCAGCAGCATGCATAATCGAGTTATTGAAATGATTGAAAAAGGTGGGGCAGCGACTCACTACTTATGTAACGATAAATGTCATTAAATATAGGTAAGTTTATAGTTTCTTGACACTGAAATTTTAAAATTTTGCAATAATTGTTTAGTTCGGTTTTTTTTTCAGGATCTAAAACTCTCAAAACGTAATGAGAAAAGGCAAAAATAGCTTAATGTTTCTTTAGTTTATCTTAAGAAAAAGGTCAAATAAAGTAGTGGTATTTTTGAACATGAGTTTATACTTTTGTTACATAGTGCATGTAAACTACTGTAATCGACTGTAAATGATGTCAGTAAGAGATGGCTGCAATCCTACTACAACACAAATTTTATGGTTCATAAATTATCGGGCATCGTATCTCAATGAGCATTCAAGCATATATTTATAAGGAAAAAAAATCCTTTCAATCAATTCTATGCTTCTAACTTTCACCATGCTTCTACTCGATTGCGAACTGATCCTCTTTCTTCATTCGCTTCCCCAAAACGAGAGAGACCAAAAAAAAAATCCTCTTTCTTCTCGTTCCAGTACAGTCATTAATGGCACGAGAGCTCGGGATAGGATGCTCTCCAACGTCTCATGTTAGATAGATCGGAACAAGACCCATGGTCTGTGCACTCGAAAAGCCTCCTCGTGCCTCGGTTCGAACAAGTTTCATCAATCAACCCTTCCCCCTGTTTTCTCCCGTCGCACTTCTTTCAATGTTCGACAATCTCCATCTCCATAAAACGCCACCGGTATATAAATGCGAAATCACAAAAACTCAAATGAACGGCAGCAACCGTAGCAGAATTATGATGGGGGAGTCGGAGTAAGCTATTTTTAAAAAGAAGATCACTCCTTTCATATAATATTTTGGCTGAAACGCTTTAAAGATACTGGCTAAGAATACTTTAGTAATAATAACGTGTATTACACGGAATCTTGTTGCCATGAAGAAAGTAGATCCAGATGCTGAATCTGAGATAACACATGATGGTGTGAAACGATTGAAGTGGAAATCCAGTTAGTAGAGGCGACGAGTCAAATACTCGTACTCCCTGGCTCGAATCCAGGTCGCGAAATATTTCCTTTCGTTTTTCATCTTAACATGTTTATCTTATGTCGGAGTGTTATCTCCAGTATTTACTATCTTGTTAAAAGCTGAATTACTTACAATTTCCATGGTGAACTGGTATCATCGGATGTTCATAGGATCTCCATGCATTTGTCGATGTCGCGTAAGCGGTGTTTGTTTCTAATAAAATATTGGGCGAAGGCAGATTTCCCGTCGATGTAAATCCAGGATCATTGGTGCTCGCGGAAAAGCTCGTAGAATGAGTGAGTTGTGAAGATGCAAGGTAAGAGCCGCACAATCCGGGTACGTGAGTTTATAGACACCGGAGTATTTGTACAGGTCCGTGTCAATGTTTGATCGATTTGGGTTCAGGAGTCTTTGTCTATTGTCTCGCGGAACAAGTTAGTAACCGATACATCGCAGATACGAGATGCGTACAGATGGCGTAGTCCGTATGATTCTGTATGTGACATCCCTGACGATGGAGGGATAGAAGAACCAGAAAAAAACTGGAAAACATGTGCGACTCGAAAGCCATTTTCCCTCTTATTATGTATAAACTCAGGTTAAACTTAAATATACGTGACTCCTTTGCAAATGGGCAGCCGCGAAAAACAGAATCATCACACTCTAGAGACCCATTTTTTAATGTTTTTTCCATTATGCGAAGATGGTCATGCATAAGTCCCTCTCACAGGGATTGTCTGCCTAATTCCTGACAGGTTTAACGTGAATATCTTCAGTGCATCTTCATTCAACAACAGGCGGTCGTCCAGAGAGGGGGTTATCTTCGAGGGATTCATCTCAATCTCAGAATTTCGAAAACCAAAATTGAGCTTTTCTTGTTGACAACGCATCCTGTCCACACTTTTGACATACATTTCCGCAGTTGCCTTAGCTGCATTGTGATCCAGTTTGAATTCAAAAAGTAATGCTGCCCGAATTCAGGATCTTTGCGCAGGTAATTAATAAGTGTTTGAAGCGCAGGGAGTTATTGCGCGATAGTGGCTTCTTGTTTCTACTAGCAGTGCTAGTGGCACAATGTTCTTCAACGGTGTCGAACACCAGAACCAAAATCATAGACATCTTCATTTTTGCTTTCATTGGATAATTTTGTTTTCTTAGTGTGTTTAAGTTTTCTGCTAAGAAAGTAGTCCGCGTTAGGTCTTATTAAAAGTCATCCACTTCTACAGGTAGGCGAGATCTGATGAGTGTGGTTTATAGGTAATGGGAGGGGGGGGGGGATTCATTGCCGCACTCAAATTTGACTTTATCCCCAAATTTAAGGTCATCCATTTGCTAACTCGAAAACTATTAAAGATAGAGAAAAATTTCCGGTCGCTACCCTGTAGAGCAACACCACATTAGCCTAGAAGCAATTTTTAATCACACCCTTCCCCTTGAAAGATTTTGAGAAAATGGGCGAAAAAGAGTCACTCAAGGTCAGGTTGGGCTGGCCAGGTCGGCTGAGGTTTCTAACACATTTGAATTACAGTGAAGCACACCTCAGCCAACCTGGCCAACCCAACCTGACCTTGAGTGACTCCTTCTCGCCCATTTTCTCAAAATCTTTCAAGGGGAAGGGTGTGATTAAAAGTTGTTTTTAGACTAATGTGGTATTGCTCTGCAGGGTAGCAATCGGACATTTTCCTCTATCTTTAATAGTTTTCGAGTTAGCAAATGGATGACCTTAAATTTGTGGGTCAAAGTCAAATTTGAGTGCGGCTATGAATCCCCCCCCCCCGCCTCATTACCTATAAACCACACTCATCAGATCTCGCCGAATTGGCAGCTTTGAGATATTTGCCATGTTACCAGACTTTTTGGACACCCTGTATAAATGTACATAATCTTCTCTGACGGTATATCTGGATGTTGTCTAGACAACAATGTAGGAGTTAAATTTTTTGTAGCTTAAGTTTTCTAAATGAAGTTTATGAAGGTATAGTGACGCAGTACTCATAGGAAACAAGTGGTGATCCCTAACTCGAACCATGTATCACATTAGTTACTAGGTCATTCTATTTTAAATTATATTTATACGATCAGTAAATTAGCTCCGAGCTAATGATAAAAGAATTTCTATCTTCATTTAAAAAAACAACCGATCCTAAGAACAAAAGATATGACAACTGCATTTCAAGTAGTAAGCCCATCTCATTTGCTAAATTCAAAACCACTCTAATTAAAAAAATAAAAAAAAGTAATTCTAATAATCTTCCTTACTTTAATGTCGAACCCAATCTTCAATTACTTTTTGCGAAGTCTGCGTAAATCTCTTCCGCCTAAACTCAATTCCAAGATAATTTAAAACTTTAATGGTCGATTGAGCTTACAATCCAAAAAGCGACGGAAATGTCTTTAGATTATGTTACCCTAATTAATAATGCAAATATTCTTTATCGAAAAAAAAAGGGTACACTTAATTGAAGCCTACGTAAATGAAAAAAAGGTTTTCAATTAAAATCTTCCTCGCCAGTTCTTCTTCCTCTCCCATTACAAACGAAAATGTAACGAGGCATTTCAAAGAGAAAAAACGGAGTTCAAAAGACAGTGAAGAGGTAGGCAAAAAAAAGTCAAAGCCGTTCCGATTCTCTCAGAAATATTTTGGGAGGTAATTAGAAGCCAACAACAAATAAAACTTCGCTCTGCAATTAATAAAATTTACAAAAAAGAAAATAAAAGAAAAACTGTTACAATCAATATTGTCTTGAAAGAGAAATTCTAGATCAAAGTTTTGTGGGGTTTTTTTCCCCCAAGAGTTGTTACAAAGAATACAGGGGTTGGAGAAAATAACGAAACACCACGCCTTCTCTCAAAACGGACTCCTCGAAGTGTTCTTATTTTCGATCTATAATATGTACGCTATTCACTTGTTAAGAGATATCAATACGTCGATCCACTGTAGTGATTAATGCAACCATTATCGACCTTATCGATTTCCAAAAAGCGAGATTGTTTGTGCCAGTCTAGCTCTGCATCCGCGAGAAACCGCTAATTTAGTAGGTGGATCAATGCGAATGGTATGGAACGTCATTACATCACCGGTTAAAGGTAAAACATCTTGTAATAAATACAGTTGGCAGAAATGTAGCAATGACTGACGAACATTAAAGAGGATGACGTTTAAGAAAAACTCAACTCCGGTATTTCCTGTTTCCTCTTTATGGATTAGAGGTTTTCACTTTTTGGTTTCCAGGATGTCAATTCATCATCCATATCGCTGGCAATATCCTATCTTGTTCAGAAGAATATATAGACGAGAATATACTCCTACCTAGGACTCAACCATTATATCTCAGGGTGATCACCAAGACAAAGGATTACTAAAATATTGAGTTATATAAAGTGATCGAACTGTTATTCTATTTAAAGAGTACCGGTATGTATATATAGGGTGATCCATAAGTCTGTCCCCCCCTTTTATTTTTTGAACCGAAGCAGATATGTCAATTTTGATGAATCCAATGAATAGGAAGTTGTGGGTGGCCTATCCCATGGTGCACTTTTCATCATCCCAAATATGCAAATTAGGACACATT
>JAHWFO010009247.1:384516-619510 GCA_023313115.1 Rhysida immarginata | reverse complement strand
TCTCTATCCCTTACGGTTTTTGAGATAAATTTTGAATGTGTCCTAATTTGCATATTTGGGATGATGAAAAGTGCACCATGGATAGGCCACCCACAATTTCCTATTCATTGGATTCTTCAAAATTGACATATCTGCTTCGGTTCAAAAAATAAAAGGGGGGGGGGCACACTTATGGACCACCCTGTATATTGTAAGGACCAATCACAAAGCTACGTTCTTCTGATTGATCGTCTATTCACGGTTATATCCATTTTTGTTCTAAGTACTAACTGGGAAAGATTACGGCACGTGCTTCTGATTGACCGCGTATCTGTACATCTTCGTTCCTTATGAGTTGTTAGACTGGGTCGATAATTGCAAGACCCTGGTGTGATTATAGATTCAATGCATACCGAAAACATCATATGATGAACAAAGCGAAAAAGGTTAAGAGCCACTGATTTATCTGATTTATCTCACTGACCACAACAGAGCCCTTGGCATCGACAAGAAGCTACTCTTGTACATAACTATTATTCGGACCATCCTGGGTGACCATATGTAAAAGTAGATGGAGCGAGTTATAATAGTTTCAGAAAGTTTCCTTAAAGACAATTACCAAACAGACAGAGAACCGGAAGAATCCCTCCACCCACAACGATTTAGAAAACACGCACACTAGCAAAATTTTTCCTTAATCTCCGGAAAAATATGCTGGAGAAAATGAAGTGCCACAGTAACGAATTATTCGTTAGTGATGAGAATTTTGAAGCACTCGCGGGATATGAAGTGGCACACGAAATATTTGCAACTGAGGCACTTTCCGAGTGTTAATTTTAAAGACATTAACACAGTTTTCTTGTCCCAATACTGGATAATGTGATATCCCTCTTTCTCCTGTTATCGATTGTTTTTTTTTGTCTTTGTTATGCTGACAGTCGTCAATCTTATTCTTCAACTTTTCATTTTGCGGAAATTCATATTTAAACCTAAATCTGTTTAAATCTGATATCAGGCCAAGTCTACCCAGCTATATAGATAGTTCAGAGTTGGTACCTCCAGTAGTAGAATAGTCCATGTCATAACCTCACATTATGCAGACAGTTTGAAGAGCACGACATAGACTTGGCTTGCTTATTTTCTAACATTTGACGATTTGGAGGCAAAGTAAAGTCTCTGTCACAATCTTCAAAACATCTGCGTATATAATGCGAGCGTTATGACATGGAACATTCTACTGCTGGAAGTACCATCTGTAAGTTCACAGATTGCGGTATACAGGGTCGGGACACATTAATATGACCACCTGCTAGTATCCGGAGTATCCACCTTTGGCGGCAAGCACAGCAACTAGTCGACGTAGCAGAGAGTCAATAAGTCCTCGGAAGATGGTACCTGGGACCATTCGGCGATCAGTGCATCCCGTAATTCCATCACCGTGCGTGATGGAGGGTCCAGCTCGCAGACATGGCGATCAAGATGATCCCACAAATGTTCAATGGGGTTGAGATCCGGGGAGTTTGGTGGCCATAGGAGTAGCTTGAATTCATCCTCATGCTCCTCGAAACAGTCGTGGACAATTTGGCAGTATGGCAGGGGAGCATTGTCCTGTTGAAAGGTGCCATCACCCTGAGGAAACACTGTTGACATGAAGAGGTGTACCTGGTCTGCGACGATCGTCAGGTAACGAACAGCATTCAGTGTACCCTCCAGCGGTATCAGTGGACTCAGATCATACCACGAAAACATCCCCCAAACAGTCACACCTCCCCCATCAGCCTTTCGTCTGCCAACGATGGTGTCGGGATGCTTGTTCTCAAATGCTTCCCGGCGAATTCTCCATCGTCCGTCCACTCTAGGATCGATGGCCCGTGGGGCCCCACAGTTACCTCTTCGGTTGCTCGAAACTGTCTGGTTCGTCCAGTCGCGGTACACCTTCACAACAGCATCCCTAGAGCAGTTCACAAAGGTGGCCGTTTCTGAAATGCTGCCCCACTTGGCCCGATAGCCAATGATCATCCCCTTTTGGAGGTCCAACAAGTCACTTACTCTGCCCATGACGGCGACAATTGCTGTGTTAACGGATGCTACTACACGTCTGCTGTTGTCAGCTTTTAATGATATGCAATGATTTTTCATCTGGGACGTTTTTTATACCATGGGACGTTCCAGCATGTTCGAGGAAAGCTGGTCATATTAATGTGTCCCGACCCTGTATTTTCCAGCTACCGACCAATATCTCGTAGGGTTTATGCCAAATGAAATGAAGCAAAAGCGAAGTGTGGCTAAATGACAATAAATGCACAGAGCAGGCCACTGACTAAGAGGTATGTCCCAAAAGTAATGAGAGTCCTCCACGGTCGACTGAACAGGTTGATGAGTGGAAAGGAAATCTGATAACTTTTCTGATCATAGCTAGTTGTATCCGAACCTTTAAAGAAAGCACGTATTTGAAGAATCTCAGACGTGTTTTGCTTGTTCGTCAGGGACGTAATGTGAATAAACTTCTTACCAAGAAGTCCTTGAGCATTTGAGAAAAAGTTTTGAGACTGCGCTCCTTCATCACGTCCACGCCCTTTATTAGCTTGTCAGTCCACGAATTAATGGCCCAAAAAATATTGCAACGCTTCTACAAGTTCCCTACTACCCTGACCAGGCGCCATGTGATATCTATTTGCTCTCCAAACTCAAATCCCATCTTCAGGGGACTCGTTTTGGAACCACTGAGTACATCCACAAAACCGTGACCAGTGCTCTCAACAAGCTTACAGAAACGGACTTCCAGTAAGAGTGGAAAATTGTTGGAACCGTTGTCAAATTCTTAAAAAAAAAATGTTTTTTCAACAATCACTACTTTTGGCAGCTGTTTTCGTATTATACCATTATAGCAACTATCTGAATTATTTTATTAATAGCTCCAGCGAAGAGGAAATCAGAAATCGAATGACATTTAAGTAACACGAGGGGGAAAAAACGCTATCCGAAATGAAACCTTATCTTTATAACCAAATTCCCTCTATAACGACTTTTGCACATTCACGTAGAAATTAAATACACAAAAATAGAAAATTTATCTCCTTGTCAATAGTAGAGCCCGCCACTCTTCTTCGCCTGCCGATATTTATTGTCCCATTTCGCAATTTCCACTTTAAGGTCTTAAGGACGACGACGACGACGGTGGGAGTGGAAATTGCGGCGAAGTGCAAGAAGAAGGAATTCCCCTCCGCCACCACCCAAGTCGCATTGCCTAATGACTTCCCCGATAAAATCCTCATCTATTGTTAGGATTTTAACAATAGGAACAGAATCCCCCGGGGGTGGAAGGAGGGAGGACATTCGTCCAATTCCCTCACTTTAGCTTGATTTCTTTCCTTTTTTTTTTCTTCAAGCCCCTCCTCCTTTCTATTTCCCCATCCTTGTTTCGCTTTCTCTAATTCTTTATCTTCTCTCATTACCTCTCTCTTATTTTCCTCCTTTTCCTCTCTTTTCGCTCTCATTTATTCCCCCATCCCCCATCGCTAATTGCCACGAGCATCAAGTCCACGAGATTGTCAAACTAACACCATTAGGAACCACACTTTCCCTTGTCCTCCTCCCTTCTCTTCGCCTCCACTTGATTTCTGTAAAAAAAGAATTAGGAAACGTATTTTTAATAGAAATTTTCCTCGAAGGGTTCACAGGTAGCAAAGAAATTCCGTGCCAGTCTTTAAATTCAAGCTGATTTCAGAGAAATCCTCAATTTTTTCTTATTTTTTTTATGAATAATAAACTGAGTGCTCATTTAATTGCAAAATTTTCTCGAGAGTGGTTCCGAGTTCACGACTCACATTTTGTAGGACTGTTGCTATTAAGTTAGTTGAACAAAGTAAACCACAATTAATAGGCCTCCTCTCTCATTGGGCCTACACGATGACTATTTTATAGTCTTCGGCACAGCCTTGCTATACAGTGTCCGCGATACTCGTGGTCCCCGATACAAATCCTAGGTCGCGGAATTTTTTTCCTTATGTTGGAGCGCTTACTCCAGTTCTTATTTATTACCATATTTCAACTCTAATCAACTGAGCTGTCACGGACTCGCTGCAACGTGTAATTTCTTTATGTAATTAAGTCTTTAGTATACGTGCATTAAAAATACAGCATGCACGATCCGTATCCCTCTTATACAATGTCAGTGCATCACTAATATTTTTCCTATTCAACGTACACACCTAATTTCAATTTTCAAGTTCCAAGTAGAAAATAATCTTTATTTTCATCGACCAATGCGACATTTTATTAGTGCATCAATCGGGCACACCAACGCTTTTAAATTAAGAACTGAAGAAGTATTTCAGGAAACCAATAATTTATTGCCAACCAATAATTTACTTCTTTGTTAGTAAACACGTTGTTATTTAAGTTAGAATACAACCGAAATTCAGGAATATTTGCTTGAAGTAATTTCAGAGAATAACCAAACTGAATACTTATGAGGGTTACCCAAATGAAAAGCGGACACGTCCCATAGCGTGCTAGTAGACGTGTACCTGAGTGCATAAATTGCGACTTCACCTGTCCGTGTGCATACAACGAACTTTAGAAAGTGTAAAATTCGATCGTCCAGGACGGGCCACCGTGGACCGCTGTTGATTGATTTTCTTCCAAAGAAATGCATCATCAAGCCTGCACAGTAGTGCAGCACTCTCACGAAACTTAGGCGATCAATCAAAAACAACCGCCTAGGTCTTCTCTCACAACAGGTGATCCTTCTGAAAGACAATGTGCGCCCCCACGTCTCCCGTGTAACCACGATGATGTTATAGACATTCCAATGGGAAGTCTTGGAACATTCTGCCTACATCCCAGACGTGTCACCATATGATTACAACATCTTTTGGGCGCTCAAGAAGATATTGCAAGGGAAACGTCAAGGATGCAAAATTCAGGCGAAATGTGAAGGATGCAGTAAAAGACTTTCAAAAAACAACCACAATCCTTCTAAGCCAAGGGAATTTTATTTATTTATTTATTTATTTATTTATTTATTTAAAAAGGGGTTAATAGTAATACACTAGAGTCCCACAGGGGCCGGTATGGTCTAAGAGGACCGACAAATTAGGTCCATGTGGGCTCAACAAAACAACAATAGATAAAGTCAATTTGGTTAGTAGTTACAACAACTCAACAAAAGATTAGGATGGGCCAACAATGACAGTTACACAACGGTATATCAACGTAACTCTCCTTAAACTAATGATCGTCCAAGTTATAAATAATAATGTAAACGATGGGACCAATGCCTCAACAAACTTGTTGATTACTTTTAAGTTTCAAATAAAGGTATTACATATCCAGACCGTGTCCACTTTTCATTTGGGCAACCCTTATCCAATTAAGAAGAGAGAGTGGGCGACCCGCTTGTCCACAAGGCATTTTATTGATCCATATACAGGGTGCTGCAAATAAATACTGGGCAGTACTGCCGGGTCAACACCACCTAAAGAGAAAGCCTGAACGCGGAAACGTCTTAGGTAGTCATCTCGAAGCTCACTTTTGGCATTAGTCGCAAGGGGAGAAAGTGAGATTCATTTTACATCACATTGTTTTAGTTGTTGGTCTTGTTTTCAAGGAACTAAAGAGTATTGCCAGAGTTAGCTAAGTAAACAAGAAACGAGTTTAAGAACAGAATATGGGATAGAAAGATAACGAAAAAGACAAGGCAAGGATTGAACTTTGGAATCTGAAGTGAGCAAAGAGACAAGAAATGATCACGTGAATGCCAAGAGCTTTTTAGTATAGGAACAGTTCGAGTGGTGTCTACGGATTTTGATTGACAGGGAGATTCACCTTTTTTTTGGTGGATGGTCAGCGTTTCTAAACGCCTGATTGGTTATTGAAGTTGGATCTGTCTTGTCAGTAGTTCTAAGTGAAGAAGACGTTAATAGTGATTTAACTTTCGTGATAGCCGGTTGTGCGGCGTCGCTACTCAATTTTTAGCTTAATTCGGCCTTCATCCGGTAATTCAAATGATTCCAGATGAGAAATTCTAAAAAGCAGACTTAACTCAAATATTTTAAGTTTTAGTTCTTTAATTTAAGTTCACAACAAATTTATCTTTGTGTTCGCTCGAGTCGAGGATTTTAAAGAGTAGCCGTCTAGCTGAGAACCAGCTCCATCAATTTAAATAGTTCCTGGAGACCAGTATTAGTTGGAGAGAAAGTAACCAGCCCCAAAAGGTACATAATTTCATCGTGGAAGAAGGAGCCTGGCAGAGCGATCTACTTCGGAAGAGGAGTCCATCCCCCCCCCCCCGGACGTTTCGACGTAGCCAGAGAGCGAGAAAGACATCCAAGAGCAGACAAATTGAGAAGACACGGTATAGCCCATTTCCAAATTTATGTCTCAATGGCCATTCTTTCTGTTTCATATTATTACATCCAAAATTGGGAACGGATTATTTAATCAGACAGATAGTGGGAAAGACAGATACATTTTACATTAGAGCATTATATTTTTCATAGAGAGCTTAAATTATACTCTCCCTAAATTCTTATCTGATCCAGACAGACCATTTGCTATCTTCCATTAAATCTTAGAAATAATGCATTCCTTATTTTATCGAGGTTTAAGTATTCAAAATTAAATTGTGTTAATCTTTATTGTACTCAGTAATTGTTAAATCAGTCATTCCAGTTTCGCATTTATATATGGTTTAAACATTTCTACATTCGATTACCCTCTTTAAGTAAAGATTGACACAAAACTCATTCTGATTTATAATCACTATTATTCAAGAAATTATCAATCATTACCTCGTAAATACTTATCTATTCAAATCTTTAAATTGATAGATTACCTTGTTGTACATCGTATAAATTGACTGCCAAGTCTTTACATGAAAATTATGTTTTCTTATTAATACTTACGATGATCCAAATTATACAATTTGATACAATGTCTGTCATTATTACAATTTGAATTATTCTCAATTTGCATACTTAAATTGAACATCTCATTAATTGAATTTCATTATTCATTTATCCACATCTTTTATTCCAAATTACCAAACGTTATTGTTTTATATATCTTTTGTATATAATCAATAAACAACTTATTTAATTGTTTAAGACCGTTTCACGTGCCTATTTCTTCCCTCGTTGGCCGGCCTGTGTGCGGAGATTTTAGTATGTAAGTTAATGGGATAAATCCTAAATTATCATAAAAACTTTGTGAATAGTACAATTCACTGGCGCAGTCTTTTACCTAAAATAATTATAATCAAGTACTCGACCATAAATCTAAGTATATTATCCCCCCGACCCTTACATCTCCTAGGTCCGCGCTTTTGTAAGAAGAGATTCCCTCGTTCTTCATTGGCTGTCCTTTTAGCGAGGTAGCATTGATTGGAAGATCGGTAACCTCTTCCCTATAAATATGTTTTGCGATTTGTACCGATTATTCCTTTGACATTGAATATGAACCCAAAGGGTTCGAAATACGTATATGTCCAGTAAAAATATTTTGTGGATAAGAGGTGTTTCTTCTGTTATTATATCGAGAATAAAAATATGAAATATGATTTTAGAAAGAATTTTGAACATTTTATACAGAAAATTATTCGAACTATTTCTTCATGCGGACGAACTGTAACCGCTTCACTCGTGACGTCACTCTCAACTAAAGCGTAGCCAACGAGAAAGACAGGCTCCGGCACTGAAAAGTCACCTGACCATAGCGATCTGAACAACAATCCGACTTTCATTGTCTCCATCTTGGATTTTAACAATCAGTGTTTTTTCGTTTGTTAGAAACAATGAAGGTTGGATTGTTACTCGGACTACTATGGTCAGGTGACTTTTCAGTGCCGGGGCCTGTCTTTTTCGTCGGCTACACAACTAAATTGTTAAATCATATTTCGGCCATTATTAATCAAATTTAGGGCTTCTTATTGGCAGAAATATGATTAACAATGGTCGAAATATGATGATGTAACAATGTATGAGCAGATAGGCTACCCGGCAGTATTGCCCTTTATTTATTTGCAGCACCCCGTACATGTAAATATATTTCGATTGCTATGTTGTTTTTTCTAATCAAGACAGAGACCTAATTCCAATTGCCAAGTTGTAGAGCATCTTCTAATTAGTTTAAAGCCATCGACAAAAGCAATACTTCATTGGTCCAACTGAAAAAAGAAACTGTCATCAAGTGCGCTCACTGGTGCTTTGAATTAAGCATTGATATTGCAGGGAAGTCGCCCTCTTCCTTTTATGTGGAAAGTCGCCCTCTTCCTTTTATTACCTCATGTAATAAAATTCTAAATAAAAGGGTTACTTACAAATTTTTCCACACTGCAATACTAGATTAAAAATTATATTTTATTTTACAAAACCACTTTACAAGCCTTCAATGCAATCTCCATTGTTCCTTATCACAGTTTAAAAACTTTCCTATGGATTGAACAATTCAAACATTTCAAGCAAATTAAGAAGGCCGAGCGGTCGATTCACTTATTCACAAAGAAATTTATTGACCCATAGCTGAAGCTTCTGTTGAGATTATGATAATTAGACAGCTTGACAATAAAGGTGTTCTGTCCAGAATACAAAATTTGTCCAAATGTTGGGAAGCTGTATACTATGTACTAATAATTACATGAAGTTTAGTCAAACAGAAGAGGGCGGCTTCCCAGCTATACCAATTCTTCATTCAAAGCGCCGGGAGCGCGCGCTTGATGACAATTTCTTCTTTCAACTGGCACTAATGAAATATTGTTTTTATCGATGGGTTTAAACTCGGCAATTGGAATTAGGTCTCTGTCTTCATTAGGAAAAACATTAGGGATGTAATGACACTACATAAAGGGAATGATAGCAACAAATGAGGCATTTTAAGGAGCCCATAGTGAAGATCTAATTGCAAAAAGTGATAAGTAACTATATTACCCTTTGAATAATAATGAATGAAGGAATATTTCTTGCACACCCTGTACAGACACTACTGAAAGCATGTTTTTCAGCAAAACCTGCAAAAATATCATTGGAATAATTTCTTAATTTAGATATGGAAAGCAAATTACAACAGAGAAACTGCTTTAATATTCACCATTAAGCAAACAGAATATTCACTTTAGAAATAAAATTAAAGGGAACTTCTTTATTTGGCAAATGCTTCAACACCATCAGTATACCTGCACTTTGAAGTTAAAATTTAAAAAAAAAACTCTTCTAAAAAATTCTTTTTTTTTCCTATCATATTGTATAAGGCAAAAAAAAATGATTTAATGCCTTTATGACTCTAAACGTTCATGTCTAAAGTTCTGGCGATATTAAAATAGGAGATCAATCAAAAAGACAAAGCGAATAAAAAAAATCAATCGAAAGCAATCAATCATCCTATTTCAAAGGAAAAATTACATAAAATTTCCTAATAGGCCAATGAGGCAAAAGTATCACAGCATAACGGTCATTAATTCATTCCTACGCATTTCCCAAGCCAAACGATAATGTCGTGTTAACATACAACGCCGAGGACCTCGCTAAAACGAATCCAAAATCCGTGCACGTGTTTCAAGTCGACTGTGAAATCCGTTAATTTACCACTTGGCTAGTCAATGTTTAAGGGTTTACCGTTCACTTGCACGTTACAAGCGTATACGAGATACAGTGTGCAGTCGACGGTAACATTGGTTGTCATTAGGGCCTCCACCGATCCCAATACGCAAACCCTCCTCCCCAACAACACAACGCACTCAACTCAGTTCATATGCTCAGCGATAATTTCGATATTTAAACTTCTTTCCGATAAAATTTTCCGAATATGAATTCACTCTCGTTTTAGCGAACAACTTTAAGGTGCAATCCGTTTCGAAGGGAGGAAATTTTCCTCGCATGTTAATCGATCGTTTCAAATTCCGTCACGTTGGTAGTAAATGACATTTTGCAGGCTTGTCAGTTAAAGTCAATTTCCTAAGACGTCTCTGTGATACAGGGTTATTCTGAATTAAAAGTAACATCCAATAACTCAACTCAAACTCATTTAATAACTCGAAGAAAATGACCCTGCATTTTGTCTAATAGCTCGACAATCCATCTCGAACTGAATTACCAGAACCACTCGCCTAGGGATGATTCAACAAGGCTGCGATACAAAACAATTGAGTATACACATGTATCTAAACCCCCGTCACGAATATGTGGGGAATCATGTGTTGCCCGCCTTTTCAATGCTTCAAGAGTCAACACTCTGACAAGGATATGCTACGCTATTTCAAATGTTGTGTGTTCAATATCTTCTCTACATACACCAGAGCTTTCAAGTGACCCCAGAGGTAAAAGTCCGAGGACTTGCAATTTCCCAATCGTTGAATTGGCGACATGGACCAGTGGAATGGGCCCGTAGATCCCCGGACTTGACTCCGAAATTGAGTTGTAGCCTTTATGGTGAATGCGGATATTAAGTCTGACTAAAACACTGCATTAAATCGAGAATAAATAAAGAGCAGAAGTCGTGCTTGCGAACAAATTCGCAAGATTTAAATGCTATGGTTACTTACTTAGCCACTGCCACCTCGCGTATGGTGTATGGACTCGTAATCTTTAACGAAGTTTAGACTTATGCGTATTAGCGCCAACTGTTACATGTGGAAAACAGCAGACAGCTATTCTCGGGTTGCGAAGAGCAATTCAGGAAGCGCTCAACAGCTGGCGCTGGTATCGCGAAAGTCTACATTAACAATGGTTTGAAAGAGTTCATAGACCATACATTTTATTGACTCTACCTATTGCATTTTCACCGTGTATTTTTTATAGACATGGTCATCGAGCTCCACTGAAAAATGAAGCTACTATTTGGCAATTGTTTTACCATTAGCAACGCACGCACAAGCAAAACGGTTTCCGTAACGCTTTTTGGTGTCGTTTTTTGCATCATGTTTTTTGTAGAATGATGTCCAGCCTTAAAACATTATCAGGTTAAAATACTGAACATTTAAATGAACATGCAGTACATTAAAATAAATAAATAAAGACACTAAGCAAGCCATGTTTCTTTAATTTAACTATTCACATTATTTTTTTGTAATATGGGTGAGTGGTGAGTAAATTCCTATAAACTTTTTAATTTATTAAAATATTAAAATAATAAATTTTCTATTTCAATAAAAAATATTATCATAAATAATATCACAAATAAAATTTGTAATATTGTAAACATTTTAATTTTCATCTTAAAAATTATTTGTTAAAAATTCTTTTTAAGACTCAAAAACCTTTTGAATTTTATTGTATTCTATCTTTATGGGCAATAATTTTATTATTATTATTATCATCATCATCATTATTATTATGATAAAATTTAGTAACATAAATAAAAAAATAAATTAAATTCGCGTTGCCTCTCACGGAAAAACGTGGCGAATTCGACATGAAACTCTTTCTCACGTTAGCCTTTACACGAGTTTGAATTTTAATTTCAACCTTTGAAAATGGCCAAATTGAACACCAAAAAGTCTAATATAAATAAATACTATTAAAAGTTATCTATGATATTAAAAATTAAATTTTTTATAGAGAGAGAGTTTCACGAAAATTAAAATGTTTACATGTTTAAATTTTTATTTATGATAATATTTTTTATTGAAATAGAAAATTTATTGTTACAATATTTCAATAAAATTAAACAGTTTATATGAATTTACCCACCACTCATCCATATTATAAAATAATATGAATAGTTAAATTAAAAAAAACAAAACATGGCTTGTATTTATTTATTTTAATGAACTCCATGTACATTTAAATGTACAGTATTTTTAGTTATGCTAAGGCCTACAAAACTAATTTAACTAACTGAAATATCCTACTAACGTCTGTCTCACTATATGAAAAAAGCTGCAAGGCAGTATGGGAAAGCCACGTTACCAATTGTCATTTCATTCAGATCAACGCGCAGCCAATAAAAAAGAAACTGAAACCATAGAGGCTAAAATGAAACGGAAACAGTGCTTCATGTTTTTTGAGCACTCGCGTGCGCAGTCGGAGACAGAGTACATAAATAAAGTAGAACGAGTGAGTTCGTCACACGAAACAATTTGAACGTGCGAGATTTGCATCAATATGAATTGAATCTGAGACCGTTATGATAATTCATAGCCCACAACAATAGAAGAAAGCACTGATCATTGTTATAGGTGATCATTAATATAATAATCACGTGTTTTATTGCTTGGCTTTTTTTTTTTTTTTTTTGCTTGGCAATTGTTTTAACGTAGCGGACGCACAAGGAAAAGATTATAAGGATACGTAAAACAAGAACTTTAAGAAGAATGAACAGACTCCAAAGACGCTGAGCCGAACTAAAATGGAAAAAAAATTATAGCTATTACATTAATATAAAAAAAAACCCTACCCAGAAAAATATTAATGGGTCAACTTTTTTGAAGACTGTTGAAAACCTTCCCAGAAAAATAATCAGTCGAATAGCGAAAACCCCATCCAAATCGGATCAGCATTTTTTGAGAAAATCGCGAACATACATACAGAGAACCATTGTGTCTGCCAGGAAATTCCACATGCATTTCATATTTCACATGACCTTCCTATGGAAAATTTGAAGCAGTATCCAAGATGGCAGTCATCTTGGCCAAATGACCAAAAGTTTCCCACCCCTCTATAAATATCAGGTTGTTGCAAAAGTTTTTTCCGGATTTTTATTCCAACACAAAAACCTCATTTTATTGAATGACAGATTCAGCTCATGTAGATGCCGGGCAATGGTCGAAAAGTGAACCTTGAACTGTTCTGCGAGTTCCCTCGTTGTTACATTGTGATCTTCATCAATTGTTTGACGTAGATCACCATCTGAAATCATGATTGGCCGACCAGAGGAGGTGCATCTTGAAGAGTGCTATCTCCACGTCTGAACCGGCAATACCATTCTTCTATTGTACGTAAACTAACAGTGCCATCACCTAAACGTTGCACTGTGAAATACTCATAGCATATGCTCGAATGGTGAAAGGTCCATTTCAGACCGTTGATGGCACTCACAGATGTATAGTCAGAAAGTTGATTCTTGGATGTATAGCAAAGATATTCAGGAATCGAATGCAATAATTTGTTTGAAAACATAAGAACACTCCCCTCGGAAAATGAGCTCTTCTTGGGCACGGGTTCTAGAACCGGAAGAAACTTTTGCAACAACCTGATATTTCCAGTCGAAATTATTAGCTCCACCCATAGCGATTAGGGTTTATTTAGATGGGTCCAGACATATGTCCCATTCTATATATAATACCTCTTTCAGAATCGATAAGTTCTATCGTTTTGGCCTTACTACGATCACGACAATTTGTTATGAACTCAGGCGATGATTGCTCACAAATGGATTAGACTGATTTCGCGCGCTGCAATCGAGCTCATGTTCTGAAAAGAGTATCTGGTCCAAAAATGCATGGAAATGTATCCTATTGTAAGAAATTTATTCCGAATAGACACAATCATGCTCGCATGTTTTTGAATAAGGAAAACTGGGATTCGGTAATTTAACTCGAAGAAACTGCAGATACTGGAGAGAGTAAAGTAGCGTAATGAAATGAGAGAGAAATTGAGTAACTTTTGGTCGCTTAAGCTTAAAACTTCACAGTTTTATGACTGTTTTTTATATTTTATTGAATACTTTCAGGTAACTATTTTATAATAACTCCATATTGCATGCTCTACATGAACAGAAAGAATAAAATCTTGGAAAAATTTTAGTGCACGTCTTCTGCTATTCCAAAAAGATTTATAAAACATCCAATACATGCCTAATGGTTATAAGGAAGATCTGCTTAGGTTTGGGAAATAGACCAGAAACTCAATATCTCTTATCATATCAAGTTCGGGTTTATGAAATATAACGTAATCTAGACATGACATCGCTAAAAATTAACAATCTACTCCATTCGATGACGATGATGATGATAGTGATGACATAACAGGATCTGATAACACAAAACGATCGACACATTGCATTAAAGTTGAAGAAGAAATTCCTGCTTAAGATTCTCTTTATTGGAAGGAATTGGCAACACAAATTACTGTAACTTGCTAAGCGAACCGTACGGAATTGATTTTCCAGTAAAATGCCAAGGGAGGATTTAGGGAGGAAGAGGAAAAAACCGACACACATTAATTGATTTCCGATTTAAATTTCCATTCCCGTGAAACGGTATTTGGGGAGTTTTCTATTAAGAAATTTCGTCTTCGTTTTTTAAGAAAGTCACAATTTTTTCCCCTTTCTTTCCTTCCCGGTTCTTCCAATTGCGCTTTCTTTTTCCCTTTCTTCTTTTTATTCCACCTTGGCAGATGTTCCTATTCTTCACATTTCTTCCCTTCCTCATTATAAGACCAATCAATCAAAGTACCAATCAATTCTCTAATTAGGAAAGAGGGGAAAAAATTCTCTTTATTTCAAACAGAATTCCCCCCGTCAATCGATTGTCAGAATTAGAAAGATTCAAACGTGTGAATGTAAAATTTGCTGCCATTCGTGTGGATTAGCTAGAAATGCAAATAACCCTCCTAACAAAACAAATTATTTCCTGTTTGTCGCTTCGTCTGCTTTCTTTACAATTCCAAAATTACAGATGATGACAAAAAAATATTTCTCCTCTAGAACAAACCCAAAAATACAAGTTTTCCATCTACTGCTTTGAAACGTCCACAATCCGCAATTACATGGGAGTGGAGGAGGACTTCCAAGATTTGAGAATGAAAGAAAATCTTCCCACGTTTCCGACATAACTGAGATTCCTGAGAAAGTTGGCCGCTTTTGAAATAATCATGAGGATAATGAAACTTCAGAACTCATCACGAGACGTGCAATTTGAGGGGAATTGCAATGCCTCTGGTAATTAAGAGGCATGGCAATGGGGAAGATCGCTATTGTCCTTCTGTCCAACGTGAAAACTAATCAACGGATTCCTTCAAATCTGAGAATTCAGAGATTTCCTTTTTTAAAAATTCCAAAAGCTATTTAGACTTTTTTTAAGGGACCTCGCTGTTAAAGTTCAAAAGATCGTCTTAACTGACGAATTCTGATAGTTCAATGAAATGCTAAAACCTCTATCAACATGCGACGTAGACAGACTTCGATAAAGGTCATTTTTTCCTCAAAATAAATAAATGATTGAAAATTATAAGTAACATGCAATTCCCCCTCAAGCTTACTTCATAATGCAACACTATGGGGATTTTCAGTGAATCGATTTCATGTCGGATAATCAGTTTCTCGGATAATACATACTTTCGGCTCGGTCCCTTGAAATATGTATTAACGAGATTCGACTGTATATTGGGAAGAGACAATATTGTACAACATCTGATTGAATCAGAGAATAGGCAGTTATTTTCAGAATGTTAAATAAGCTAACGGGTATAGAAAGAAAGAAACTAATGAGAAACAACATGGCGTCTGTAAGTGATGTACGTTGAATTTCTCGCTGCGGAGCAAGAAGCGGTTGGAAACATTCACAAACGTTTATGTGCAGTTTATGAAGCATCAGCAGTCGACAGAATTACGGTTAGTCGCTGGGCACAGAGGGTGAGGCCATCAGAAAGCGGTTCGGCGGAGCTACAAGATTTGCCGCGGTCGGGGCGGCCATCCTCGGCTGTCACACCTGACAGTTTGCAGCGTGCTGATGCGCTCATTCGTCAGGACCGACGCAGAACGATTCGGCAGTGGTCGCTGGAGCTGTCAATCAGCAAAGGAAGTGTGGGTGAAATCATCATCCGTGCTCTTGATTACACAAAAACGTGTTCACGATGGGTTCCGCGCTGTCTTACGGAGGAACACAAAGCTCTGAGAAAAAACATTTCTTCTGAATTGCTGCAACGTTTTGAAGCTGAGGGGGAAGCCTTCTTGTCCCGGATTGTGACAGCTGATGAAACCTGGGTGCACCTTATTGAGCCCGAAACAAAACGACAATCGATGGAATGGCGTCATCCGCACTCTCCACAGAAGAAACAATTCATAGCAACTGCTTCTTCTCACTGTGTTTTGGGACTGTGGTGGTGTCATATTCATTGATGTGATGCCGAGAAGCAGCACCAATAACTGAGGCATATGTGAACACATTAACCAAACTCAAGAAGCGCTTCCAGCGACTTAGACACCATAACAACCCAGCTGATTGTTTCTTTCAACACGATAACGCTCGCCCTCACACCAGTTTAAGGACGTCGGAAAACATCACGAAACAGGGTTGGACAGTGTTACCCCATCCACCCTACAGTCCTGACCTAGCGCCCTCAGACTTTCACTTGTTTGGGCCATAGAAGAATGCCACTCGTGGAAGACAGTTTGAGGATGACGAAGAAATGATTCGCACAGTGAAGACATGGCTGTGTGAACAGAACAAGGACTGGTACCGACAGAGCATCCACACCCTTGTGTCTCGCTGGAGGAAGGCCATAGAACGGGACGCAGATTATGTGGAAAAAGGGAGTGTAGAAGAAACATCATTCTTTCGTGTGTCTAAGTTTAATTGTGTTCAATAAATAATTGTTGAAGAAAAAATTGTGGTACATTTCTTTCTGGGCTACCCTCGTACAATATAGAAATCTTACTATTCTTCTCATTTATAAGAAACGAAATTTCCTTCGGTAGATGACTGCAGATGGCCATAATCCAAAACGCGTCAGTCAATATTAAATGTTTACGGTGTATCTATCTATATTCTGTTCAACCAAAGTTTGATCCAGCGTGTCCAATTAAATTTCCGATTTCAATTCTTAGATATTGTTACGAATTAAAATTAACAATGTCTAACAATTGAAATGCACTGATTGATGTATAATGCAACCCTACTTTTAGAGACCAGCAAAACGTGTAAAAGTCGAATATTCGTGTATAATGCGACCCCCAAATTTGGCAACAGAAAAGTCATCGGGAAATTGAGAAAAAAGTGAATTAATGTATTTGATATTGCATAGACCGTATAAAAGTGTATAATGTAAGCCTACTGCTATGTATATTAAATACATGCTAGTTTCGTTTGAAGCCTCCCCCAGGTTCATGCTCGAAGTCTGAAATTTCGTATTCGGTATGAAGCAACCCCCCCCCCCAATTTAGATGCTTTTTTAGGTCTAAAATTTTCTCATTATACACGAATAAATACGGTAACTGAACACGACCTGTCAAATTTTCGTTGAACAGAATATAGTCCAACGACGACAAGGTGTGAGGTCGGGGCTCCGCGGTGGCCACTTTGCAAGTTCCAGGTTGTTTGCTCGACTAATCCACCGCTGTCATTTCTTTCTATGGGGGTGTGTAAAGGACAAGGTCTTCACCCTACCCCTTCCCCGTGACCTAGACGAGCTGAAAGAACGCATTACGGTAGCGATACGTGGGATTGATGGAGACATGTTAATGCAGGTTTGGGACGAAGTCGACTACAGGGGGGCATATTGAACATCTTTAATTGTGTCACAATAAACTTCAAGAGTTTTTTTTTAAGAATCCGTATGTGGTGTGTCTATATTCTGAATAGCTTTGATGTAATAAATTTTTAAAAGTGTGAAGTTCTTTTGTAATCACTCTGTATAAATGTCTTCTCGGTATTTTAAAGGGCTGGATTAGAAGTAATGGCAATGATCGCAATATCTTGGACTGTTATGGAGTTTAAAATGGAAGATCAGATGAGCTAGTGCAGTGAGTAGTAACGGGTGTACGATATTCATTCAAATACTGCAGAGCCTTAAAGTACCAGAGATTAGTACAAGCGCTTACGATCTCTTCAGCAAAATGAAAGCGCCACTTAGAGGGAACCATTACAACACACAGTCCACCATTTGGGTCTTCAATTCAGGAAATCAACAGCAAAATTGGTAAACATTGAAGAAATGTAAGAGATTTTTCCTCTAATAATAAAGCCTTTTCAAAAGTATCACAGTGTTGCCATTACTTTTTATCCAATCCTTATAGAAACATTAAATACGAGGGCATATTCAAAAGTAATGCCTCCATGGCTGTAACTTTTTTTATTTTTTAACCGATTTTCAAAATTCTTTTTGCATCTGATACTTACATTTGTCCTGTATGTAATGCACTATTCACTTTTCGACATAGTCCCCATCCCTTTCCACGCATTGCGCCAACGCGTGACTAGTCGGGTGAACCCGTCGGAGGGGAATTCCGGGGTTGTTGTCGACGCCAGGACCGAACGGCAGGTTTCACCTCGTCGTCAGAATGCAACTCATGGCCCTTAAGGTGCTCTTTCCTCTTTGGGAAGTGGTGAAAGTCGCAAGGTGTAAAGTCTTTCGTTTTTGAACTGCAGTTTTTCATCTTTGAACTGTAGGCGCTGCAACCCCCTCTGCTGTGTGGCGATCGTGTGCGGACGGGCGTTATCGTGCTGCAGAAGAGGATCCAAAGCTGCCATTCAAGTCTCGTGTCGACGACAAGCCCGGCATTCCTCTCCGACGGGTTCACCCAACTAGTCCACGCGTTGGTGTAATGCGTGGAATGGAATGGGGACTATGTCGAAAGTGAATAGTGCATTACATAGAGGACAAATATAAGTATCAGATACTTTTGAAAATCGGTTAAAAAATAAAGTTACAGCCATGGAGGCATTACTTTTCAATATGCCCTCGTATATTCACCTTTAGCTCTAGCATTACGAATACTGAAACACTGATATGAAAAATCAGGAAAAAATATTCTTAATAATCAAAATGCAATGTTCTATTTTCGCTTTGTAGACAACTTAAATCTCTTTCAAAACAAATTTTAAAATCGGCACGAATATCAAAGAAATGCAGAATGACTAATTCATGCAAATAGCCTGAAAACATAAATAAAGGAGTTTTTTTTAGAAAAAAAAGAAAGAAGAGAAGCTGACACAAACATCTGTTAAGTAGATTTTTAAATTACATAAATACTGGCATAAAATTTACATTTAACTATACAGCCTGATTATAGATTAATCAATCTTCAGCGTAAGAGATTCCATAGAAACATTGCTGGTTTGAAGTTTCTTTTTCAGTTTTTTTGACAGAAAAAGAGTCGGAAAAGAAATCAATATGGGTTTTAAATTTGACAGATGACTAAATAATTCAATGGAGGAAAAATTTCTAGGAAATGAAACCTTCGAATTTTAATATATATGTTTTAGACAGGAAATCGCAAGGAATTTTTAATCAACCAAGTAAGTAACCCGGGAATAAAACTTTAATCAAGCAATTCTCAGTTTAGAAAAGGGTAAATTCTATTTAATAGAATAGAAAATGATTTTTCTTTGGAATCAAATAGATATGCATTCGACTGAAAATTTTTTACGATTACTGTAAAAAAAAAGCGTAAAGAATAACGCAAAGGCTAATTATAAAAGCTAATCTCCAGCAAAAATTATTTTTATTATGACCATTCACTTAATTTGGTCGCTCCACAAAAATAGTCTTTTTCTGAGCGCTTCCCATTTTCGAAATGGTAAATCGATAATTGCTCCGTCCTTAAGGGTCATTAATGTAAAAAATGTACAGAAAACTAGAAAAGCAGCTCTCTTCCATCATAATTTTTTCCTATTAAATGTTTGCCTTAATTTAACAGCTGCGCGATTTCATGCGACATTTGAATATAAATAACGAACAAGTCGATTCCGTTTATCGTCGACTCGCCACGCTCAACACTTTATGGGATTCTTGTGAACACTAAATTATTAAAGGCAATTAGAAAACATGATAAAAATTCATAAATATAAATGAAAAAAATGATATATGACAGTACGTATGTAAAGTTTAAACTTCCTGACAACAGCTATTACGGCGAGGGGGACCCTCATAAATTTCAAAGGGAATAAATTAACTTTTAATATAAACTTCAATAAAAATATTGCATAATTTAAAATCTAAGAAAATGTACGATCATTACTTCTATAATAATGAATTGTTCAAGACATTAATCTAACCTAATATGTACATAAAAATTCTATATTGCAATGAAAATCGACAACGAAAACATCACTGGGTATTAAAATTGCAATACTAGAAAGGAGACAGTTTATTAAAGTCTTATATACTGTATTCTACATAGTATATCTTCTATTACAACGGTGAAATGAATACAGTTGTTAAAATACTGTAAGATTTGCGGAAGGTACAGAAAATTAGAAAATTCCACACACACTATCAAAGTTGTTCAATTGTTAAAAGTTGAGTGATTCATGGTGGGCCAATCGTGCGATCACGGACCACAAGAGTTCCGAAAGATCCAGTGAACACCTACCAAGGAAAAAATGGAACATGGTGGCCATCCAGAATTGTTGGACGATTGTGGTCGTGCACTTTTGTTTCATTAAGTGGCCTTAGGAAGGGCCTGAAGATGGGGATAACAACAAACTGGAACACCTCAAAGATGTAAAGCTCGCTGGCCAATATACTGGGAGCGCATAGTAGGCGCAAGAAGAACTGGAAAGACAATGACACTCCGATACCCTAACGCTAGATATAGTCCTACCAGAGTTTCATAAGAACTGTCAATGATTGCGTTACCATGGAAATCATGTGGGGGGGGGGGGAAAGTATAGCTTCGCAATAAAGCCGCTGTTAAATGAATTAAGGTCTTTTTTGCAATGAATGCGAAAGTAATATTTCTCAGAAGATTCGTAATACTTCATTTGAGAAGCTGAAGAACTCAGCTAGTATCATGACCAAGTGATCTTTTGCAGGAGGAATGCTTCTCATTACTTGTCTTTTGGACTGTACTCCTTTTACTCGGGCAGGTTTTTAGGAAGATGGAGAAATATCCTCTTTTTTTCCGCCGCGTAAGGTTAAGCGATATGCCAAGGCTTCCTTTGAGTCAAGGAAGCCCTCAAAAGCCTTTGAGATATACAATCAAAATGTATGATGAAGCACTCTTTTGGCCTATGACAAAGTTACTTTTTGTCCAATAACATTGTTAAGTACGCTGACTAATTGCATTGGACTGTGGCTGTATCGGTGCTCATCTTGGAATTAGAAAACGAGTTTGACGTACATTGACGACTGATATAGTGGAGAAGTGAATTAGTGGGTACCATCACGACCTGAACCATCGTCATCATCATCGATTCTTTTATAATTTGTCATCTGGTAACCTTAACTATACTGGAAACCCATTCATATCTAAATGTGCAACGTTGCACGCACCATTCCAGTCGCTTCAAACGCGCCAATCGACGCCTTGCAACACGACATTAAACAATACGCGAGGAAACTGGCTTTATACAGCTTAATTCATAATAGCCATACGCACAAAATGTCGGTCTTCTCGTTCGGGACCTTTGAGATCATTCACGTTAGTCCAGACTGTCTCCTCGACTCACCAGAATTTCGTCCAAAACCACCGCCAACTTCTCGGCACTCCTCAGCCTCCACCTGCCTAAATTATCCCGCGTTCAAAATTAGACGCTTCCTTGTATGACTGGCGTCTTCTTCCACGCCACATATTCTAGCTTTGTGGCACAAAAATGGGTAGCAAACAATTCCAATTTTTAAAAGGGATCTCTGTACTCCCCTAATATACCGTTTCCAGAAGCTGCTATGCTGCAAATAATTTTCATCTCCTTCCATCATCATCATCATGCAAATTTCGGGTCTATCTGATGCCTCCTCTTTGGTATTGCAATTTTAATGGCCAGCAATTCAACAGCGAAATATTTAAACTTAGCCTTGTTCACAAGTTCTAATCGATGTTAATCGTTAAATATATTCTAGACATATAATTTTTTCACTATGATGAAAATACATGACTACATTCTTCTGTGGTACATTGTAAGTTTGTCCTCGTGACTGCAAATTTTGGTTTGATCCTACTTAATGTAAACTAAATATCTAAACCATTTTTTTTTTCATATTTTTCCTGACTCAAGCAACCATGACTTTTCCATTCAACCTTAATCAAAGACTATTGCGACCCAAGCGACGAAAGCTCTTCCAAAGATTAAAGTGGGCTCGGAATCCTTTTTTGATTTTCTACTTAACCAATGGACGATTTATCAAGAAGTGGTTTTACTTCCCCATCCCCCCTACTCCACCGCTTGCACCACTTCCATCCTCTTCATTCCCCTTACTTTGGCCGCAAACGAGAAGAAATTGACAAAAGTGGTCCTGATCCCGGGCTCGAGAGCAAAGTTATTGAACCGGAAGGGGCCTCGACCATTCGCAGTTGATCCCCTCGTCATTTGCTGCATCAACTGGTGATCAATCATTCGAGCCACTGAATCCGATTGGCAGCCAAAACTTTACCTCCGACATTATAAGCCGAACGATGGACCGAAAAATGGGAAACGGGAAGAAGAAAAAAAAAGCAGAAAAAGAAGGGAGAGGAAAAGGAAAAGAATCTTCTTCGTTAAATCCCCTGTCGTCGTTGGTGTCTACTGACCGCAACCCAACACCACCACCAAACCTTCCTCAAATCACCTACCTCCAAACCGCTGACCCCGTTCGAAAGACAAATCGAATATCAACTAAAGGCTCTTCTACTTTGGAATTCTTCTCACCATTACGTGATTAAGAGGCAAACAAGTGAAAAACACCTTAAAAGTAACTGGAAAATTCTAAATCTAACTGGATTTTACTATAATCTGTCATATTAAAACCTCAAACATATGATGTAAGACCTTAGTTTCTATGTTCCATCTCACTTCTAATACATATTCAGAGAAAATGCGCAGAAATCATTGACGCCACTAAAACAATGCTGATTTTCTTGCAGCTAACCACACAATTGAAATTTAAGTGAAAGAACCTATACTTCTTACTAAATACATTTATAATTAAAGCAAAAGTTTTGCGCTTAACATCTGGACTTACGACCGAGGCTCTATAGAGCCTATACAAGTATTTCGAGATGCATCCAGGAACTTCTTGTACTCCTAATTGAGAAGGTTCATTGTATGTCATTCATGTCTTTAACACGATAACAAGTTCTTCAGAGCCCGGTACTGTCGTATTGAATAATAAATTGCATACTGAATATAGATTGCATATTGACAGAAAGCAATCTTAGTCTTGCTTTTGCAATTCCATAATAGGGCAGACTTTTTAAAATGGAATAGCAGGCAATGGGTGATAATTATTCAAGTTTTCCTGGAAGGATAGGTCAGGAATTTGTTTGGGTATGTTTGCGGACCGATCTTTTCGGACTGCTCGTAATGACGTCTTTTTAATGGCTTGTACACCACTGGTTATTTGATTGCACGATAACGTGAAACAACTGCTCATATACTCCATTTAGTGATTGCACAACCCGTGGAAAAAAGTTTTCGTATCTCATTGACCACTTGTACAATGTTCCGAAAAAGAAGGTTGTACAATGTTTCGATAGATTAACATCGAGTTAAAGATAACACATTATTGTGTAAGAAGTCCACTATTAGAAACAAGCGGAACTATTATCAAATGTATCATGCATTATCAACACAGTTCATGTTGTTTATAAGGTATCTGGAAAAAATATTCGTATTACCTTCTATTCCTGCAACTTTGTTTTAAAAGATTCCCTCCCCCTACGATACTCCAAAGTATTAACAATTTGCATGCGCAATAAATGTGAAAAGTAGGTAATACTCATTTGAGTAAGGGAAATAACATGGCGCCACGAAAATATCATAGTGAAATGTTTAAACAAGCAATTTTGAGCAGATACAAAGGGGAAAGAGCCAATAGGACGTACCTGAACTGATGAAGTCTCCTCAAACTACTATCAAAAGTTCCAGGAGAGAGGAACTGCGTAAACCCAACCTCGACCAGGACGTCACGAGCAACGTCACAGAGGGGTGATCGAAGATTGATGTCATTCTGCAAGACAATAAGAAGATCGCCTTCAAATAACATGAACATACGAGTGGTCCAACTCAGGTGTACATGTTTCAGATCGCGCCTAAAGAAACTGGCTTCATGAGATGGGATATCATTACAATATAGCTAAAACCAAACCCTATCTTACCAAGAAGCACATGCGAGACCAAGTGACATGGGACTGGACGGAAGACACGTGGGCTCATGTAATAATCAGTGATGAATGTCGCATATACATTGGATATGGGGATGATGCTGGAAAATTCGTGTGGAGGCTCTCCTCGGAGAAGTTCATGCCAGTTGTATACAGTTCAAAATTAAATTTCCCCAATGATGATATGGGGATGCATGTCGTCCAAAGGACCAGGACGATTATGTATTTTGAAGGGAACAATGAATTTTTCCGTATATTGCTCAGTTCTTTATGCTTTCTTAATCCCTACAATCGAAGTCCAATACCGGAGATACATAAATAATGGAAAATAAGAAAACACTAATCCACATCAATTTTTTTTATTTCCTCAGATGCGCATTTCGGATTAGTGTTTTCGTATTTTCCATTATTTATACGTCGGTATCCACAGTTTCGGCAATTATTTCTTTATTACCGGAGATACAGTTCCCATCTATCAGCATGACAATGCGCAATATCATACAGCTAAGTCCGTCACCAACTATTTGAACGAAAGAAACATTGAAGTGATGAAATGGCCTGCAAACTCACTCGCCCTCAATCCGATCAAGAATCTGATATTATTAATTTCATTCAGTGCAATGAAAATTATACAATAAACCGGTGTAAAGACAAATTCATCAATATTACATAAAGATATGCATAAATGCAAATGAATAAAGGAAATTCAGTTAAGTAATGATTTTTCTCTAAAGTTTTAAAGTGATAATGTTCTTTAATAACAAGAAGAACCTCCCATAAGTCCTACGTGCAGGCAGGGATGGATGAGGGTAGGGTTTTTTTGTTTTTTTTCCCCTCACAGAATTTTTATTCCACTGTCAAGCGTGAAAAGGTTGAGATCGTTTCTTTCTAACTCCCAAATCTGCCATTATATCTCTGCGGTAATTGTGCCCTGTGTCGCCTATGGAGCGCTCTTCTGGTCCTCGTCATCATCGGCCAACCTAAAGCGGCTTACTGTTGCGTACAACAAAATCATTCGACAGGACAGACTGTGCCCTGTGTCGCCTTTAAATTGTCCAGGACAGACTCCGTAACTCTGACCTGTACTCGACATAAACTTCCGACCGTTATGTCAATTAGTAGGGTTGCTTTGACGTCTGAAATCGCTGATGCGTTACGAATTGAACATCACCCAGTCTCGTATATAAAAGATTGGTTTAAGTTTGACGATAGTACTCGCCTAACACGGAAATTCTTGTTCGAGGTTCCCATCAGGACCTCGACTTTCCGAGCGAAATGTTTTCCCTTTAACGCCTTCACCTTGTGGAATGAACTGCCCCTTAGTATCAGGAGCTCGATTTTTGAATGTGTCTCTCCAGCCTGTGTAACCACCTGTGTCCACGTGAAGAGACGCTTAAGACAACACTATCTTGAACTACAATAATCTGTAGTACAGTTTTTGGCCTTAATCAGCTGTAACTCGTAGGGCCATTGTGGCTCGAGTAGTTTTGCGTCGCCTGATCTGGTTTTATCCCTCTCTCAACTACTCCATTTGGAGTGTTATATACTTAAATAAATAAATAAATAAATAAATAAATAAATATAAGAATTTCCCTATAAAATCATTTCCATGAAAGATAGTTTTCTTTATTAGATCTAATTTTGTCGTGAGAGCCAGAATTTTGCGAGATAAAGTCGGATAAATTAGCATAGCGATGAGATAGAAAGTAGTAGTCTATCCCTGACGAGCGCCAGCTAGCGGTCAAAAATTGAAATTGCCTCGGCACGCTATTTCAAGTCCGATGCGGAGGCCTAATATCTCGAAGGCCACGATCCAACAGGATTTAGGTATAATATAGTATTTTGTAAGGTGCTTACTAACTCTTTTAAGGGTGGTAGAGGACTCGGATACAATCCACCAAAATACCTGCCATCTAACCCATTTAACACTTGAATGATTCACCGCTCCACGAAATCATGATGTTACGCCGTGGTGGTGCTGCTACCTACACCGACACTTGCGTAAAGGATCATTGCAACGACCGATATTCATAGCACAATTTCACATTGCAGAAGTTTGAAGATACTTCTTTTTGCGACTTGTATATTGACTTACCCTCGTACTACTACTGTATGTACATCATTTCCTAAAGCAGGGTTTCCCCCACTATGTTCAGTCAATAAGTTGTTAAGAAGTAATAAATTTCTTCCTTATAGTGTAATTGGTTATTTATAAAATTGGTTAATTGAATAATTGGTTATCCATTTATTACAGCTTTTTGATGTTGCTTTAATGTAGTTTCAGATTCATTTAATGTTTTTTTAGAAATAAAAAATGCTTTTTCACATTGCTTTCATGTATGTTTAGAATTAAAAAATGTATTTTCAGATTGCTTTAATGTATGTTTAGAAATAAAAAATGTATTTTCTGTTTGATTTAATGTAACTTTACAAACTTTAAACAAATTTAAAAAATGCAATTTTATATAAATATAAAGTATAATTTGTCCGTAATTTACAAATTAAACTCTTCCAGATCAATGATTTTAGATCTCAAGCTGCAGCGACATATTGCGCTAAAAAGGGAAAGAGGTGTAAACCCTTTATGCGAAGCACTTTTACATAGCTTTAGCGTTGCGTATAAGCAGACGAATTTTTGAATTTCAAAAGTCCAGTCACATTACTCGTGCAAGTATGGCACACCAAATTTTAGAGCCTCTTTGTTCTACTGGAATGTGTGCACCTACTGAAAGACAATCAGAAACAACAAGTTCAGGGAATTCAAGTTGTCAAAGAGCTGGCAGAGGTCGAGGAAACCGAAATGCTCAACCATCACTTGATGTACATTACATATGTACTTTGTATAATCTATAAAATACATAGCATAATTATACGTAATACCATACTTATGTACCAGTAATACTATATTTATACTTATTTTACATATTTTCATTAGAATCCAAATGTCCCACGAAAGTATAATAAAATTTCAAATGAACAACGGCAATTAATTATTTTTCAAGTGGTTGATGAAGGGAAACCCACGAGGAGTTACATACAATAAATATTGACGTGTAAAAAAATATTTTTTCCGTTTTACTACTATTCTTACGTAATGTAGGTTGGAAAGATTTTCAAAATTACATCAGCAACAGTTCATCAATTATTCGGACCTTCTTAAAGACAAATCGAATGGAGGAAATCCACAAAGGAGGCAGGAAGTCCATCCCAAATAAAGATGAAGAGGACGTGCATTAGCTCTTTTGTGACTGCTAATAACGATGCCACTTTGCGCCAGGCAAAAGATTATATGGAAACATGTCATCCAAAATAATCAACTTCAATTTCGACAATTCATCAAATACTGAAAAGGAGAAGAGTCAGTATGAAAACTCTGTACAAGATACCAAGAGCTCGAAACACACCTGAGACAATTGAGAAAAGAGCTGAGTATGCAAGGAAATTTATTCCTTTACAAGGTGGCGATTCACACATTGTGTACATTGATGAAGCAGGTTTTAACCTCCATCTAAGACGTCGGCAGGGACGAAATTTAATTGGGAAACGGGCAACAGTTACAACACCCACTAATCGTGGTGGAAATATTTCTGTTTGTCTTGCTATTAGTGAAGATGGCATAGACCATTATGAGTGTCAACTCTCCCCATTTAATTCGGCACACTTGGTTAATTTTCTAACTACGTTGTTCAGTAAATTTCCTGAGAAACATATTATTTGCATTATGGATAATGTACCATTTCATAAGACCCACAATGTTAAAGCTGTAATTGAAGCACATGGGCAAGAGGTTATTTATCTTCCTCCGTACAGTCCCTTTTTAAACCCTGCAGAGGAAGCGTTTGCTAAATGGAAATGGCTAGTAAAATGGGAGCATGAAGAGAATAGAGCTCGACTGTTAGTAGCTTTAGAAAAAGCAGTGGTAAGTATTACGGTTAATGATTGTAAGGAGTGGGTTTTTCATGCTTGCACACAACGGATACCTATTCTCAATGACATTCCAGAAGGTTGTATACCAGAATCTGCAAGTGACACTGAATGAATTTTTCAAACATTTACAATTCTTTTTTCATATGTTGCTTACGTAATACGTATAATACATTGTTTCAGATTTGTATGGTTTATTTGTAATTTTGCATTTTTTCTAGCAATACATAATTGTTCTATGTAAAATTTTTTGTTCTGAATTGTCTATATGTGTTTATAGACTTTGTATTACATATATTACACAAATTTCTATCTAATTCACACAGAATCATTTTTTACTGTACGAAATTACTGCAATAGACCATTAATTACTGCAATAAAAATTTATTGCAGTAAAATTTAAAAAAAAATTACAGTAATAAAATTTTTGTAATTTGTTTAACTTCAATTTTATGTAAAATTGTAAATTTACATTAAAGCAATCTGAAAATACATTTTTTAATTCTAAACATACATTAAAGCAATCTGGAAAAACATTTTTTAATTCTAAACATACATTAAAGCAATCTGAAAAAACATTTTTTAATTCTAAACATACATTAAAGCAATCTGGAAAAACTTTTTTTCAAAGTAAAAGTTCATTTAATCAAAATCAAAAAGCTGTAATATCTATCTACCCTGTGTCCCCAATTGGCTAACTCCAGGCAGAGGCGATTTAAAAGGCTAAGCTTCATAGTTATTAGACTGAAAAAAATCCCTTTGAAAATTGAAGCTAAAATAGCAAATCCGTTTCATGAAGCATTAATATTCAGAATGCAAATTCAAGCTAAGCGCTTTGAAAGATCTTTAAATCCAGATACAACGCAATTCCTAACATGCAATTTCGCGTTATATGACTTTAAACAAATGGGAATTAAGAAAATAGAATAATTACCAAAGTTTCTTTGAAGTTTCTTCATTCAGAATGGTCCATTAAAGCAGTGATTGAAATTCATATGGCTACATGGTGAAGGAAGTGCAAACAATAAATTACCTATACCGTTACTACGTTAAATCTAATAAAAATAACACGTAAGCTGTTATCTAAATTAGATAAACCTAGTATAGAAATTAGAAAAGTTATAATAATGAGGTTTTTCATGATACTTACTTTCACAAGTGCACCTTCTAAGAAGTCCAATTTAGGTGTGAGCGAGTTCGGAGACCTGAGCGCCATCTGTTAGACATTCACGACAGTTTCTCGTTCAATTTTGTTAAAAATTGGCTTCAAAATAATATTTTTACTTTAAAATTCTAAATTAAAGATCCTTTAATGTTTTAGAATAACATACAATTAAAAGGAATTAATAAATTTATTGAAAGTCTTATAACCTAGAAAAATGGTTTAACCCAAATGCAAATGCAAGCCTCAAAAAATTCTTAAAGAAGAAAAATAATATATTATTTAATATTAATATTATATACCATGGTTCCTAATTTTTTAGAGAGACTTTAAACTAATGAAACATCCATAAATTAGAAGAGTTTCATGTGACATACTTTAATTAATACATGTAAACTGAACTTCTCATAGAATGACAGTTATGGATATGAAAATATTTGATCCAGGCATGCTCATGTCATATAATACATATACTATTAGAAAGGCACGTCTCTATTAATTAATATATATTTCATCAGCATATTAATTATGAGTTCTCTCAAAATCCTACAACACTTCACTGTTATTAGATTAGAATACATACTTAAAACCCCTATGCTTCTAATAGAAATAAAAAAAATATTTATTTTAAGCTGGTATGGCAAAAGCAAACAAAAATATAAAACCAATAAAACTGTCTAGACTGATAAAAGCCATCTATCTCCAAGGGAAATGCACCATATCACATACACAACTACTAATGGAAATGCTCCATAGCATATTCGAGATCCCTATTGTAAATAAACAACCAATACTAAAGTCAATACAGAAAAATTTTCAATATATTTATTCTCACTGTGTAAATAAATAATAATGCACAGTTGTCATAAAGAAGAACAATAAACAAATATTCTTTCTCCATCCTGGTACTTTTACTTGAATCTGTATCATTAAATGAATTATTTTCCTAGTGAGCCATTTTCAAAATTACATTCCTCTCTTATCATTTTATCTGTTGTGGAGAGAGCACATCTTGAAATTGCTTTCTAGTTATATACCTTTGCAGTGAGAATAAAGTGAAGGGCCCAAGACGCCATACAGAATTAAAGAATTGGTTTTGCTATGGATTATTTAGAAATAAATGACAACAATTCTTCAATGAGAATAAATCAACATCAAATCCCACAATCTAAATTAACCCCATAAGGAGATCATTTAAATTCATCTACTTTGATTCTAGGTGATGAATAATTTTTGTTAAAGAGTAAATAAATAATGGTCTTATGAGGATTTTTTCACACCAAACCTCAGATGTTTGGCATGCATTTTCATCAATAATTCATGAATAATTTTCAATGCATTCAAATGTGTATGTCATATTACTTATTTAAAAAAAAAAATTAGTTGAGAATGTGAACTGTGGCGATCCGTGGTAACAAAATGCGAGCTGGGTAACAAAACAAAGCTCTCTGTCTTCAAATCTCTCTTTGTCCCCATTCTCACCTATGGTCATGAAGCTTGGATAATGACCGAAAGAGTGCGATCGCGGGTACAAGCGGCTTAACTGAGATTTCTGAGAGGTGTGGCAAATGTTACCCTACTAGATAGAGTGCACAGCAGCACAATAAAGGAGTCTTTAGGTGTTGAGCTGCTACTTCTCCGCATTCAGAGATCTCAGGTGTGCTGGTATGCCACGTGATACGGATGCCGCAAACTGGCCTTCCTAGGCAGTTGTTACTTTCCAAGCCGGTGGGTAAGAGACCAAGGGGTCGGCCTAGAACCAGGTGGCTAGTCTACATGGAGAATCTGGGTTCGAGTCGCTTGGATATTACCAGGGAGGACATGCGCCAGATGGCGGAAGATCGCGATCGCTGGAGATCCTCCATAGGGCTGCTGCCCCCACGACCCTAACGGATAAGCAGATTTGAAAAGTAAGTAAGTATGTGTGATAATGCATTGTCAGAATGATGTCAGAATAGTATTTGTGAAGCTGTCATTCTGATATTAATTTTTTTTAATTTTTTGATTTTGATTTCAGATTCGTACAGAGCATCAAAAAGCGAGTAAAAGTTATAACAGGCACACATATCCTATCTATTCGAGAACATGGCCAAAATGATAGTTAAACCTAAATATTTTGTTTCCGGAACCTGACTAAAAGGACTAAAATGTTAAATTTAACCACCATTTTGGCCATTTTCCTGAACAGACAGGAGAAGTGTGCCTATTATAATTTTTACTTACTTTTTATGCTCTATCCGAATCAGAAGTAAAATCAAAAAATCCTAAAAACATTGGCAAACTCACAAGCATTATTCGGTGCAAATTCTTTAACACAAATTTCTTCAATGCATATGTATATATGTATATCTGTCATTAGATGCTGACCATTAAAAATGCGTATGACGAATAACTATATTTTCTGGTGTATAAGCCAGTTAACAATGGCACTGCTAATGTTAACATTACATAAGGAAAAAGGACAGAGTGGTCATACTGATACAAGGATTTTATCAATTGAGGATTTTATCATGTATCATTTGCCAATGTCATATATATGTCGCATATCATTGAGCAATATAAAATGTTACAAACATAATATTTTCCCCTGTATCATGATCACTATTTGCCAAATAAAATATGAGGATATGAAATTCAGTCTCCCCACTGCTAGTTCTTCAACATCAGTTATGAGAAAGAGGATAGAAAAGGAAATGGTCCAAAACCTACCTACAAGATGAAAGCTGTGTTGTACCAGGGCCAAAAAAAGCATGGACAGTTCAAACTAGGCTGATTACAATACATATGAAATGGCATTTATAAAACAAAATGCCTCAACAAGTTTGCCATGTGAATTTCAATGATTTTGCATTATCAGATAGTAAAATTGTGAGAACATCTGTGGGAATGACCAAAATTTCATGGTTGATACATGTTTGCAGACCGCCCAAGGTTTTATTCTTGTAGGCTTTGTGTTTTACATGACCCCATCAAAAGAAATCTAATGGATATGATGAATACAGTCTAGGCTGTCTAAGACGGTCTCCTCCAAGACGGACTAAAATTATAACGGTCGAAAAATATGTCGCCCGGATTTGGGAATAGGCTTTCCCATGTTAAATTGTATGCCTATAACAGACTCCTTATAACAGTCACAACCTTATAAAGGACCAAAAAATGTGGTCCGAGGACAGCACGGTAATCTCCTTAACGGACTTTACGTTCGTTAATGGAACTTGTTCGTAACACACCCTCGATCAAGGCATCATTGCTCGTTAATGAACGATTTTTACATATAATTTTTTCTTTTCGTACTGAAATTTTAAAGGCATTTTTATATTAAATTTTGGATTATGTTATAAATTTAACTTAATCCACAATTTAATATAAAAATGTTTTATTTTTTTTTGTTTTTTTTTTTAAATAAACTCATTTTTCAGTATCTGCAATTTTATTCTCATAGCCAGTGGCGGTATTGCAATTTTCCTTTTTTTCTTCTTCGAAAACATTTAGTAGCCATGTATTATAAAAGCAAGCGCTGCTATTTATTGTAATCTTTAAATTTAAATTAATTATCATTCAAAAATTTAAAGTTTTGATGGAAAAAATATTAAAGATCATTTTATTTATGTTGGGTATTCCCTATTGGATTCCCTATCGGGGATTTACCATTCCTTACGAGTGTCAGTAGCTCGTGATTATTTATAATAGTCTTGACTGATATACGTTATAACAGTCAAGACTGTTATACGTTATAACAGCCATGGCCGTTATAATTTATAACAGTCAAGACCGTTATTCCCAAAACGGACTAATTTTATAAAGGACCCTATTCATGTCGCCCTTGGAAGACCGTCTTAGACAGCCTGGACTGTATAAGGTGCCAGTTGATGCCACATCCATAGGGCTTGGTATAATCCAGTGCATTAACAAACACATTAAACAAAATGCATGATGCCATGAACACAAAAACAAACATACGTTTAGTAGTTTTCAAAATGCTATCCAAAGATATTAAACTCGACCCCCCACTGCACTCCATGAGAGTGGGAGAGGGGGCAACTTTGAGATCTTAAATAGGAACCCCTAATTTTTAATGGTATTTTCAGATTGTACATAACATTTAAGAAATTTTTGGTGTTTTTTCAATTGATCCAACCATTTAGGAGATAGAGGCAGCGAAAGTGTGGAACTTTTAAAGTTTTGAACCCAATTTTATTGATGAAGACAAAGAGATAGAGTGTGGGTCTTCCTTTTCTACTTTTTAATGGTCTTTAAGAGTCCAAAGTCAAAATTTCAAAAATCCAAAATGTTTTTACTACACAACCAAATTATTGGGGTAGCAGTCCTATGGAGCAGAGTCTGTGCATGTGTATTAACCTAGAATAAAACATTTCTCAAATGTTGTGTATAATCTGAAAATATCATTAAAACCAGAGGGTGGGTTGGGGGGTCAAGTTTGATATCACTGGATAGAGTTTTTAAAAATATTAAAAACATATATTTTGTTTTTTTCGATCCAATGTGTATTTCTCCTGATATTTGGCCATTACACTTTATTTGAAACGGACCATAAAACTTGGTATGCAGTATCCAAATTAAGAAACTAACCATAAACTGTGGATATACAGGGTGCTTTTGAAAAGGATGTCTTGAGATACCTAGCAATATTCTGCACCTTAAAATATACACAAGTTTCCTCATACGTTTTGTTGAAATTGCATTCCTTAAAGGAGTAAACAGCTCGTGAAATTTGGTTAAACTCCGCCCATAACGTAGAAAAAAGCGCATGAAAGGAAAGGAAAAATTAGCCAATCATTTATCCACTTGCACGTCTTTCCTAAATAGTAGACAAGTTCATTTCTGAGGTCTAGTAATTGAGAATCTTTCAGTGGGCTGTGAGAGTGGTTGAGTTTAGGGCCAACACATTAATGCACAGGTAATTCGCAGAAACCTATTAATGGAACACGTGGTGGTGTTTACTTATTTTCATGCGCCATAAGGGCAGAGTTTAACCAAACTTCACAAGCTCTTTACTCCTTTAAGGAAAGCAATTTCGACAAAACGTATGAGAAAACTTGTGTTTATTTTAAGGTACAGGACATCCTTTTCAAAAGCACCCTGTATAACATGTTGATAAGAAAGAGCCTCTTGTCCACAATAAAAGTGTTTAATATATACATATACATATTTCAGTCACCTCTGACCATCTGCCAGTTTCTTACAAAAGATGGACAAGAGGCTCTTTTGTATCACACTGAAAGATGGTTACAGGGTGACTGAAATACGTATATGTGTACATTAAATTCCTTTATTGTGGACAAGAGGCTCTTTCTTTCCAACATTTATCTATGCACAGTTTATGGTTAGTTTCTTAAATTGGATAATGCATATCAAGTTATATAGGATGTTTCAAATAAAGTGTAACAGCAAAATGATATTTCAGTGTATGACTGAAATACATATACAAGTACATTCAACACTTTTATTGTGGACAAGAGGCTCTTTCTTTCCAACATTATCCAAATTGTTATTCACATTAGGCCAATAGATTATAGTTTTTAGTATTTAAAAATCAAACTTGCAGTAATTTGGATTGTTTTATGCATATAAACTTTTTGTTTTCATACCATCCTTTGATCTTATAATAATCGAAAAAAGGCAAATGAACACCATTTTTAAAATTTCCAACATATTTTTTTATTATTATTCATGTGCACTTAATGAAAAAATGTTTTTTAAAATTTTTCATAATGGGCTTCACCGATTAAAATAAATAATGTTTGAACAAGGGGAAAGGGGGAATTCATAAAATACTTTACATCTTACTCAAATTTGACAACTTATTCAGTATAACAATTCAGTTATGTCTTGAAATGGTTCTGTGTTTAAGACTGTAATAATAAAGTAACTCCTGTTGTTTCTTTAATTCTTTGGACAGCTTATTAATCTGAGTGAAAAATACATTCATTCATAAGCTAAAATTTTATTTACAAAGAGATATTTCCATTCACTTATATTTACACTACAAAAAAATTAACATAAATCACATGATGTCCTATGAATAAATGAAAGATGAACAAAAAGGAAACAAAGAAAGAAAATAAACTCCTTTTTAAAAAGTATGACAATGGTAAAATATACACACGAAAAATTAAATAGTGACAAAACATTCAAAGTGAATGCTATAAAATAGAAACTCACACTTGGAGGAATGAAACAGGAAAAGGGGGACAAGAAGGGAATTAAGATGTTGCATCATGAGAACTTCATCATCAACATTTTGATGTTTAACAATGATAGACATAGAGCAATTTCATTTAACTTAAATCATACCTAAATTATAGAAAAATATATATACCTCACATATGCAACACAATTTGGTATCAAGGCACCCTAGAATTAGAAGTGTTCAACACTTTCCTAAATAAAAAGAACTTTTTCTCTCCTTTTTATCGTTTTGGAGATTGTGAATATGAGTGCGTGTCTATGTGTTCATGAATGTACGTGAATGTGTATTTTTATGTATTTTTGTTGTGTGGGTGGTGTTTTGTATAACAAACAACATACCTTTCATATCCAAGATACAGAAATCATAAACTCAATTTAAAGATACACCTTGTAAGCACTGTACAATATTTAAATAGAAGCTAAATTTTTCAGTTCATATTATTAAAAGTTTTAAATAAGTCTTTTAAGTTCTTTTTTTTTTTCTTTTATAAATAAGACTGTGTGTCATCTGGAAACTACACATATCACTCAAGTAAAATTGAGACTTTAAAAAAATACAAAGAAGAAATTAATTTTTACAAAAAACACTGTCGATGTAAAATGCAAATGACAATCTGTTCAGGTAGGGAAGATACGCCCATTCATTTGTTGCCTAAAAAAAAAACAATGGAGAGTTCAATATAAGTTCCATTTCTCCTCCAAATTACTTATCAGTTACCTATTTCTTTGTACATTTGGTAATTTTGTCTCCTATCCTTCACCACAATATTACTGAAAAAAAGGAAATGAAATCAGAGAAACTCTTTCCAATGTTCAAAAAGAAGGAAATAAAACTGAAGTGGAAATTTGATTTTTTTTTCTTTTTTTTTTTTCTTTTTTTTTATTGATGACACTTTCATCAGTTTCAACAATAAATGTTAACTTTATATAACAAAAAAATATATGATTTTTAAATCTTTTAAAATTTAAGCAATAATTTTAATTAATTCGTTTAATTTTTTTCTTAGGAACTAAATCATTATACATTTCTTTTTGGCACCGTTAAATATTTTGTTTAAAACTTGAATCCAGTCTATCTTGATTGCATTGATTTTTTTTTTTAGTGTTTTTCCTTCAGCATTACCTCTTAACACTTAACCACCTTCTTCTGATTAAAGAAGCTTACTCTTGTATTAGAGCATTTTTCTTCTGATGTTAAAAATCACAGGAGTAAACGCAAGAATCAAGTTGGGTGTGACATCACACTTGCCAGAGAAGGAGATGGTTTGTGCTGTCGTCCCTGCCTGCCGATTCACCTACATTAGTATTTCGGAAATCTTCGTAACCGTCCCCGCCGCTGATGACAAGCATTTTGTTGGCCATCATTGCACTGATAGATGAGCGGCGAGAAAGAGCGTGACCATCTTTCCCTTTGAAAGAACGGTTGCTGTATTTCAAACGACTAGAAACTTCTGAATTGGGCTGCATTTCTACACATGATAAAAACCTGACATGACCAGTGTGTCCATGGTGGATACCTTAAGCACAGGAAAAAGAAAGAAAAGAGGTTAAATTGTGGAAGGAAAATCCTACACTTCAATTTATAACAGTAGAAAAAAAATCTAAAATTCCTAACATATATTTTGTTTATATTTTTACTAGTTAAACCGGTGCGACTTACATTCGCACAGAAAAAAAGAAAGTCATAATGCATATTTTTGAAGTTTTGCCTATTTGTCTAAAAAGTATGTATCATTCGGTCATTTTGCCGTTTGTTTAGCTCGCTGAGAGTCGTTTTTCTCTGTCTGCGGAAATTTCATATAATCTACTGCACCTCATATATTTTCTCATATAAAAAAATCTTGAAGGGAAAGCAACTTCTACACTTCTTTCCATAAAATAATTTGAATTGGCTGCCATAATTTTTACTTGTTTGTCATCCTCACATGCAACTTGATTATATATCAAAAATTAATGTAACTCTCATAAATGCAGCTGTGAGCTGTTGCAATAATGTCTATCTTTTGGGGTTTTCTGTCATATAGAATTCCACAGTTAAAGAAAAATAAGATTTAGAGAAATAAAGTCACCTGTAATATTTGGCATGGCTGAAAGCTTCGTAGTTGTTGTTGTTAGGTGAGGCACAGTTATAGTCAAGATGACGCCAGCACTTGTCCCAACCCAAATGAGATCTTTACAAGCTAGTAAAGCTGTCACCCGTAAACAAGCTGCCTTGTGTTGCCGAATGATATCATCACATCCTTTTATTAAAGGGAAAAAGTATATATTACTAGTTAGACTTTTATTTTATTGTTAATAGTTTTCTGCATTTATATTTATAAAAACAAAAAAGAAACTCAATGCAACTAAATTGTGAAAAAAATCAAATGAAAACTTAAAATAGTATGCTTACATTTGTAAACTAAGAATAACGAAACATCTAGAATCAAGCTTTTAAAAAATTAAGATATAAAAAGATGAATTTTTTAAAGACTATTCCATTAATTAAATAATTACAAAATAATTTATTGAAGTTGAGGGATGCTTTACAATATGTAGCAAAAAAACATACAATTCCAACTACTAATTTATCATTTTAACCGTAACTTTTTCAGAAGAAGCTACATTTTTTTATGTACAGAAAATAAATTTATAAGTGGGTATATGGGTCAATGATAAAGATATAAATGATAATATGCACAAATACTTTTTAATAGAAAAGAGTAAAGAAGTAAGGAGCAAAGCCATACTAAACTAGCAATAAGTGAAAGGTTTGGATAAACATTGAAAGGTGTTGACATCCTATAGATCAATAACAGGTGAAAGGTTTGTGTAACCATCGAAAGTTGTTTGAGAATCAAGAAGTGCCGGATGATCAAATAGTAACAGATACAGTTCAAGATTCAGTAATTAGAAAATTATAGACAGTGGTACGATGCAGTTTTCACAGAAATGGACAGACAGACATGGATTTTTTTTTTTTTTTTAATAATTAAATTTTTTATCATCAGAATAGTTACATTTGTTACCGACAGGTGGTGCTGTAGCAGGCCGCTGCTCCTCAAATAGCCTCAGACTGTGAACATTGATCAATATGATTTGCCATGATGTACGTCTGATGGTCAAGGCCAAATTTAGGCAAGGGCTAAAACAGCCTGAGCAGCAAAATTTTCGGATATCAAAATTTGAGAACAGCTAAATTTTGAGCTGATGGGAGAGATTTCATCAGGCCCATAGATACTTACTTACTTACTTTTCAAACCCGCTTACAAGTTAGGGTCACAAGGGCAGCAGCCCTACGGAGGATCTCCAGCAATTGCAATCTTCCGCCATCGGGCGCTTGTCCTCCTTGGTAACACCCAAGTGACTCGAACCCAGATTCTCCATGTAGTCTAGCCACCTGGTTCTAGGCTGACTCCTTGGTCTCTTACCCACCGGCTTGGAAAATAACAACTGCCTAGGAAGATCAGTTTGCGGCATCCGTATCACGCCTATAGATACAAAACATGGAAATCTCGCCCTGCTGATAGTCATTCTGCTGTGCCGCTGTCAAATTACTGACATAACTAAAGCACAACCTGTCAGATGACAAATGTAACTAATCTAGAATAAAATTTTTCATTATAAAAAAATCCGATGTCTTTCTGTGCATTTCTATGAAAACAGCACTGTGCTGTCTATATTTTATAAATTATTGAATTTTTACTTTTTCTGTTACTTTTGGATTACTTTGACATGGGTTTCTATTCTTATTTAAAAATTTTAATGCATTCTAGACAAGAAGTCTGAATAGGTCACCATATCTACAGAGAAAAGTCATCAGGTCTTCAGACTTTTACAATGTATGCCCCTCATCAACAAAATGATTTGCAAATAGAGATCTTGTCTTTCTTTTGAATGTGCATCCCTTGAACATGGCACACAGGGTATAGTTGATAAAAGGATACAAAATTAATCTCACATGCTGCAGTGAATTTGTTACACACTAAAATGACACTGCTATTGCTGAATGCTATTTTGATATGGCAATTAATCCTTTCCTCTTCTTCCATTAAAATGATATTTGCACATGCTACCTCTTATATGTTTTCTTCCAACCAGAAACCCCTTGATAAATTTACTTTCTGTAAATAAAGGCATGCAACCTCTTCACATATCCTTGAAATAGCCAAAATAAGAGGCAAATGAGTTGGAATCTTGTATTCCTCTATAGAGAATCCATCAACTTCATTAATAGAAATACATGTAATTTATCTTCAAAAGAAGTTACCTGCCAACATTTTTGTTACAGAAGGAGCTACGCTAATATCCAGTAAGCAGTCATATGATGTTGCATGGAACAGCCGGATATTAGCACTGTTCTGGATTGAGATCCAAACACCCAACCCTGCAGTTGCTATGCATAGTACTGACCTTGTTGGATCGGAATGAGCCACAAAACTATGCTATTAAAAATTATTAAATAAAATAAACAAATCATTATTAACATGATTTTTACAAGTTCAATTGTTATATAGAAATGCTTAAAGGAATCAATATTCGGTTAATAAAACATGGGAAATTTATTTTAAAAAATGGTAAAGCAAAACGCATGGTAGAAAACCTTTTGGTGGGAATACTGATTAATAATTTTAATACACAATAAGTTTAATAATTCAATTATTTTTTTTCCAAAAATTAAATTTTTGTAAAAGATCGAAACATCATTCCAAAATTACTACTCATGTTGATATCCATGTTGACAGATGTGGGTCTCTATTTGAGATGGGTTGCTCTTTTGTTACTAACTCTTTAATGATAATATATTTACCAATATAAAGTTTATGACAGAATAATGCAGGGAATAAGCTGCTGACAGCAAGGCTGTTTCCAAATGTCCTAAAGACTATGAAATAGTCAAAGTAGAAGCACAGTGTTAGGGCAAGCACCCAGCTTGCAGATCAAAAATTCCTCCTTTCTAAACCATCAGTGAACCAATAAAACTTACAATAAAGTAGTAATTGCATACTGTATCGATGCTCCAGAAACAAAAGGAAAAATTCCACAACCTGGATTCAAACTAGGAACCATGAGTATTTCACCTTAATTTAATTACCATTAAACTATTATTTTATTGTAAGTTTTCTTCAGCTTACTAATGGTTTAGAAAAGAAGAACTCCTGCCTGTGAGTCAGGTGTCTACCCTAACATAGGGCTTCCAAAAGATTCAAAATGGCTGCCCAGCTCAATGTCTGCTAGCACAAATATTTTGAAGACTGTTCTTCCACGTGAAATCCATAATTAATAAGTTCAAAAAGCTAGGCAAATTGCTTAATCATTAACTAGGGCTGCCACATTAATAAATGAAATGCATGAACACTATCAATTAATGTTATGTACTTTTACCGATCTTAGCTAATACATGGCCTTTTTAAAGATATCGAGACAACACGATTGAATTTTCTTGTTAATTTCATATATCGGGTATATCTATATATTTGTAACAAAAAATCGAGGAATGGTTCCTGAAATGAAAACAAGAAGGAATGTTCCTATGAACATATATTTTACATGCGATGGTAGGAGATGCTCAAGTATCCACCTTGAGCAGCAATGCATACGTGACAATGCTCAACAAGCTATTATTGATATGCTATTTCAGATCATTGATGTTATTAATCGGAGTAGTGTACACCACATGTTACATGTATCAGGAGACTGGGCAAGCCAATGCACTGGACCTTGACGCCCGGTCCACCGTCATGGGCTGATGTCATCCAAAAATTGCCGTACATCCAAAATGAAATGCGCTGGAGTCCCATCACGCAACAACTAAATGAACATATAATTCAGTAACAACGCCTTGTAGGATATATGTTCATAGGGTCATTCATTCTTGTTTTTATCCCAGGAATCACCCTGACATCCGTTACAAACGTATAGATACACCTTATATACATTGCATTGCCTGTATTATTCACAGGACTATGCAGGAGCCAATATTTTTTTAAAAAAAGTGTGTTGGTAGATGCAGAATAAACAAATATGTATAATATCATAGAATTGTTCATTAACATTGACTAGACAGATTTTTAAGGCATCTAAATGCCAGAGGGATATGTAACTGTCAAAACACTAGAGTTTCTAATTTAACTTAATGAAAAAAATTAAGCCTTTCGAAAAATGAAAAGAAAATATGTTTAACCTCTATATCCAAAGTTGAAGTGTTAATAATTTTGATATTATTCTGGCATCCACACCAAAGTCTTCCAGTAACTGCTGCCATCTTAGTAACAGGAGTTACTGAACTCCCGACAGTAATTGTTTCAGGGTCACTAATATTCCATCCTCCATCTAAAAAAAAAAAAAAAAAAAATTATAAAATTTTTATTCTTATTACTACATGTATTATAAATTTAGATTATAATCTGTGAAATTCCAAAAGCATCTCTTATTACATAGTTGCTATAATAGCACAAAAACGGACCAAAAAGAAGAAAAAACAAAACATATTGTATTTTACAAAAACATCTAAAGAAAACACCAAGAATATGTTTAAAAATTAATATTCTTATAAATCAAATAATGAAAACTTGACTGGCAACAATCAATTTTTCTCTTCACAATGACCATGTATAACAACAAAGTGAGCGCATGTTACATTAGAGCATAGGTTGAAAACTGGTGGTCCGTAGCCTCTGAATCATTATTCTAATCTTGATTAAGGAGCAAAGCAAAAAATTATGTGTGCATCTCTGAATGTTTCACGCCAGTTCTAATGAAAGCTAGACTCATTGATCTACAGTCAGATATTGGACATTCATGAGATTAGGTTCCAGAACCCATTGCAAATGAGAAGAACTTGCGGATGTTTGGTAGAGTCACTAAAAATGGTAATATACTTATTTCTATATTAAACTCTAAATATGGCTCCAGTCATGTTCCCAAATACTTTAATTTCATTTAAAAATTAGCTTAATATATTTACCTTTAAAAAAAAAATTGATGTAAAAATAGAATACAGTATTGCCTAACAGATATTTGTCACATTAACAAAGCATGGAAAGCTTGAAAGCGTGAAAACCTATAAATTACTATGAAAATTAAACAAAACACTTCTGTAAAATCCAAATACTGTAAAATCTTGAATAGAGGCCCGGGCGGTTATTTGTCATAATGGTTCTGACCCCCCGCCCCAGCGGTTAACCGGCGTTTATTTAAGACCCGGTTGGTTGGTTTGGTTTGTTTGGTATTAACGTCCTTTTCAACTGCCATGGTCATTTCTGGACGGCGTTATAGGGGCCGCAAATTTTGCCTCGCAAGGGTTCTTTAACATGCAGCCGGCAAACGACTACACAGGACCAAGGGCTTTACTTCCTTTCCGAAGAAAGTGCGTGATTTCAGGATTTTCCCCCTGAAAAAATCATCGTCATCCTCGGACATCAGAGGCGATCACACAACCACTGAGCCACCGAGGCTGATTCTAAGACCTGGCGTTTAGTGAAAATTTTCTTTATTAAAACTATGGGTCAAGTCAAGGCAGTGGGTTAAGTTATGCACAATAGAATAATCCAACAATATAGAAGCAATGTATCTCAGCGTGAAAGAGCCAGGAATCTTGGACTTCCGTCATCTACAGTTCATAATATTATTAATAGATACAGGACAAGAAGAAATACCACCGTTCGTAAAATTTAAATCAGAAAAGTATATCATATGAAGTTTTGTATCATAAAATTTAGGAAATCTAATACGCATTAGAAAATATGATCTTCTGCTTCAGAATCGCAGGAGATGATTGCCTCATTATTTTAAAGTTCTTCATCATCTTCGATAACCAATGAGACCTGGTTTTTATTTGAGACCGGTGTTTAATCTATTCTTAAAACACCGCCTGGCCTTCAATCGAGACCGGCGTTTATTTGAATAGCTGGCCTTTATTCAAAATTTATGGTATGTTCAGTTTCAACAAAATTTTCATAGATCTGTGAAATCACGAGGTGCGAATGTCCGAGGTCTGACTGTATTTTAAACACATACAATAAAATGTATCTAAGGTTGAATTTTAGAATTATCACACAATTGTTTGCTTAGGATGGAGATGCTGACTTGGGCTGGATATGCCCAAAGAAACTGCCTGCCACTAATGCTAGGCGACAGTATAGATTATTAATGAAAAAAATCCATCATTATCTATTCTTAAGTCATTCCTTGATAGTACAGATTTTCAAGAAGTATCGACATCGAATTTTCGATGTTCTTAGAAGCATCGATGTTATCAACTGATGATTTTTTCCAAGCCCAGGACAACTTTTTTGAATCATTATCTACTGCAAAAAAAAAAAAATACTGGAACACTTACATTTTCCAAATATTATAAGCCTATGTTTAGTGCATAACAAGTATACTTAGTTGCTGATTAGAATTAAGATCCACAACATTGATTAAACATTGATGTTAGTTTTCCAAACATTACCTAACACTACTTGCCACATGAATAACAGCCCACAAGTAGTGTTACATCAAACCTACTGGCCTTTGCTACATTTGAGTTTGTGACTACTGCATTAGAGGTATCCCCAACAATGCCTATGCCCTCTTGCCATCATTCTAATAATTTCTGTATTACTGCAGCAAACTGTTGCTTGAGAGTATCCTAGCACCACTCTACCTAAAGCTTGTCATTGGATAAGTTCTCACTGCACACTACTTCTTTAACTGTAACAAACAGAATGTAGTCACCAGGCATAAAATTTAATATATCTGGAGCATGATATACCCTATAGCTTCTCAGGTAGCAAAAGTATGACACCACTCCACAATAAATACACTGTCTATGGTTGCCAATTATTATCTGCTTCATCCATAAATGACCCATACACACATGCAAGTATGGCTGAACAATTTGTTTTCTGTGGGGTGCAGCAAGTTCATCTGAAGCAATACGCAAATAAAATAGTCTAACTTAACAGAAGCACATCCGTACCCAGAAATGACCACCTTGTCAACTAATTCTGTTGCTTGGTAGACCCCCCCCCCCCAAATAAAATTCTCGTTACATTTTGAGAGTTATGGGGAAATGCCAATCATCATACTCTTAAAAATGTGTGTGCAATTTAGAACATTAATTCAGTATATAAGAATTTTGTGTTTTGAATTCACATTTAAATTAACATAAAAACTTTGCTTACTTGGATCATGCTTATACACTGTCAAATCGCCATTGGCTAATGAAACAAATATTTTATTGTCCATATGCCTATAAGAAAATGTAGAGATCATTATAAATTTAAAAGAAAAATTACTGTTCACTTAATGAAATGTTATTTTTTTAATGTTCATGATATCAACAAAAAGGCAATCATTCAGTACGGTTGTGAAATATTACATCTCATATTCCAGAATTAACCATGAAGGCAACTTTATGAATGATATTGAGAGCTACAAATATTTCATTAAGTGCTTTCAAACAAATAATATAAATATAAATCATTGCACAATAACAAAATATCATTTCCAGCTATATCTGCAAAAAATAGAGCATCTATTTATCATGCTAAGTCAGAGAAATTTAATTCATATTTATATTTCTTAAAGCATTTAAAAAAAAGTTACATATTCAAATGTCAAATTTTCATAACTAAAATTGCCTTAAAATTGAAATGACAAACAATAAATATAGTTTAAGTGAAATTAGAAAACTTACAAAATACAATGAATAGCTGCAGGATGCTGTAATTTCACTTTATTTTTCTTGATTCGGATATTGTCATTGCAGTTATATACATGGATACTATTTGGAAGGAGGAAAAAAAGGAACATAATCATTAAACAAATAAACAGCAAAAATTTTTAATTTTTTTCTTTAATTATCCTAGGAATGCATACTTAAGTTAAATTGAAATCTACATTGTGTGTTTATAACTCCAAATTATTATTCTTATTTTTGCAGAGTATTGTTGCATCCGTATTGCAGAAACCTGAAATAACTCTCTTGCTTTAATTACAAAGTAGAAAAGGGAAGGAAAAATTCCACGATTCAATCACAAACCAAGGACATGTCTATTGCTGGCGCCGCTCTTACCAACTGAGCTACTGTGAACAATGAACCGCAATGCTGTTACGGGTCACAGGAAATGCAGTCCGCAAACAAAATGTCGTAACTGATTCCTGCACCTCCTCATTGGTGTTGAATCGTTGTTCCTTCAGAAATTTCTTCAACAGAGAATAAAGTCACAAGTGGACATCAACAAATCTGGGAAGTAAGGAGGATGTTCAAGAACCTCCTATTTCTTTTTGGCTAGTGCATCCGCATCAACTTTTGCGACATGCGGGCATGCATTGTTGTGGAGAATGATCACTCCTGAAGACAGCATGCTTGTTTTTGATAGCATTTTTTTTCGTGGACAGAGTTTCCCATCTTCCTAAATCATGGGAAATTTTTTTGAGAAGCTTGTGTACAATACTGTTCATTAATACCATATTTATTCTACTATAATGATAATAATTTTGGCCTAAAAAGCACCTAAATTTTGTGGGATCATATTATACAAAAGGATAATAATAGCCTTGCAATGACTGATGATGGGCCAGGGGTGGGAGGGTTCAAACGAACTTTGGTTAACGAACTACAAACAAATTTAATGTATAATATACAAAGCAGTACTTTAATTATACAGTATATACAACGTACAGTTCAATATACAGTATATTAATTCACTTTTTATTTTTGCATATTTTTCTTACGACGAGTCAAAAATGGGGACCGCAATATACAAGAGGATAGCATTTTTACTCGGTTTTTGGACTCTAAAAGTGGAATCTCATTATACAAGAAGCGCATTATAGTAGAATAAATACAGTACTACTCTTTCTATTTGCTTGGGCTTCCTGTTGCCTGCCTTCTTCTTGACTCGAACAGGTTTCATTTGAACATGCCTCTACTATAGTATCATCTTAACATGATTGCTTTTGCAGTTCCATTCCATATTCTCCAATGACCATCCATTCAGTAAGGCAAGAAAACAAGATTTTATAGAAAATTTCTTTCAGCACTTATTGTTTTGCTTTTTTTATTTCACTTGTTAAAGATACATGATATGTTATAATATAGTTTTATAGCTAGTGTGATTAAAACTTGGTAAAGTTTCCAACATTAACACACCCCTAACATTACAAAATTAGGGCTACAACATTCATTTTAAACTTATTACCAGCCATCCTCTGTTCCAAGCCACATTGTCGGCTGCTGATTATCAACATCAGAACAGTCATCAAGAGGTAATGAGTCGCCACGCTTCTTCCTCCCTTCATCGTCTAAAAAAATTTTAATTTACAAATTAAATAAACAATATTTCTTTCGGCAAAACACAACAAAAAAAATTGACACAATACTTAAATCAGATTTAAACAAATTCACTTGTATTTTTTTAGCCATATATCAAACAAACCAGGATATTGTTATTCACCTTGAGATTCAATGCCTTCGTCTTCTTCTTCACTGGATTCACTGAAACAAGCAAATATTGTTGCTATTCTAAAGAAATGATCAAAAATATCAAAGAAGTCTATGAAGATAAGAGACAGGAAAAAAGATAAATTAATAGAGTTTCATCATAGAGAAAAACTAAGCAATCAATTAGTTTCCTCGTAATCCTCTTTATTTGTTTTTTTTTGTGAATAGAGTATTCGATATCATTATCTTAAGGCCTCTTGTATATCAATTTCCTTTTCTTATTTTCTTTCCCAAGTTCAAGATTTTGTTAGTATTTTAGGCTGCTATAAGCATTCTCTATTGAGAAAATTTAGCATTAAAAAGGAAATATGTTGATAATATGATAATGATAAAAGCCTAAGCACAGAACACTGACTGCGTGAGATGAGCAATTCTAAAAAGCCCATGTTATTCAGTTAGAAAGAATGACCTGGGAAATTTATAGGATAATATGATGGCAATGAACTATGGACAATTCTAAACAATGTGAAAAATAGCAAAAAAAAAAAAAAAAAAAAAATGCGAGATTTGCTCTTTCTGAAAACATGAACAACTAAGGACTAGAATCTGTCTGCTGAATAGGATATGCGAAATATATTCACATTCACATGTTCTTTCATATTCTGAAACTAATCAAAAATCATTCACGTCCTTTATAGACTATTGAACTGTTACTACATGAAGCTCTAAACAATTTTTTTCCTCCTGTTAAATGCCTTAAGAATTAGTTTTGGCATAAATTTGAAAACTTATGTACTATTTGCAGTAAAACTCTGACAGGGTTACCAAAACACTGATAAGAAAATGCAGTTCGATTCTATCACCCATATTTTCCACTATATCTCCCATAAAGAAATAATTTTCAAATTCACAATGTAGAAACCTCATTTATTGCATGACAGATGGCACTGTTAGTGAGAATACAATCACGTGATACAAGTCAACAATGATTTTTATGTACAAAAGCAGCATATCCCTGCCTTTTTTGATTCAGATACTCCTTTGGCTTTTGGTAAATCTTTGGGTACCCTCCATTCCAATATGAATAGACATAAAGTCATTTCATGAAACCAACAAGGGAAATAAATTTTATTCTTTTTTGCTTATCTTATTGAAAGAAAGCGACAGTCTGGAAAAATTATACACCTAATTTTTTCAATACATCCCTTCCGGGTGAAAAGAATATCCTAGATTGGGAACTAATAGTGTACAATAGGTAACGTTCATTGAAAACTAATTAAATCAAAAGTGCTCAGACAGCATTTTGAAAACAGCTTGCAACTCAAGACATGCCAAATGAGTCAAGAATACAGCATTTACTAACATTTACTAAAAATAACATTGTGTTCAAATCATGATGATTAATAATTTAAAAATCACGTATACACAACTTTGAAAGAAAATTCCATGGCACAGAAATCTATATATTAATAAATGAATATCAAAATTGGGGAACATTTTTTGGGATATTTATTATTTCATTTGAAAGGTACTGCCCCATAGAAGTGCAGAAAAAAAAGCAACAAGTCTCTGTGACCACAATTAGCCAAGATATTAATTAAAAACATATATCAATAGGATGCTAATAGATACCGATAGATGGCGTCCTATGGCCATCAGTGAGAATTCAATTCGTGTGAGATTCGTCGATTCAATTGCAATATTTATATCTCAATCTTTAAAGTAAACGAAAACAATGGCAGACACAACTGGTCGAATTTCGAACACAGGCGTTTCTAATATCACTTAATACACCATTTACGTAGTATATAAATTCAGAGATTAGATCATCTCATATGTACTATAGCTATCTTTATCACTTGTCACATGCACTAATGCCACTAAATTTCTTTTTCTGGCCTTATCTCAAGAATGTGTATACAAAAGTAATCCAAAGATCATCAATGCATTAAGAGCAACTCAATGAATCATTTTAAATCTTATTATATGCACTTTTTGACAAAAAAATCAACGCATCAAGAATGAAGCAAGCAATTGAATGAAAATTGGTTCACAGAATGCATATGTATAGGAAAAAACAAAACATTTAGACTTTCAGGACAACTGGGTAATTTATTGAAAAGTCAGTATAGTATTGGATACAAAATATTACCCTGTAGGACATGGATGCTGTACCCAGAATTTTATTTCAAAGGGGGGGGGGAGCTAGCCCGATTTTGCTAATGGGGGGGAGGGTCCCTCAAACAACAGAATTAGTTGGCAAGGTGGTCAATACAATTTCAGGTATGGCCATGTTCTGAGAGCTATCATCCCAATGATCTAATTTGGCAGGTTTATTCACTGATATGGTTTGGTTACAGAAAACATCCCATCACATCCCAAAAATGCTCAATAGGACAGTGATCTGATTGGTCAAAACAGTGTTATGCACATGGAGACAACCCATGGAGAGGTATCGCATGTGAAGCCAGGTGTTATTTTTGCAAAAAAACAAAACAAAACAGCAGCAGAATAGTTTGTAGATTGTCCTCAATCTACTGTTGTGCTGTGTATGTAAAGCAGAAGAATATCAAGGAGTCTAACATCAAATAATTGAAACCATAACTCACTGTTATCAGGCTGCATTGCATATGGCAGTAAGATGAGGGTCTTACACTGTCACAGCAATGTCTAAATATGTCTGAGAAATTTTGATCAATTGCATATCCCATTGAAAGGTATTCATCTGCTAAGATTTATTATGAGTTCATAAAATAAGTTTGTTTTTTTGGGGGGATGCACAATTCTTATATCAGAGACCGAATTTCAGTATTTGAACAAATTAATATACATGTATAAGGATGAATCCTAATTTGTTTATTATTTCCATTGCCTGAAAAAAAAGGAAGAAATAAACATGCACTGTTCAAATAAGCAAAAAAAGCATCTACACGGGGAGCTTTAAGTAGTTGATATTTCATAAAAAGTATTCTTGGCTTTTGCTATGACATTCTAATGAGGTTTTAAAAGATTTAAATAATACAGTAAATATCTCATTTAGATACATTATATACTAGTGCTGTGTCAATTTCTTAAATCAAGTTAATTAATTTTTTCTAATCTACACATGTGAAAGCCTTTCAAAGTGTTACATTAAAGCCTATCAAAGTGTTATATGAAAGCCTATCAAAATTACATTTAAAGACACTCCAAAATCATATGCTGAGAAATCTATTTGCAAAATCTAATGTTCAGCTTTTACTCATTTTTAAGATTTACGTATCTTGTACATGAGAAGTAAGATGTTAAAAATATAAAAATTCACAAAAATGTGTAAAACTTCCTCCTCCTGCAAGTTTCTCTCCTTAAAGAGGAAAGTAGGAAATAAAGAGAGAAAAGAGAGAGAGTCGATACCTATCAAGCTGGATGTTGGCACTGTTTTTTTTTTCATTTCTTTCGTCAACATCCACTACCGATATGCTTATGGGTCGTTTGCTATCAGTGTATGCACGGCGACGCTGAGAATAGCTTTCCAGCCTTCAAAACAGTATAACAGAAATAAGATTTCTTTTTTATTTAAAATAATAAAAATATACTTATTAGCCAAGATGTTTTTTCTTCAACAGAAATACTTACGCAACACTGACAGCAGGAACAGACGTTATACAGAGGATACGTGCATTACAAACTCCATTACACGACGTTACAGTTGCTTCTGGTTGAAGGCTAAGTACACATACTTGGCCAACGTATCCATCGCTATTACAAACCCATACATCTCTTAAATTATGAGTATTCAATCCTAATGTTGGAGCTGCACAAGTAAACTGAAAATGGAAGGGGATGAACATACCATTAAGTCAAATAGTTTTTTAAATTTATTCATATATATTTTAGGAAGGAGAATCAAAAAGTACCTTTAATATTTTACCTTGATTTTTTTGTTGCCTTATAAAGGTTACTTTTAGACTATGTCTCATATAAATTTTTTGAATTGTAACAAACCTGCAATCCAGCCCTTGTTTTGCGTATAGGTAAAGGAATCAAAAATTCTGGTGGCGGCCGATAATCAGAGGATAAAGCTGGAAAGAGAAGAAAATAAGATAAACATTAAATAAAAATCAAACAAACAGACTAAACATTTATTATAGATAAATTTATTAACCGCTTATAAGATATTATGTTAATGTTATTGATTTCCTTTTGTTTTTGTTTAGTTTTGAATTATTTTATTTTCATTTTCAATTAAATTGTATTTATATAACTTATCTACACATGGCAATATGAGTCATGATTCGTGTATTTTGAACGAACAGCATTCCTTGTTAGCCCTACGGTTGAAATTTGCATTTCGATTGGTGGGGTAAATCCATAAATTGTGAACGCAATCAGCCTCAATTGTAGTTGTATTGTTTTCCCTGAAGATGTAATTATTGTGAAACGCGTAGGCAATTAAAAAAGCTTCTACCCTTTGCTAATTTCAGAGTCCTTATTTTATAATATTTTTTTATAGTCATCAGCTTTGATATGTTGGGTTTTCATTTTAAGTAGATTTTAAATACATGAATATCTTAGGCGCATTCGGCATCGCGTAGAAAGTGCAGGATTGTGACGTAGGCCTGTTTAATCTGTGCAAAAAATGGACGTCATTTTTTCACGCAGATTTTTCACCCATGACAAACGCAAATCCTGCATTGTCGAATTTTACGGGGTAAAAACAAAGGTTTTACATGCCATAAAATGCAAGAATGCACCATGCAATTCAAGTTAAACTGACTTACACATTGTTGGCAGTGTTATCGTTGTGCTCGTGACTAAACTACAGAGTCTGCACGAAGTTTTTCCCTGTGCGTTTTGTGCACACAGAAAGTGCAGAATCTGCAATGAACAGAATGCAGATTCGACGCTGCCAAGAATGCAGAATCTCGTGACGAACAGATTCTGCCCAGAATATGCACTTTCTGCATGGTGCCGAATGTGCCTCCTGATTATCAAGTTATTGTTGCCACAAAAAATATTGCAATAACCGAATATGCAATATTCAGGATAAATAATGCATATAAATTTGGATCACTGCAAGGACTTTTCAACTCTATTACTTAAATTTTAATACAAGATCCTGATCACTTTTTGAACATGCAGTAAATGTTTCTTCTGCTAATGATGCCGAATTGTTTTCACTTTCTAATTGTTTTCTTTTTAAAGTTTCAAACAAATCCAATGCTTTTGTTTTTATATTCATTTGAAATCTAAGAGGAATTCTACTTTAGATTTAGTTTAAGTTGTCATACAGATTTCAACCCACAACCCCGTATTCCACAATGGAGCTTGCTCCTATTACATGAAGTAACAGTTTCATTCATTCACACACATTTTATTAAATTGGATTAGACACACTTATTAGGGTTTCCATTTCAATCTTACGATTGCTTCTGTTTCTCGTAGTCTGGGACCCAGACGAGGTCCTAGTTGGTTATAGTTTGTGGCATGATCTAAAATATGGGAACAGTCGATTCAGTTAGACCATACTCTCTTGCAATTTTGGCTTTGGTTATGCCTGATTCATGATTTATTTATTTATTTATTGCAACTTATCTTCTAAGCTGATCATTCCATGTTTCTATTTAATATCATCCTTGTTTCCAAAGCACTATGAGATCGTTATTTGGAGAGTGACTACTCAAGCTAAATGTAACAGTTGCAAATACATGTATGCTCTGGTTGCATATATACTGGGCTGCATGATGCGCAATAACTGGAATTTTGGTATCAAATTATAAACCATGATAAATCCAGAATCGTGATAATCGAAACCACGATAATCGAAGCATTCCAGTATATACTTGATTCGACTTTCACATGCATACTTTCTTCTGTTGTGACCTAATGTTTTAGAATGATGATAATTTTTTGTTTCAAAATGTATAACTGTTACTGTTTACCGTTATTAGTTTAAACTAGTCATAAATACAGTTCTGAAATTTGTGTTCATCAATTAAAAAGTATAGTGACCACCCCAAGAATTCGCATGGGAAATCTGTTGGCATAGCAACCACCTGTTGAATGTGACTAGCGACTGGCATTATTGATCCCTTATGTACAGAACGTATACATATTCTTTTTTCACAAATGAAATTCATTCTCATTCATGTTGCAGTCAAAATGTAAAATCGGAAGAAACTTAAAGGAAAATTCTATGGAAACCTACAACTTTATTTAAATCGAAAGATTAGTGCATTAATAGCATCATGGAATATTTAAAAATTTTTGTATTCAAATCCTAATGTGTGAAAACATGTAAATTCTGAACGCAATTTCCAATAGCGGGGCATCTATCTTAGTGATTTTAACTGAGGCATGGTCTTTTCTTGCAGTGTACATTAATACATCACACGTGAGATTAATCATTATTAATACATACATAAATAAAATCAAATTAATTAATTTATGTATGTACTGATGACAATTAATCTCGCATGCAATGAATTAATTTACAATTACATAAATATATGAATTTCCTTTTTTTAATGTTAATGAAATAATATAAATAAAATTAAATAAATAAATAAATAGTCACCAATGTAAGTTCTGATGAAAGTAGGCTTGCTGAGGGATGGAAGAAATTGCTGAACAAAAGTATAGATCTTGTAGAAGGACAGAGGAAATACAGTTGGTTGGCAGGCGAAATACAGATGGAAGACAAAAGAAATCTTGAACAAGGCACAGAGGAAGGTGGTACAGTTGAAGGACAGAAGAAATGTCAGCAGGACGTACAGTTGGAAAACAGAAGCATTCTTGGATGGAGATGAATTAATTTACACTGTGAAGCAAAGACCATGCCTCCGTCGATGTCACGGCCTCACCCAAAATGAGCTCTACAGTGAATATAAAATGAAAAAAACTTTCACTAAATACAATAAATACTTAAGATTGTGGATGGAAAGACTTATCAATAGGAGACACATGAACAAACAGTTTTACCACAAAGGTTTTAATGTACATTCATGTATATTAAAACCTTTGTGGAAAAGCAGTTTGTTCCTGTCTCCTATTGATAAAATTTTCACTGTCGAGTTCATTTTATATTCTCCGTAGAGTTCATTCATAAATGTGTATGATGTGTTTTATACAATTCCGAAAATACGTACATTTCATTCTAAAAAAGTTACATAAAGATAAACTTGCCTAATTTTTGTTTTGCTTCTGTAAATGCTGATTCCCAGGAAGCCCTTTTCTCTACTGATGAGAATATCATAGAAAGATTTTCAATTCCTTCTCTAAAAGAAGAAATAATAAAATATGAAATTTTGCATTCAAAATAATTCTGAAAAATATGTTTATCTTTCTTATGTTCTTACAAAAAAAAAAAAAAAAGGAAAAAAAAAAAGAAAGAAAGAAAGAAAGTATGGTGTTTTATTTCAAAGAATTATGGACCTTCAGTTTAAAAAAAACTCCTATAAACAATCACTGTTATGATATCTTCTGGCTCAGGATCCTAAAATACATTTATAATAATACAAAATGGAAAACCTGAAATTCATAGGCAAATCATGCTTGTCTGCATGTATATGCATATGTGTTGTATAATTTCAGGGCTGCTCAGACTTTTTGGTTCAGTATAGCATTATAGTCCAGGTTACCAAAGATGAGTATTGCACCTTCAGATCTACAGTACAGGCCCTGTATGTGAATAGTTCGTGTATATGCCAAGAAAATATCTACTCCAAAGTACAAGGAGCATTCAAAGAGCAATGTACTAAAATTTATTTCTCTGAAAGTATAGAACATACAACTTTGTAACTCAGGCATTGGATTGCTACAACCATCTGTTCTACTGATTATTTTTCAAAGAAGTCTTCTTTTGTTTTTTTGGCTTTATGCCAGCATTCCAGAAGAATGTGTATTCCCTCTCGATACCATTCTGGCCATGCAACCACTTCTTAGCAGCTGCTTGAAACATGCGTCATTGGCATCTGCAATTTTCAACACTCGCTATTGCACTGCCACTAGGAGCTAGCAACTTCGCACAAGAGAGGTGAAAATTCAAACTAGGACTACTCACAATTTTAGCTATGTAGCATTGTTCGTATCGTAGAAATAAATTGTGGTGTATTACTTCTTAACACTCCTTGTAGCTTATCTAACTGATTTGACGTGCTCTGTAGCGAAAATTTTAATAAATTTTTTTTTAAATATAAATATAATGAAAATATAGAAACAAAACTTACTGTGTGGTGACAGTGAGTTCCAAGAATAGCAGTTGTGATTCAGTATTATGTTTATCTTGCAGTTGTTTGGAGATGACTCCTTGCATGTCTTTAATTAGTTCATCCAGATTCTAATAAAGGAAAAAAAGAAGTTTTAAAAGAAGAATAAAATTGAAAAATAAATTACGCACTTATGACCTGTAGAATTATAGTATTATATGCACAATTCAGCCTGTACGTAAACTAATATGCTCAGATTATCATACTAAAATCGGTAAACGATACTACACATTATAAAAGCAAACACTGCTTTAATTGGTTTAAAAATCTATCAATTTTAGATTGCCATGATTATTTTAAATTTCTATTTACTAACTATAAAAATGTCATACATATGACTGTCTTATATATTATTTTCTGTTTTGTTTTGTCATTTACACTTTCTGTGCCACCTGCAAATCACTTCTCAGTAATAGCACAGTAAAGCCCACTTTAGTTAGTTGTTGATGTATAGACGAAAAAATTTTCCAGCAAAATATTCACATATGACACACATCCCAATTTCTTTGGAATGGTTTTGGAAAAAATACACCCTATATGTGAATATTTATTATGGTATTTATTAAAATGTGTTTTTATTAATATGTCCTGTAAATGGAAACTAGCATTGATTACTTGATAAGTCGACCCTGGTTTTTAGGAAGAATTTTTAAGACTTAAATTTCTCAACTTAAATATGACTATATACACCTTACTTAGACAAAAGTCTCCGAACATCACTCTGAAGCATGGGACATGCCTAATAACATCACAAATAGTGTTCAAACATTGTGTCTAACATTCATTTGTGAGTGATACTAGCAAGATGGAAGGTTCGGTAAAGCTCAGTTAGCTCATACGTGGTATGATAATAGGATATCATAGATGTAACAAATTTCTTTCCTGTTGGAAGTGCCTCGCTCAATGGTAAATGATGTCATCTTGAAATGGAAACATACTGAAGCCGAAGGAGTTCAATAATGACCAGGAAGACTGCAAAAACAGATGGAAAAGAATCAGTGAGCTCTAAAGCGCACTGTAAAAAGTAATTGCTTTTCCTCAGCCCAAGAAATGATTACCGAGTTTCAAAATTCATCCGAGTTGTTGTCAGTACTAAAACTGTTCATAGGGAATTGAACAAGATGGGATCCCAGGGTCGAGCAGCAGCGTATAAGCCAAACATCACCAAGGTGAATGCCCAATGTTGTTCGGCGTGGTTTAAAGCTCACTGTAGCTAGATTCTGGATCAGTGGAAACATGTTCTCTGATGACGAATCATGGTATAGCATCTGGAAACCCGATGGAAAGGTATGGCTTTGGCGATTGCCAGGGGAATCCTTTCAGTCTGACTGAGTTGTTCCAATTGCTTTTCGTGGTATGGACTAGGACCCTTACGACCAGTGAGGGGTATAGAGACATCCTAGACAATTCAGCACTCCTTATGTTGTGGCAACAATTGCCCTTTCTTGTTTCAACACAATAATACTCTTGCTCACAAACCATTACAGGGATGGTTCCATGAAATGGACATTGAAGAGATGGACTGGCCTGTCCAAAGCCTGGATTTAAATCTGATAGAAGCACTTTGGGATGAATTAGAACAACGATTACGGAACATGCCGACTTTCCTAACATCCGCCACCAATCTTGCCAATGTACTGGTTGGAGAATGGAACACAATTCCACCACCTATGTATCAAAACCAAGTGGAAAGCCTTCCCAGAAGAGTGGGGACTTTTATTGCTGTGAAAGGCAGACCTACCAGATTAATAATTTATGAAATAAAACAAGGTTTCCTCTCCTCATACTTGTGTCCAGATTCTTTTGTCCAGGTAAGGTACGTATATTATATGGTTATTAGAGATTGAAAAAGCTTATCTTTTATAATGGATTGAAGAAAATAGTTTTTGTAAAACACATTCTATTAATTTTACCTGATGTGAACAATTTAGACTATTTGCCAGGTCACTTATTTGACCTAACAACGTGGAATCCTCCTCGAGTTGTTCCATTTCTTTTAAAGCTTTTTTCACACTAGAATCATTGGCTGTTAGAAAATATAAACCAAAAAATTTATATAGTAAACTATTAGAATGTCAAATTCAAATGCCATATTTCGATCTTTAAAATAACAAAAAACAGACAAATTTTAATGCAATAGCTAGTCACATCTCTTTTGCAATAAGATAGCTCATTACCAAGTCAGCAGCCAAGACATCTGTTGGGTTAAAGTCTGTAACCTGCCAACTTCATAAAATACTTATTTTTGTTTTTATGCACATTTTTTGTTATTTCATATTCTATATTACTTTCCAATACTTATAGACCAATGTTTATTTAAGAAATTTATTGAAATACATGAAATTAAAAAAGTTGTATTATTTACACTTTGTTATATCGAGATCATCCAAAGAAAGTTTCATAAGTAGCTTGTACTTGTTCATTTCCAAAGTGTTGTATAAAGATGCAGGTGAATTTCTGGAAATAAAAAAGACAGCCTTATTATAGAGTGGTAAACTAATTGTTATCTTTCATAAGTCAAAATACTAAACTGGAAGAAACATATGGATTATATTATGAAAGAAAGGATACAAACAGTAATTTAACAAGTCTAAAATTTTTACTTCAAACATAAGCAATATATTTTTTATAATTAATAGTATGGCAAATCAAAAACTCTGATTTTAAAACTTTTGAATCAAGACATAACCTCTGACTTATAAGATAATTAAAACATTTAGTTATTCTAACACAGATTTGCCTGTAAATGAAGGAAAACAAAAACTCTTACCATAAATGAAATGAGGATACTTATTTTGAAGATTACACCTTAAATTACCTGATATTTGTTGGCATTAACATATTTTTAAATACTAACGATATACTTTTCGACCACTCTGTGTATATCAAACTAAATTAAATTGAAAATAAAAACTTACGAGACAGATGAAGTTTTTCGTATGGTCCCACTCTTTCTCTTAATACTCGTGATGATGAGCAAATCCGAAAATAAAAACAAACACCTCTCCTTTTTGGTACCTAGACCCCCCTTCCAATCAAACAAGAGTAAAATCATTAAAAAAAAGTTCAAAAAAGTTCAGGTATAAAATACAAATTATTAAAGATACTCACAGACATTGTGACTAGATCATATCTAATAAAGGAACGGTCAGGATGTACAAGCTATTAAAGGGAAAGTGAAAAAAAATTATTAGTCACAACAACAAAATACACCTTACAGAATTGTGCATTTGATTTTATCTATGGAGAGTATTTATTCTTTGAATTATTCTGATTCAATTTACAAACATGTTTCATTTTATGCTTCACAGAAATTGCAAAGACCCTCCAGAAATCAAGTTGTGAAGATTTTTAGCATTAATTTTTAGAAATAAAGCATTTAGTGAAACTTTTCCTATATAAATATAGAAATAAAATATTTAGATAAAATAGTCCGATATTGTATGAGATGGTTGAGTCAAAGATTCTGGAAGAGTTCAAGAAATGCAGTAATGTTCTTGAAGAATTAAGGCTCAGAAAGAAACAGAAGATGTTCTTGAAGAAATGAAGATTAGAAAGAAATAGAAGATATTTTTGGAGAAATCAAGATCAGAAGGAATTGGTGAGTTGATAAAAGTGGTCTTGAAAAACGTTGGAGAAGAGTGTTGAAAAAATTTAGAAGAATTGTATAATTTTGAAGTTTTTTTGAAGAAGTGAAGTCCAAATAAAATAAATAAAAGCTCAAAATTAACTAAATAGATGAATCTCCTTTTGTTTGTTTGTTTGTTTTTTATAATTTTAAAATTTATAATATTTACAATGGAGTTAAAAGTTGATTTAAATGGAAATAAACAGGGCTTTTTAATTAAAAAGTGCCAACTATTATTTATTTCATCTTATCTTCTATTATAATTTATAAAAGAAAATTTCCACTAAAACTATTTAATATAATATATTCCTCTTTTTTTTCTTTTTACTATGCACATCCCCCCCCCCCCCCCATCCTCATTAGCCCAAATGTTATTACTGGGTGGCAGAAAAAAAAGGTGTTAGAAAGTTTTGTCTACTGTGGTTTAATTGTATGCTGTAAATGATTTTCCTCATGATACTGTTCTATTGCAGTTCTGAACATTCTACAGCCCACTCACTGATGGCTCTCAATACATTTCAGAATGGAAGCACTAACGGTTGGAAGAGCATGTGTTTATCATAGAGAAATTTTACGAAAATGCTGGAAGTGCTGTGTTGAGTTGCTTATTCAACAGAACGTTTGGTCCAAGAACAGCCCCATCCGAAATGACCATTGCACGGTGAGATTACAGTACAGAACTTAAGGTACTGTACAAAAACCCCCATCAAAGGATGCTTCAATTTTGTCATCACAATTTGGCTTCAGTTCAAACGTTAGTGCTTCTGTTCTGAAATGTAATGAGAGACATCTGTCAGTGAGCTATAGAATGTTCAGAACTGCAATAGAACAACATCACGAGGAAAATCATTTATGGCATAAGATTAAACTAAAGTAGACAAAAACTTTCTAATATCTTTTTTGCGCCACCTGGTAAATACTCCGTAGTTCATGTTTATTGTAATCTTTTATAAACACTGAGAATCAAAAATGTCCATTTCATTCGTTTTTTATAATATTCGCTTTATTCCAGACAGCTAAAACCAAACTTGCAATAACTCTAAAATATATACCGTAAAATCTTGAATACACGCCGGGTATTCAAATACACGCCGGTCTCAAATAAAAGCCAGGTGGAGTGTAAAAAAAATAGATTAAACGCTGGGTCTCAAATAAACGCTGGGTCTTTTTCGGTATAAATTCCGGTGTTTTTCCTCACTTTCAGGTTATTAAACGTCTTCTCATGTGTATACCTTCTCATTGGTTGCTTCATTTAACCCATTCTAATTTTATATAAATTTCACATCCATGAAACCATTAAGAGACACCTTAAAACTACAAACGCTGTTACTGCTGTCATTCCTGGTGGTTGTACGAAATACATTCAGGCCCCAGATGTTTCTTGGAACAAACCTTTAAAAGCACGCATGACTGAACTGTATGATGAGTGGATGGCGGGAGATGGATTAAGAGTACACAAAGCCTGGCGGTAATTTAAAGCTTAGCGACCGGGAAAACCGGGAAAAGTCAGGGAATTTTACAAAATCAGCAAAAAAAATGCGAAATTGGAACGAAAAATTGGTCAGGGAAAATTACATGATCAACCGGAAAAAGTCAGAATTTTACGCAATCGTTTTGGGACACCATATTAGACACCCTGTTATTGGGAATAGCCATAAACGCTGGGTCTCTATTAATCACCGGGGGGTTTGGACCATTGAAACAAATAGATGCCCGGGCATGTATTCAAGATTTTATGGTATGCTTGTAATTTATAAATGTGCCATTACTGATGAATTGGCTGAAGTTAAACTCTGAAATACTGAATTTATTCTTTAAATTTAAAAGACAAAATTTTATATCGCAGGGAAAAATTTACTTTTTTTTTTCCAAATATTTATTCAGATAATAAAATTTTTTTTAACACAATTTAGGTTTTACAAAACAAAAACTTGTTTACTTAGATCATTTCAGATCCTGCTATTATCAGAGAAACATTTCAAGGGGAACTACTAAAATTTTTCAATTATTCTAGATTCCAAAAAGATATGATTCTTATAAGGATTTGCATTAAGTCGTATTCAATTAAGCACAAGTAAATCTCTCATTCCCCAGATTTTGAGACTTTATTGTCATGGAAGGCATTTCAGCAATATCAAAAATATTGAGAAATTGTTAATTCTTAATATGTAGTGAAGTACTTCTGATCTCTTGAACTACTTCTAGATCTCTTCCAATGGTTAAATTTAATTTTTTTAAATTTAATGAAATATTTATTATTTAATTTGGTATTTTAAATTTGACACATTAACATATTCTTAGAAAAAAAAAGACTGCACTTGAATGTTGAGTTGTTTTTGGGAAAAAAATCAAATCTTAAATATATATTCGAAATATTTGCCATATTCGTGGATGCAACTTGTTATATTAATAATTAAGGATAAAATATTTCAGAACTTCAAAACGGTAGTACGAAATATTTAAGCGAATTGTTGCAGTGAAGTTCATCTCCAATTTCAAGGGGTTGCTTTTTCAACTACATCACAAAATTCAAATAAATCAAGGATAAAAAAAAAAATGATAGCATCTCTGTTTAACGAACTAAATAAAGCTGGAAACCACTAATTCACAAAAAATTATTACCAGCGTTATTTACTTCATTATTTCAGTGTCCACAGCTTCTGGCTTAATATGGATCCCCTGTTTAATATCAAACAGAAAAATGCTCCTCTATTCAACATACTTCAATTAGACCATCAATGAGATTCTCGATTTCTTTCAACTTCTGTTGCATTTGCTCTGCTTCATAAGCCTCCCTCTCCATTCGATTTATTTTAACAGCCAAATCATGAACTTCTTTTTGGGCCAAAATAAGAAGCCGGTGATCAGGATGATCCACTTGAGTGTGCTTCAAAAGCTCCTGTACCAAATAAAAAAAAATTTTCTTCAATGTCAGTAAAATTATCTGCATTGATTTTTAATTTACTATTCATTCTTCTATCAATAGTTTGACAAATTGAAACTAACACACATGCAAAAATACTCAATTCAATGAAAGAATCAAAACAAACAATACTCAACAAAAAAGAACTTTTTAGAAACTTTTTTAACGTTAAGAGATTATTCTTAAGCTTTTTTTGTACCTGATTTCAGTATTTTTCTATCACCCACAGATTTCTTGTTTTTCATGAAACGTTTTAAATTATTCAGAGTTTGGAGCCTGATAAATTTCCTTGTGGCCATACAATATGGATATTTTAACATTGCTGCCGTTTCTATCACACCCATTACTTTAAAATTGCGATCTCTATGTGCATAACTTAGAAACGTGACGTGATAGAAAATATCTAAAAGCAGATTCGCATTCACACAAAAAACCACAAGAATAGAGAAGGCCATTCACACAAACGGAAAACGAACGGAAACTAGCGTATTCAAATATGCAAATTAGTTAGGCAGTCGAGAATTATAGGTAGCGAAAATTTACCTATATAACTATGTGGAAGTGATTTTGTGGTTTATTAAATGAACAATGCCTCCGAAACTAGACCTGTGGTTGGAGGGGTATGTGACAGCTCTTTACGAAGAAAAATATTCGTATTCTGAGATTATCAAAAGGGTGTAAAGGCAAGAGCTACAAATTTTCAAAGAAGCGAGTCCACACAGAAAGCAACTACAATGAAATTAGGCATATCTCCGGCAACCGTTAATAAAATAAAATGATCAACAGGGATTTGAACTTACGAAAGGTTCACAAACCCCGAGTTCTTAAGCTACTGCCACGTCAAACGCTCAGAGTAAGCGGTCTTGCAGAAGGCTTTACGAAAAGTACCTGGCAAGAGATAAGTGGAAAAACATCGTCACTGTTGATGAAGCATGGCTGTATCTATCAGACTGTATCTGTAGCATGCGATGGAACGGGCAGATTAGGATGGGTCAGGCAATGCAGAGCGAGTTTTCCGAAAGGTTTCATGATGGTGGCGGGATTTTGTTACCAGGGCAAGCTAACCATCCGGAAAGTGTCCTCTAAGGCGAAGATCAAGAGAATGACCTCAGTCCCATATTTTGAGAGGATGTTCCGAGGCTTTACGGAAATCAGTCCAAACATGTTTTCTTCCATCAGCATCAAGTTTCAAGCTATATGTCCAAATAGACCCGAGCATTTATGGCCCAGTGGACAACTAAAACCAGAATAACAGCAATTCCATTCGAGGATATCCCGGTGAAGTCGCCAGATGGATTTTTACGAGTTTGGTTCTCTTAAAAGGGCACTGGAGAGTCATCGTTGTAGAACTCTGGACGATTTATGGAAAGCTGCAATGCAGGAATGGGATAAACTAGACATAGGTATGCTGCAACGAAGCCTCGTTTCCTGGAAGCATCGATGTAGAGCCATTGTTAAAAGGCAGGGGAAACACACTGAACATAGCAGAAGAGGAAATTATGGTTTAGAGGATTAAAACATACATTTTTCATTCGTTTCCCGTAAGTGTGTGAATGACCTTCTGTAAGTAAAATTCATTTAAAAGGATTTTTATCGTTAGCCTGTGTTATGAATGCTAGCTATATCATGGAAAACAACCATAATTATTTTTCAACCATAATTTAGCATTACTTTGAACTTCAGAATTCTTATCAAACTTCACCCAATGCCGATCTTCACAAAAGGTAAAGAAATGTATATGGCAGGACGACACTTGAATAGAGCAGTGTGTGAAGAACAGTTTTAAGAAAGCAAAATCAGTCTTGAAGACAAACTGCATAGTAGATGTCAAGTACTCGAAAGAGTCGTTCCAAAAGTGGTAAAATACACACACTGGCCAATGAATTAGAAACTCATGATGAATTACTGTACTGATATGTAAAGCGGGGTCACAAGTCAGAAACGATTGTGATATGCAAATGAATGCAATCATGTGAGGTACATGCTCATTCCAAGCTGCAGGTACAGGTTAGGAACAAGCTGCAGCTGCTCAAGTTGAGCAAAATGGGGAAAACAGCAGACCTGTCTGAGTTCCAAAAAGGAGTTATTGTGCGAGCCCGTCTAGCTGGAGCTCCGATTTCCAGGACAGTACAACTGACCGGTATCTCAAAAGGTCAGGTCTCCAAGGTGTTCAATGCGTGGAAACGGAATCCACAAGAACTGTCGAAACGGCAGAATTGTGGATCAAAAACAATCAATACAGACAGTGACCGACGTCGTCTGAGACGGATTGTGCGGCAAAACCGAAGGTCGGAGGTGGAGCAACTGACGGCAGACTTCAATGAAGGATCATCGCAACCCATCTCCTCCAGAACAATGCGCCGAGAGTTGAAGCGAATAGGGATGGGAAGTCGCATGCCAGTGAGGAAGCCCCTGGTATCAGCAACAAACGAGAAAGTTCGCCTGCAGTGGTGTAAAGAACTGTGTGACTGGAGAGTAGACGACTGGTAAAAGGTGATGTGGTCGGACGAGTCACGATACACATTGTTTTGCACCGATGGCCGGCAGAGAATTTGGCGGCAGCCCCGTGAAGCGATGGACCCCTCATGTGTTGTGAACACACTTCAAGCTGCAGGAGGAGGTGTCATGGTATGGGCCACGTTTTGTTGGTATGGCAAGGGTCCCCTGATATTCCTTGACAGTCGGGCGAAAGCCAAAGCCTACCTTGCAATAGTGCATTTGTACTCAAATGGTGACGGGTTCTTCATGGACGACAATGCTACTGTCCATCGAGCAAGAATTGTTCAGGAGTGGTTTTCTCAACATGACACCGAGTTGCAACATCTGCCGTGGCCAGCGCAAAGTCCGGATTTGAATCTGATCGAGAATGTTTGGGACATTTTGGAAAGAGACATTCGTCCAAGGCATCCGCATCCGTCTACTCTGCAGGACTTGAAGATCTCTCTGACGAATGCATGGTCTGCGATTACCTTGCTGCATTGCAACGCCTTGTAGAGTCCATGCCAAACCGCGTATGTTCTGTAATTACAGCCAAAGGAGGGTCAATACCATATTGAGCGAAGGTTTCTAATTCATTGGCCGGTGTGTGTATATCATCAGTGGTGGGGTTAATTTGAATATGAATACAATACATATGGTATACACATTATATAGATTTTATAAGAAATAACAATTCCTGAACAGAATTAAAATAACAATTTATTTACAAGCTTGATCAAATGCAATTTCATCTTAATTCATACATCATTAAATAAAGCTATGAATATTTTATCAAATACCATAAAGATACGGTAAAATTATTATGTACACATTCAATGATTTTTATCACATAAAAGCTGAAACAGCCAAGTATTTGAATAATGTTTATTTATTACACTCTTTTGACATAGTTACTAATATTAGGGGCTATTAGGAACTTAAAAACAATACTAAATACAGAAATTATGAAAAAATCAGTATTTGAATAAAATTCACGTATTCAGGAACCTAATTCGAAAACTATTGGTATTTTTTAAATTATTTTTTTTTAAATTCAAAATCAAAAATATTATTTTACCTTTATAAGCAGCTCGTAACGAGGTATCCTTTGCACAGGCATAATTAAAAGGGCATCTAGTGTCAGCTTTCCCTTATGTTCCCTAGACATGTGCTGAAATATATAAACATTAAATTTTAATTTCTCATTCAGAAGCAGCAGCAGCAGCATCATGGGGAGGGAGAAATTTTATCTTAGGTACATTATCATTATCTCTGAAATTCAATGTCAATGTTCTGGAAGAAGAAGTCAAAAAAAAAATTTTTTTTCTCAATTCTCAAGGGTCAGGGAGAGTTAGCTCCTACCTCCAGGAACTTGGCAAATGCAGGCTTCGCTTGCACTGCAATTTTGATGGCCTCCTTGGCAGCCTTCCAGTTATTGATGAAAGCCGTGTAAGTGTTGATCACTTGTTGCTTCGTAAACTAGGGAAACAGAAATAAAAACCCTTTTCATCAGGATCATTACTTTCTATGCTTAAGGGGATGAGAGGAGAGAAATAAGATCTTTTCTGGTATTAAACAACAAATGAATGATGGTAAATTTCAAAATGAACAATAAAATGGTCAAATATTATTACTCTATTACATAGGTCTTTATATATATATATATATACACATATGCAATAGTTAAACAGTTCCTTTACATTTTTGACTAAGATTTTTTTCCCGTGAGGAGTCAATGAAATTTTGTACACTCTTCATGCATACAGAAGACTGCAGCTTTCTCAAAATATTGCAGCATTTCTAAGAATGGAAAATAATTTCAAAATTTTCCAAATAAGTAAAAATAGCTTGTTTTTTTAAACAAGCAGTAAACATACTTTAAGATGTAACTGTTGCCAAGGATTACATTAGCTTAAGAACGATATGCTCATAATTTGAATAAAAAATTTAAAACTCTGCCAGAATCTGTTTCGGTTGTGAAATCTTTAATACATTATTTTCTTTCTAAAGTTAACACTTGAATAAACAACAGCATGGCATTCATAGGTAAAACAACACTTAAAATAATTTTTATCAGAAGCTCTTAAATTAATAATCCTTTCTAAATAATAATTTAAAAATTAACAAAAATCAATTTCAATATGTCATCTTCTTAAGGGAGATGATGTAAGGAGGAGAAAGCAGAAAACAGCGAGACAGCTTAGCAACCACTATCGGAGAAGAAATCTACATTTTTGGTTCTGGTTAATTAAGCATAGACCCAACATCTTGTGTCTAAACATTAATTGCAATCAATTACATTTCTGTCAGCGAGATAACTCAAAAATAATCTTTCATCTCATGTGTTAACATAATGATAAACATGCTTCACTACAACTTCCAAAAATATCTTAGCATGTAATCAATAACAACATCAAAAAATAAATATCTCTCGTTCATACTCTCTTACTCACAATGAAACTCGAAAGGAATAAAACAGGGGGTCCCCCTTAAATATAAGGCATGCGGAAGGCAAAAGTTTAATTAAACTTCTCTTTTCCAAGAATTTCTCCATTCTTGTGTCTAGAAAGGTGTCTCGAGGGAGGCAATTTTTTTCTTTCCTAATAAGAACCCCAGGCAGAAAATACTTACTGCTTCAACAAAGACATCTCCAACTTTCTGTTTTCCGTCCCAGTTTTCGAGTCGGTGCCTCAAAAGCTCCAAGAAGGCCTCGTGATGTACAAGAATCTCTGGAATTTGGAAGAACATGTCGTCGACGAGTGAAGAATCCACTAGTCCGGCATTTTCGGGACTTTTCAGTGGGTGGTAGTATTTCTTGAATGAAAATAAACAATGAAAAGAGTCATGTCTTAAAAAACAAACTAACACTTTAAACAAATTTAATGCTCTTGCTTTTGAAGTCAAACACTTCAACGAACCACGTTGCTCCTTTAAAGAAATCAATAATATCTTCCATGTGTACAGAGTAATAAAAGAGACTTAATAGGAAAAAAATTAGATTATGTTTCGACGGGTGAGCCATGTGAGAGCACAATATTCAAGAAAATTACTCTCAAACTGCTCATAAATTGCATGGTTCAGTTTTGTTACTTTTTTTATTTTTTTTTTAATATTGAAGACAATTTCCATCTCTGAGGTTCCACGCTACAAGCGAATTCCCTTCATAAATAAATAATAAATATAATCTGCTTATAATAAGAATAATTATAATAATATTAGGAATGCGTTTTTTAAAATTTCATAGAATAAAAAAATGCTTTTAAGACGATATCATAAAAATATCGTTTTTAAAATTTATAAACTTAAAAAAGGCTCATATAACTCATTATAAAATTTAAAGAAATTAATTTTTAATCTTGTTCTTAGACAATATAGCTAATTAACTTAATAGAGAAAAATGGAGAAAATATAATCTCTTTATTTTTCTTTGTGTATATAATAAAGCTTTTGATTACCAGTGATAAAAATAGAATATAAAAAAAAATGTTTAAAAATTAATAAAATAAACAGTTTATAAGTTCATTAAGTGGGTATAATCATCATGAAAAAATATACCTTAATTACATTTTGACTAATTTCATCCAATTAAATGACTATTTTCATCACTTGAAAAAAATATTCGATAATAGCATCGAAACTATTAGGAAAAATATCGAGTACACATACACATGAGTACTCAACCTAAACTATCTGCAAATTCATAAAATATTTCAGAAAGTAAACAAAACAAATAAAAGCAATAAAAATCACAACTAAATAAAAGCATTAGCAAATTAAAAATAAAACTCAAGTGTTCATGTATAAGTATAAACAAATTTATTTTATTCATTAAATATATGTGTAATATTTATTTTTATTACTTTTTTAAATTTACTCAAAACTATTTATTTTATATTCTATTTTCATCGCATAACAATCAAGAGTTTTATTACATACTTTAGAATCATGTTATAAATTTAAAAAAAAATTAAGATTGTAAATAAAACAAAATAACGCTATTTAAGAATTATATTATTCACGTTAAAATTACAGTGTTGTCAATATGCAAATTAGGACATATGCAAATCATATCTACTAAATCTTAGGAAATACACAATAAAAACAATTACAAACTTATTCAGCATCAAATAAGCAATAAAACAAAACAAAAAAAATTCAAAATCTGATGAACGGATCACCCAAAAACCTCATTGCAATCCCTGTAAATGGACAATCGGCTCTTGTATTATTTGTTGCTTACAACAGTCAAGCGTACAAATTAAGTCTTTACAGTCAATCCAGAAGGTGTTCAATGTGATGTCCACCTGCACCAAAACATAATTCTGCAAGGCATTTCAACGATGCCATTACATGTGATTGGTGTTATTGCCATTGTTGCAGAGATCGCAATGAGGTTTTTGGGTGATCCGTTCATCGGATTTTGAAAAAAAAAAAATTATTTTGTTGTTTATTTGATAATGAACAAATTTATAATTTTTTTTGTATCTCCTAAGGTTTAGTAGATACGATATGCAAATGTAGTCCTAATTCATCTGTAAGTGCCACCATGAGAAAGAGCACCCTCAACTTCCTATTCATTCCCTTTATTAGAATTTACATAACTACATTTGTATCCAAAATAGAAGGGGGGGGGGAGGTACAGGCTTTTGACTCACCCTATATAAGCAGTATATTCTATTTTGTAATGTACATAATAAATGTTAAGGTAAATCTAATATAACAGATTGGTTCCTAGAAAAACTCGTGTAACACAAACTGTTCCAATAATCAACATTAAAAGAAAATTATCATTATCAAATATACAAAGATTTATTCACAATAAGAATATACTTGTCATATATTTAATTAAAATTTCGATTAACTTAATGCATGCCTAATTCTAAAAACCTGTTGTGTAAAAACTCTGTATAGTACAAGCACATCTAATAGAACCAGCAAAAGTTGCTTCTCTCAAAGTTTCGATGCGTAACAACGTCAATTTTTTCCAATGGAGATCATGAAGGGGCAACCCCCTCACTAAGAAACCATAAAAAAAAGTAATTTTCTCTGCAAGCGCACTGTGGTATACGAGGGCTTTTTAAACATGTTAAAGTGAAACCATGTTGTACAACGGTTACCGCAATTTATATCTAGCTAGAGCAAAACTGTGTTAAAATAGGGATACTTGTATAATCTATAACAAATTGTTGAAATGTGTTATCGGGGACGTGATTATACATCTTGCAAAATAAGAAGAAAATCTCGGCAATGTTAAGAATACTGTATAAGAACATGCATGTAAATTGTTCAGTTCCACAATGTTCGAACAACAATGTTAAAAACAAAAATCTCAAGTTACATTTTTCAATTCAAAACCCGAGACGGAGTAATGGGGGGAGGGTGCAATTTTTTTTAGGTGGATATATTTCGTTTAATTAAATGCCTGTCAATATTGATTATCTGAATTAAGACAAATCTTATTTTCCTTCGTTTTAATTTTACTATATGAAAAACTAAATTGTTCATATTAAAGTGGAAAGCACTATTCTTTAATTTCCATTAGTCCAATTATTATACAGGGTGTACCTTAATGAGTGAACGAAAATTTGATAAATGGTGGTATGGGTGATTCTAAGCAAAAAAAAATTATATGAAAATGGGTCCAAATTTGAACATTAACTGAGATATGAACAGAAATAAAAATGCCGCCACCAAGATTAAAAAATTAATAAACGTAGGCTCTCTAACATCTAGGAGGATGAAATTTGGGGTAATACAAATTTTCAGAAATATGACCATCAATGTCTTAGCTCAGCTGTATCAACTTTTCAGGATTTTTCGTGGACCCCTTCAAATCGAATTCACGTGCTAAAAGAGTGACCGTAAAGAATACAAAGATAATGGCATGTCATATAACAATCGATTCGTCAAGAATGAATACATTGTTACTTTCTGTTTATCTTTTAAGTATTGTTGACGTGAACACGCGCTGACCGCTCTTTCGACGCACGATTGCTCAATTGCTCATAATATATGAATAAACGTATTTCTGCTTCACAGCTAAAGCTCTTTCTTGGAATGTTTACAAGATTTTATTTCTATAAGCTACATCATATTCTCAGTTACACAATAAAGGTTAATCGTTAATAATAATAATAATAATGAGTAGATGACTTACATTCACCAGGATTTGCAAGGATTCCACGTAAGATCGCTCGGTGTCGTACAATTCCCCAACTACATGAGTTCGAGTATCCTGTTTAATGAAAAAAGAAAAAAAGCGAAAGTTATTAATATTACCAATAACTGGTTGGTATTAACGTCTGTGTTAAAGAAATGTAGGCCATGACATGGTAATAATAATTTAGAAAGGAAATATTTAGCTTCTATTATTATTATTATTATTATTATTAGCTTACCAACACGTCAAATAATTTCATGACCAGTTCCCATTTTTCCCCCCTTCACCACAAACACGCTTTTTGCCTTTTATTAGAAGTATCAAACTCGCCTTCGTCGTTGTGGCGATTGAGCCGAGGCAGCGGCGGCGGACAGCAAGACGTTGCCCGAGGGACAGTCGCCGCCAAGCACCAATTAGAGGCGATAACAAACTTCGGACTACTTCTTCGAAACGAGTTTACCCTCTCCTCTTTTTAAGACAAACGACACACCCTTATTCATATTTACATGTGCATAAATCCATACACAACTCTATCCACAGGCACACTCTCCTAATGCTCCCCTTTCCTTTTCCTCTTCGAGTTCACCGGGAGCAGAAGAGCCACTGACATTCGGTCACGTGACCTCTCCCCGCACTCCACAAAGGATCCATTTTTCCACGATGCTAAAAACGTCCAAAAAGATGCTTCTGCGAGATGAGGAATCGCTGATAACGAGGAAAGCCTGCTGCTACTACATTCTCCCAACTTTCACTTCGGAACGAAAAAGAAAAAAAGAAAGAAAACGCCTTTCACTCGTCCTTTCCGGTTAAAGTCCTCCATTCAGAAGAAATTCGTGTTTGCTACTACTGTACATAAACAGAGTATTTATCACTAAACATTCTTCACCGCAAGGGAAAAGCAATTCCGCCTGTAAACTTTTCACCATAAAAGACCAACGTTTTCCCAACGACCATTTCACAAGTTTTCGCAAGAGCTCGATTATGCAGTTTACCAATGACGAATTTCGATTATCTAACTTCGGCTCAGGTTAAACGAAACCCATTTTCTGTAAATCACCCTTTTATAGGAAACACGGATTAATTTCCCTTTCATTTAAAAGCGTCACCTTTAACTCCCGAGCTGAAAAATGGATTTATGGCTTTGCCTCCATCATTCGTAATCCGATCGGTGCAATTCTAAAAGGTGGAGCTCACCCGTTTCATTACAACCGTAGGCAAATTTAAAGTTGTATCTCGTTAAATAAATATGGGAGACATCTAACGGTAAACGATATACGGTGGTTTACATAGATCTACTCTCTTAAGACTGTTTATTGGTTTAACGAAGGACAATTTCCGCATTTCCTTAAATTATGCAGTTTACTTCCTTATTAATGTCATGTGCTAGTTCCCACACTGTTTTAAAGTATATACCCTTGGTATTCCAAACCATTTCAATGATGGGTTTTATTTGCTAATAAAAGATAAAAGTGTCCAGTTTCCGAGCTACACTTGAAAATTACAAATGAAACATTAAAACATGTAAATTATCATTTTTCTCAGTAATTTATATTATTATCAAGATTTCGTTGCTTATAATATAACTTATCCTCAAAGAATGCGTATGGAGACTTCCCTGCAGGCTTAATGGGACGACTCGTATCAAGATAAAACTCAACCAAAATAACGCCTAATTGATAATGTTATCTAAGCACTAAATCAACTTTCTCTAAACGAATGAAGAAAAGTGTATGGCAAAGTAAACGAACGTTTCCTTTGCAATAAGCACAATTCCTATATTATATTCAGTTATATACTGATGAATACAGGAGAAATCAAGCTAAAGGGCAGTTCACATTCAGCGATATCGCGTCGAATTCGCCGTGTCTGGCGCTTTGGACGCGATTTTGGTTGCCGGAGCCGTTTCACATTCAGCGAATTCGCGGCGGAAAGCGGGTTAAAGCCGACAACGGCGCGGGTTTTCGAATTTCGTGTTGGAATTTTCAGAAGTCGCAGCCAATAAGCTACGAGTGAGCATCTCTCCAGTCCCAGAATTCTTAGCAACTGTTTCTAACCCACTTCCGCCAGTCAACTCGGCCATATTGAAATTCGCCGATAGCGTGTTTCTGTGCACGTTTATCTCGTTTTCTGTCATTTTTCCTAATAAAAAAATATAATAAATACATGTATACGATGGCAAGAAAGCCATGTTATTACGATATATATACACGATGTCTAGAAAGCAACAGAGACTGGATGAAAGAACGACTGATCGAACAACCAATCAGAGCGGAGTTCGCATAGCTGGGGGGAGATGGGGAGGACGCAGGCTGAAAGCAGAGAAGGATGTTCGCCTACGTCCCCGTTTCTTTCCCGCTGAATGTGAAACGACTCCGCATTTTAACACGCGCGTCTTTGTGACGCTTAGCGAACACCTGGATTCGGGAAAACGCTTCACTCCGCGAAGTCGCTGAATGTGAACCGGCCTTTAGGTTAGAAAATGCGTATAAAATGAGACCAGTAATAAGGAGTCTGAATACTGCACCACCCCTATGCAGCGTTCTCTTTCTTTACTTACGCTTTCGCTGACGTTATAACGAGACTCTCCCAAACTTTCAATCATCTTAAATAAATAAGAAATACAAACTGGAGATGAACCTCCGAACATCGGTGATGATATTGTTTGAAAAGATGGAAGGAAAAATTCTGCGACCTGGATTCGAACCAGGAATCTCTGTGTGTCTTACGTTCGACGCCTCTACCAATTGGGCTATCGCAGACACCCGCACAGCCATGCTGTCACTAGGTGTCTTAAAGACAATCAAGTTGTCAAGGTGGAAAGTTTATATTTATTATTTATTAAGTGAGTTCATCAAACTTTCTGATGGTTGGATAGGAGAAATTCTCGACGATTCTGGGCTTTTCATTATGAATTTTGTTAGGGTTACTAAACAATTTTGTACTAAATCCAATTTCTAACTTTTAGATTGGTTTCTCCTCGTAGATTACCTACAAAATCACTAAAATGTTTAAGAGAAACGTTTTTAGTACAGAAATATCTTAGGAGAGAGGGATTGGTTTAACCTGGAAACCTATGGAGTCAAAATGACTTAACTGTCTATTCCGGACTATAAGTCGCACTAGCGAAAAGCCAAGTAAAATCGTTAAAACCATAAATACGTCGCATACCCTGTATAAGTCGCACCATATATGCGCGTTTTAACAACCCTAAAACTGCCAAAAAACGTGCTTCTCGATATTAGAGGATACTAATCAGCTATGGACCCCCCCCCCTTTCTGTTCAAAATCTTTTGTTTACTCCGTCGTGGCTTTGTTACTCCAAAATCTTTCCAAAAATTTTTAATTCGTCTTTTATTTGTCTACTTTCACTTAACAACCATACGTTGAAAGTGGCGGGATAGGGGGCTCGCGCAAATAATTACCAGTAATAATCCTTTAATTTCCATAATTCCCGAATAAAATTCATTATTAACTAACAAATTTCTTTATGGACTTGGCTCAACTCTGAGGATTCAGATTTCGAAGGTTTTCCTTAGTCCGATTAGGCGATCTTTTAAAAACGGCCCTTTTCAGAGCTAACCATTTATTTAAACAAATATAAATAAAGTTCTTTTTTCATTCTTTTAATACTAATTTGTATTCTATTTAAATACTTATATGCAGATCTAGAAACATTATTACAAGGGAAAATTAAAGTTTAGTCTGTGCCTTCTCTTGCTGAGAACACTCAAAATGGCCGCACGTTTTCTTGTAAATTTCATATATAAATCGCAGAGCCAAAAATCATGAAAAAAGTCCGGAAAATACGGTACTTACTTTTCAACCCCGCTTATCAATTAGAATCGCGGGATCAGTAGCCCTATGCAGCATCTCCAGTGATCGCGATCTTACGCCGTCAGGCGCATGTAATCTACCCAAGCGATTCGAACCCAGGCTCTCCAAGTAGTTTAACCACCTGATTATGCCCGACTCCTTGGTCTCTTTACAACCAGCTTGGGAAAAAGCAACTACCTAGGAAGACCGGTTTGCGGCATTCATATAAAGTGTCCAAAAACGCAACTGAGACCTCTCAACGCAGCTGAACACCTAAAATCTCCCTTATTGTGCTGCTGTACACTCTATCTATAGGGTAACACCCGCCACACTCAGTAATCTTATCGTGCTCTTTGGTCATTACGCAAGACTCATGACCATAGATGAAAACAAAGAGGTTGGTTTTACTACCTAGCTCACGTTTCGTTACTACGCATCACCACAGTTCGTGTCTGACACATCTTGCAGCACCGATTCAAGCATCCAATTCTCTATCCTCTCTCTCATCACTTATAAATGCAGTCCCTAGACACTTGTACTTCTCTATCTGTCTCAATGAGACTCCTCTAATCTCAGTCTTAGCCTCTTGACACCTGACTCCCAATAGATCTAGTGCATGTTGAAATAGACCCAAGGAGAACAAGATCATCAGCAAAGAACAACCACTCCATCAAGCAATTACACACACTAAATGTTGCATCTGTTTAACTATATTATGTATACAAAGAAAAATAATGAAAATCAAATCTGATTTGTTCAAAGATAAATAGATTATAAATCTTAAGTTTAAATTAACCAAAGGGATGATTAACTAGATACAAAATTGGGTATACATTTTATAAAGAAACAAATTTCCGAATAGGAAAATTAAGACAGGAAAATTTGACTCCTACAGTTATTATCATCTAACTGGTATCATAGGCATCGAAGTACGGCTCTTGCTTACGGAGTATTTGCAGAATGCCAGAAATCTCGCGTAAAGGTGACTTCCTATGATAATACGGTGCTATGGTAGTACTTCAGTATGGCTGAAATTCGCTAATCTCTGTTGAGTCCTTACTGCACAATCTAAGTCACAAATAAGCACAGTAAAGTTGGAAAATTTTGATTACAGTGTATGTCGCAAGTTAGGTGCAAATAAATATTTAATATTTTGCTTTTATATATATATTTTTTAATTTAGGCTTAAAATTTAGTAGAAGAATACATAAACTTAAGCAAATTAAATTACTTTTATAAACTTGGCACGTTACTGGCTTTTACCCTCGATTTGTAAGAACGAATCAACAATTTAAGAGTTTAATAAGGACTAATGGATGAATTTATGATTAATGTATATTTAAATATTGCACACTTGCGTAACATTATAAGTGATCTTATTTACTTACTTTGCCCTCTAAATAATACCCTCATCTTAAATTAAAAAAGCAAAAAAAGAAGTTTCCACTCGGCTCGCTCGCTGCAAAGCTTTTAATTTTAATTTTCTCTTCTTGCTTCGGCTTTAACCCAAATCGATAGACGTCTTTAAAGCAAATATCGGCTTTATGTTCACCGCTATAAAAGCAACACGGCAAGGATTTCGAGGAAGCTAACCCAGGCAAAATTTTTTCACAAAGTAGCAGCCAATAATGTCACCCCGTTTGTTAATCTCACCTTCCTATAAGATTAAAATTCAATAAAGAGCCCTTAGCCATATTAACGCTACATCGAAGTTGAAAGAACTACAGCCAACTTTATAACAGAAGTTAAACAAGATTAACGCTAATTTCTCAAACAGGGAGTTACATACGATTTGCAACTTTAATGGTAGCAATATTGATCCCTCGTTAGGATCCAAATTTCACAACTGCGTATGATGGAAGTACCAAGTAATGGAAAGTGCGAGGCTTTCCTAACTTCAATTTTGTGTGGCAATTTGGCTATACTGCATACAACATCTTAGACATTTGAGAAAGGACAAATTGATGCTTTCCACCAAGCAGGCATGTCAATGCGAAAAATTGTATGCTTCTATAAACCGATAACTTTGTTGAAAACTACATCAATTTAAAGGACAAGTGTGGTATGAAAAAGACTCCTGGTTGTCTTCAAGCTTTAAGCTCTGTAATATGGAGCGATGAAAAAAAAATTAACATTGACGGACCAGACGTTGGAGTCATTACTGGCATGACGTTAAAAAATAATGAAATATTTTCCAAGAGACAAGAAGGTGAGGAATCTGTGATGGTGTAGGCCAGCTATGGGGTCAATGGAAAGACGGAAATGGTTTTCTGCTCTAAACGTATGAATGTCACCTAGCATCAGGTAATACTCAACATATACTTGCTACCAGTGTTGAGAAAATTGGAGGCCCTTTCTTCATGTTTCAGAAAAAACAAAGCTTCAATTTATTTATTTATTTATTTGAAATTATAGGACCTCAGAGGGGTATTGGATATAAGGAACAGAAATCGCAATTACAATTGATTGTATTTTACATACTGGTTAAGTAATTTGTTAACATGGATCTTATGGTTACTACGGTTTGGCAGTTTACAGTTTAATATTGTTGCTCTTGTTTCTCATGAAAGGAGGTTCTAATCCTCGATAGTGTTATAAGGAAAGACCTTCTTTAGCGTTGACTGGAGGATATAGGGTAGTTCCAATTTAAAATTACGGGTAACTCGGGTGTTAGAGTTATTATTTATCTATTGAGAAATAAAGTGGGCCAGGTGGGAGGATCGTACAAGGCCCTGCATAATTCTATGAACTTGGCCAATTGTATTAGACCAAGAAGAGTTAATATATCATGATGAACTTGGCTTTGCATGATGAAGTAACATAAGTGTAGCGGGGAATTGAAAAAGCCACTCGTAGCATTGAAGGCTCGTCATTAAGAATCGGAAGGCAGAGGAGCATAAAATAATTGCATAATTTAGTTTAGAAATCACCAACCTCTTTATTATTATGATGATCTCTCTCTTATTCAAGGTCTTTTTTTAGGCGGCTCAGTTGCATGACAAGATCTTCGATGCAAGGTTTGAAGAATAACTTGTTGTCAAATAATACGCTTAGGATTTTCTGGGCGTCTAAGGGCATAGTGTTGCTGCAGGTAATTTTAAGTAAATGGATCTTGGATTCATTGAGTATCATCCCATTGTTTAAGCAAGGAGAGATCGTCTTTAATGGCTTCACCAGGGGTTTCATCGGGATCTGCTGTGTTCAGGATATTGTCGTCGACATAAGCACAGATGCCACTTTTTATGGGTAAATTAAACAATGGGCTGGTTGCTACTGCATAGAAGGTAATACTAGATGCAGAGCCCTGCATTACTCCTCGTTCCGGCGGGTGAGAAACATTATCTTTGGGGCCAAACATGTAATTGTATCGCTTTGAGAATAAATCTTTAATGAGGGACAGTATCGGTTCTTCAATGCCTAAAGCCATCGATAGGTCAGCCAGAGCGATAAGGAGATTCTGTTTCCGAAAGAGGGCGTTCAACGCATTTAGTTGAATTTTTAATATTATATATGAGGTTGGAGTATTGGGTCGTCCACCAATTCATGTTGCCAAATAAATATGGAACTGTTTCTTGATAAGAATATGTGCGTTCTCGACAGGCCACCTTGTTCGCCAGATCTCAATTCGATGGAAAATCGCAACTGGCTAGAAGTATATATTCCGGAGGAAAGCATTATAACAAAGTTGCAGAATTATATCAGGCGACTGCAAATTGTTGGAAAGAAATTAACAACGATTACCAAATTTCCAAATTGATCAAATTGTTATCAGACCACGTTTTCAAAATGATAAGCAAAAAAGAATGTTGTATTACTAGGGTTCAGATTTTTAATAAAATGCATATTTTTTCCCGAGCTAATAACTCATTTAAATGATGTTTTATGCACTGTTAGCGCCTTCTAGAACTCGTAGCTTAAGTTTTATTGTCATATAAATGCATATTTCAGGCTTTAGGGCATATTTTTGCATATTTTGGATGGGTTTTTGCTTATTAAGGCATATTTAAAGTTAATTTAAAGTATGTTATTTAAAAAACAACTATATAAACGCTTTCATTGATTGGGCTAAGAGGCACCAGATAAATGACACTCCGCTTATAAGAGCCAGTGTTGTTGTAGAGAGGTCTTTTCTGTAGAACATTTGGAATAACTTTTGATTGTTCAGATCAATAAATTTTAATTTTTGCTACGGTTTAATTTGTTTTCTTTTTTGTCGTCCAGTATGATATGAAAGCAACGCGTGAAAGTAAATTTTTGTCACATTTTTTTTAGTCCATATAAATCCGAACTTGATACACTGCTTTGCATTATTTAACATAGAAAACAAACTTTTTGGTTGATAACCGGAATGGCTCTATCATTATCCAGAAATAAAACCATTCAAATTACTAACGATATTGATAAACAAAAATGCTCTTATTATATTTTTATGACAATTGACAAAATATTTTCAGTTGTTCCCTTACTAATTTACTGTTGCAGTGATTTCATGGGGAAGTAACCCATTTTGTTGATTTTCAATAAAATTTACCTGGCTCTATCTTTCTTGACTTGCACCTTAAGCAGAATTCCTTTTAATATGAAAATAAATTTTATATTTTAATAAATTTTTATTAAGTTTGTTCCGGGAATGTTGTTCATAGGTATATACGAGATTTTTTTTAATAAATTAAATTAATTTAAATTTAAAAAAAAATGAAAGCGGCTGAGAATGCGAGGCGGAAGGCGAATACGATGTCGTGCGTCTGGCGCACTCCCGAAAATGTCAAAGGGCAGCAAGGAGGCTCGTTATATACAGCGAAAAATCGCGCATGCAGCTTGTTTTCATCGCTCAAATAATCTCTGGCCGGAATTAAAAGAATGAACACGCGACACACGCATTCCCTCCTTCTAACCCCCCTCTTAACCCTATTAGCCTCCGTTCACCCATCATTAGCGCTTACGTACCGACAACCGAACCAACAAGGGGGGGGGGGGCCCCTCATCCAACGAATCTAAAGCGAGTCTACGATTACTGTATACGTAATCCACTCGTAATCATTTCCTACAAAATTGCTTCGCCGAATTATTATATCGCGATAAGGAAGATCCTTGCGCCCATCGAAATCGAAATACGACTCTGATTCCAACAGGAATGCTGTTCTCAAGAGAAAAACAAAATTTTGCTCATGTTGTTCATATTTTTCTTTTCTGCTGATTAAAAAATTTCTCTCAATTCTTTTCGTTCGAATCAATTTCTTCCGCAAAAATAACTCAAAATTATTATTTTTTTTTCGAAATTGGGAGAATAAAAGAAAAAAAAATATACCTCCATTGCATCCAATTACTTTAGATTTACTTCTAAAGAATAAATCTAAAAATTTAATTCCATATCCTGAAATTCATTTTTAAAGCGAATTACATCCAAATAACCAATCGAGAGAGAGAGAAAAGTCGTTTTTATTGTTGATTTTTATAGAGATTCTAATGAAATATAAATAAAAACGCGATCGCGTACAGGACCTTTACAAAAGAATGGTGCAGCTTCGTAGGTGAATAAAATCGACATTTCCCGCTCTACAAGGGTGAAACTTGCGCCATTAATAATAACCAAACTCGGATCAAGTCCAGAAGCCAAGTCCCAGAGACGGACCCACGAGGGCCAAGTCCAAGTTCTTCCCTTCAAATGCAAGGAAGGGGAAAAACGTGTTCGTTTGGTTGTAGGAATTTTTTTACTTTCTGTGGCTTTCTGTAAGTATTGTATAAGTAGTGGGTTGACAGGCTTTTGTATACTGAGTGTGGAATAACCCCAGTGGCAAGAAGTGCTCTGGTAACTCCCCAAAGGCGTTTCTTTCGTGTGCAAGATCTGTATACAGGGTGTATCAGGTTCGATGGTCATAAACTACCTACCGTGATCCTTTGCATGATAACAAACTTAAAGTTCCTTATGCAAAATGTTCAAAACTCAAATGTTAAGGGTCTAAACATCACGCGAAGTTTGCTGAAAACCTGTCGAAAACGTCATTTAATCTCAACAATTGCCGCCGATTTAATTGTAATCGCCCCTTTGAATGTAATGAACTGCTGGTGCGGAAAATTCACAAATGACGTAACGACGCAATTTAAATTTTGAGTTTTCGACATTTTCGAAAAGGAAATTTAAGTTTGTAATCATGCAAAGGATCACGCTAGGTACTTTATGACCATCGAACCTGATACAGCCTGCATTTAGTGATTTCATTAGCGTATGTCTTTTATAAATTATGTATACTGGAGATGGAAATATCTATTATGTAGATTACTTAGTTTTGCTTATCTAATGAGTATAATATCTGGCCTGTTATGAGGGATGGTTTTGTCAGTAATGATAGCTCTGTCAAAATATAATTTGTGAGTGGTTTACTCTAAGACAGTGTCTGGGCTATACATTATCTAGCCATTCGTCACCAGACACCTCTCCAAAAGCGCATGGGATCGTCCGTACACGTTATACAACCTAAAAAAAAGACGTTAACGATTTAGAATACACTCATAGCAGCTGGATTCAATATGAACAGACGACACGAACTTACGGAGGAAAGAGCGATGGATCATTGGAGTCCAAAAGCATGGGCATTTGATCCATGAGACTTCCAACAAATTTCAGATACCCCCCCCCCCCCCGATCTTTAAAACGTGTGGTGATGTCAAATCGGAAGGCTTCATTAAAAAAAGTTGACACAGAACTTTCGAGCGGCATCGGCTAGTGATGCAAGTGTTCGTACCGTCCGCCGGGAGATCGTCGCGCTTGGTTTTCATGGACGAGCAGCAGTTCACAAGCCAAATATCACAGCCCTCAATGTGGTGGAAAGAACCGCTCTGGAAACTAGAACAATGGAAATCCATCCTATGGAGTGATTAATCCCGCTATCAATTGTGGTGGTCCAATGGATTTGTGTGAGTTTGGCGAACGATATTTACAGAACTGTGTCGTACCGACGGTAAAATTCGAGGTGGCGGCGTCATGGTCTGGTCCTGCTTTTCGAGGTAAGGTCTTGGGTCATCTTGTTTTAATTCGCGGAACCATTAATGTCGAAGCGTACCAAACAATTCTGAACATTGTGGGAACACTTTGGTAATAGTCCATACCCTCTTATACTCCCTGTTATTCCCTGGTTTGAGGAAACTGGTGCACCCTGAAAGTCCAGACCTCAACATCATTGAACTCCTTTGGGACGAATTGGAGCGCAAGGTTGAGAGTCAGGATGAATGGAACACTACCGCCTATAGAACACTACTGAGCTTTTGCCAATTGGAAGGATGAATGGAGCAAGATTCCCTTCGACACATATCCTCAAATCGGTCAAAAGTCTTTCTCGAAGGGTTGCGGATGTTATTGCGGCGAAAGTGCGGCCTTACACGATACTAATGTCGTGCAGGCTCCGGGTTAACTTGCTGGTATGGGGTGTCCGAAAACGAATAGCCAGATAGTGTACACATTATACCTGAAAACCGGATTGTCGATATAAAAATCAAATTATCGTATTAGTAGAAATCTGTTATTATTATTGTTTATTGTTGTTCGAAATGTTCTTTCCGCGTCGATACAGCATTAGGAGCGATTTTTGGAGTTCTAATTTCAAAATCCCCTCAAGTAACTTTTCAGGCGGCATTTGATTGTTTCAATGTAATCGTATCGGATCTCTTTCATCGACATTTTCAAATAACCACACGGTGCAAAATATGGAGAATAAGTTTTGGAGCCAGGAACTGCTTGACAGGTGCCCCGGTGCTTTACATTCGGATCATATTCGCATAGTTTTCTGATTTGTCTGAGTATGCGCATTTCAGCTTTAATGATCAGCTTTCGAATCCATGAAGTGTATGTTCCTCTGAGCCGTATTAATGATGTCCTTGCAATACTGAACGCTTTCTTTCTAAATCGATCTTCCGTTTGGCTAATTTCTAGTTAAAACGCGGTTAATCAGAACTTTACAGACTTCAAATCCCTCTGCCATCATTCGCAACGTTACATTTGAATTGACAGCGATGAATTCACGCACTTTCTGAAAGAGTTCGTCACTGTTTGCTGATATTAGACGAGCATTCATCTTCATTCAAATCGACCATCTTTGAATCGTCCAAGTCCCTCAACTATGATAACATTTCAAGTTTCTGATGGCCATTTTCCTAAGTTTAAAAGAGAAGTTAATGTTGGAAGCGTGTCTTCTAATTTCGAATTTGAGCACTGATAATGTCGGAAACGGAAATCCATTCTGGTTACCTTTACATATATCCTGTACTTACCAGTTACTTTTGAAGATTTGTGCTATGCAGTCTTTGCCTTCCTTCTTCTAATATTCAGTTTTTTCCCTTTATAAACAAAAGCCTTTAAAAATTTCTAAATTCTAAATAAATTTTTAACCCGTCAGAGCAACGAACCATAATACTTTTTTGATAAAGTATTATCAGCTTCAATTCCATAATAATAAATTAGACCATATTCTAATGATTGAATTTATTAATAACCAGATCTCAAATGTGCAGCTTAAAGTTCAATCATGTTTGAGAGTTAATGACACCGCATATCGATCCAGGCTCTGTAATTGTTGGAACTATCTATCAATTGACCAAAGCCAAAACAAATGTCCGCAATATTTACAAATGAATGCATATTTAGTGACTCAAAAAATACGTTTCCTCTTTCTTATCTTTTACGGAATCAACACTACGAAGCAAATAACCATTTCAATAAGCTTTAAGAAATTGTTACGGTATTCAAGACTCCTTATCTATTGCCTCTTTACGGATGACCGATTATCGTCAATTACGGATTATTTATAGGTAATATAGGGCGAATCACTATGCAGTTTACTTTTCTAATTTATGCTGATTAATAAGTGATTATCATTAATTTTCACGTTTATTCTAAGGCGTTTCAGGCAGATTGAGATATGAGTGCTTTCAAAATACAAATTTAAAAAAAATTATGATGTTCTAGGTGAAGTAAGCCAAATATTCTACAATTACAATCAGTTTATAGCATAACGACATTATGTCATAATCTTATCTTCTGTTCAACGGTTCCATGCCCATGTTACGGTAACGTAGAATATAATGATAAGCATTATTTCTCTTCAAATGAATATTCAATTTTACTATGAAAGGCACCCACTTGAGCTAAATTAAAAGAGATTCCATCGTCCAGCTCATTTCATTAAAGACTGATTACTTTCCTCATGCCCAGAAGCACTCTGAAATACAGTGGGGAACCGAGCAATATAATACCATCTTGTTTAAACAATAGCGTCAAATTTTATAATACGAAATACCAGTGGAGATACCAGAAAGTAAGGCTATTTTTTTTTTCAAAGCAAATTACAAAACAGAGAGAAACAACTAAGTGCAGCTGAAACTACATGTCTTTATCTATTTTGCCACACCAGCACCTTGACGATTTAGGCATTTATCCCAATGCTGCACCAGTTTCAGAATATTCTGAAATTAGAACTCCGTCGGTTGTGAATACAGCCAATGGCGCACGGCAGATTTGAAGTCCTCGCCAGTCTCAGACCTCTGATAACCTAGAAATCTCTTCATGGGACCAAAGCGGTGGTAGTCCGAGGGCATTAGATCCGGACCAGTTTTACTTTGACGTCGTCGGCCATATGCGGGCGTGCGTTGTCATGAAGAATTCGAATATCGTTTCCTCTTTCTGGTCGCTTATTCCGAATAGCACGTCGCAGTTTAGCCAACGTTTCACAATAGGTAGCGGCGTTGACGGTTGACGCAAGAGGCAGGAACACTGCGAGTAGGATGCCTTGCAAATCCCAATAAACTGTAAGCATAATCGTCCAAGCTGAAGGAGAAACTTTGAATTTTTTTGCGAACCGGAGAATGTGGATTTTTAGGCTCAGTTATGAAGTGAAAGACCCAGAACACATCTCCTGTGACAAAGCCATTCAGGTTTGGTTTGGTTTGTTTGGTATTAACGTCCTTTTCAACTGCTATGGTCATTTCAGGACGGCGTTATAGGGGCCGCAAATTTTGCCTCGCAAGGGTTCTTTAACGTGCAGCCGGCAAACAACTACACGGGACCAACGGCTTTACCTCCCTTCCAAAGGAAGTGCGTGATCTCAGGATTTTCCCCCTGAAAAAATCCTCGTCGTCCTCGGGCATAAGAGGAGATCACGTAACCACTGAGCCACCGAGGACGATCCATTCAGAAACGCATTTTCCTCCTGGTTGTACCGCTGCAGATGTTGCAGACTTCACGCCATTTTGTTGCCGGTCTGTTCTAGTGTGAGAATTTTTTGGAGTCAAGGCGAACAGACTCAAGCTTCTCATGCGCCATGTCCATGCAGACCGATAGGATATACGAACGTTTCATTCATTTTTTTCAAGAAAATGCGACGGTTTTCTCTGATTGTGTTGTTAATGTCCTCGATAATGGCTGGTGTCGCCGCTGACGCAGGCCGCCTAGAACGCTGTTTATCGGCAAGGCTAACTCTTTCTTCCCGAAACATTTTACACCAATTGCACACAGTAGAAATAGTCAAGACAGTCGGCACTGTAAACTTCTACCATTTCCCCATGAATTTCAGCGGGTTTCTTACCGTTTGCAAAAAAGAAACCTTATAATCTGTTCTTCTAATTGCAGATGATGTGATAGCTTGCTGTTCTTCTATTTTCTGATATCCCCTCGTAGTTTATCTTTTGAGGTTAGAAATTTGAATACAAACCGAAAATCTTCTCTCATCCATCTTCTCACTTACTGTACGTGTATATCTTAGCAGGTCTCAATACACTGAGTGAGCATATTATTATGACCACCCTGTCAGTATCTCGTTGGGCCACCTTTTGCTTTAACATTGCGGTGATTCTTCGCGGCATCAATTCCACGAGATGTTGGAAGGTGGTGGGAAGAATCTGACACCATGCCTGATGGATAGCACTGTCTAGTTGTGCTAGATTGGACGGTGGTGGATCCAGCCGTCTGATGGTTCGTTCGACTTCGTTCCACAAATGCTCAAGTGGAGTGAGATCTGGGGATTGTGGGGGCCGCCGAAGTAAGGTAAAGTCCACCTCATGTTCCTGGAACCACTCCTACACAATACGAGCTCTGTGGCATGGCGCATTGTCTTGCTGGAAGTAGCCATCTCCATTGGGGTACGCCATCAACATGACAGGGTGGACGTGATCGGCGACGATACGGAAGTATGCTGTGACATCCAGACGTTGTTCAACACGTATTAACGGACCCAACGCATGCCAGAAAAATATTCCCCAGACCATAACACTGCCCGCATCGGCCTGAAGGGTTGTACTCATGCATGCGGGGTCCATGTTTTCGTGCTATTTCCGCCAGATTCTCACGGGGCCTTCTTGTGCTCCTGAGCGAATTGGAGTCGTTTCCGCTTGTTGGCTGCAGACAGCAAAGGTGTGCGGACAGGTCTTCGGCTTCCGTATCCCATGCGATGCAGTGTGCGGCGGACAGTGCATTCAGAGACCGTTTTGGAGGACCTCTGATTAAGGCCAGCAGTGATCTGATGCACAGTTGCCCTTCTGCTATCCTTTACCAGTCGTGACAGACTCTGTTCGTCAACCATCTGCGGGCGGCCACAACGCGAACGTTCAGACCACCCCGTCTTCCGGCTAACCGTCCAGCCTTTAAATACTTTAACGACGGCTGCTCTTGAGCTCCCCACGAATGTTACTGTTTTGCTGATACTTTCTCCATAGCTCCGAGCACCTAGAATCAACCCGCGTTCGAAGGCTGTTAAATCGCGTCATTTACCCATAGTTGAAGAATGGAACACGTCTACTGTTATCGACGACACTAGCTTCCCTTTTTATATTGGTCCGGCCCGCTAGCAACATTGTGGCGATGTCCGTGCGCGCATTTGCATAAACATGTCAGGTGGTCATAATAATATGCTCACTCTGTGTATAATGTAACGGACAATGTTTACTTTCTTTTATTATTCTTTTTATGCCTAAGGAATGCAATAAAGATAATTCTCCCGAGATTAATTAAGATAAAAACTTCTACTTGGTTTAAATCACTGAAATCAAACGAAGCCATATATTCTTTTTTCTAAAACTATCTTTTTTCCAACCATTAAAGCTTACTTTTTCAACCACACCTATATACTGTTCCACTTGATCCTGCCATACAATCATTGCTCCTAACGCAATCAGCCTTTCATCGCTTATTGTTCCAATAACCAAAACATTAAAATAAGCTCGAAAGCCGACTATTATCTTTCGAGATTTCCAAGCCGTTGATTTCGAAGACTATATGACGTATAAAAATTACTTCATCTGCGAATAGGTTTGATGTAGCAATTAATCGTTAAATGAGCGTCCTTTCCATTTTTCCAATTTCCTGGAAATGTTCACAACACTGCTAACACAATTCCCAGCGGGCAGAGGTTGCGTTGCAATCAAAATGAAAACGCCTAATTAAATGGACCTCGAATTTGTCCTCGTGATTAAACAGCAAGTAAAATTCAGCGCTACGTCCTTCAAAAGTGTCATTCCACGCCTTCTTGCCGTACGTTAAAGAAACAAAATGGATGACAACATCTCCGAAACTCAAACCCGATACTAATTTGCGTATTGTGATGCGAAACACAGCTCTTCCGCCCTTGCGGTAACCGCGCTCTCACAAAATTACCTTAAACCAAAAAACACACACATCATTTTCAGGGTTAATAATTCATTCTCATTTTTAAAAACGAAAGAATAATTAATATTAATCGATAGGAGACCATTAAAACGGACTAAGTAGACCAGGGAATCTACTTCACTTGCACCTCCATCCTAATCCTCTTTAAGTCTCATTAAGGGGCGGCTTAATGGTATCTATTCAAACATCACTTATAAAGCTCTTACTTTTTAAAAACACTTTTAAAAAATTACAAACTTCACTTTAATTGCTTCGCTGCTTAAAAATTCAAAACCACAGAAGAGCAATTTCCACGTTCGAAACCATATCCGGCCTGTCCAAATTTATTCATTAATATTTTATAACTGCAAATAAAGCGAGAATACTAGTTCAACATTTTTTTTTTACAAATATAATAACATTCCCGTTAGCAGATAATTTGATTACAACCACCAAAACATTTAAAATCATACTGGCTTCTAAGAAGAGGCACTCCTGGATCCACTACAGAATATTATTGCCAACATTCCAGCTCTTATAGCTACAGCAACGAGAAGACAGTACAGTTTAAGAGACGAGCTCATATTATGCATCGAAAATAAATTCCGATCACTTACGAAACAATAATTTGGTCCATTTTCATCATATTTTTTATTATTCTAAGGAACAATGCATCACGCCGGCTTGGAAAGACTATGCAACTGCGCCGGCAACTAAAATTTAACGGAGATTGGAGATGATGACTAAAATGGATTTAGATCCTTTGACATGGAACGATCCTTTGGTTCTTTAATTTGCCCGCTTTTATCGCGGGAATTTCAGCATTGATCTTTATCCAAAAATTAATTTTAAGAATTTTAGGAATTTGAACGTGTTCCAAGATGGAAGTGTACGAGTCCCGATGAGCGATGGTTATTTCTCGCAGTGCATCACGCAAAGATCAGATCTTTCGTATTGAACCATCTTTTTAACCTTATTCACAGTTACTAAATGCCTGCAAACGAGAATATCAGCCCTGAGTTTATGTATTGTGGACGCTGGTTCTTCTTCCACGTCTAACATGGTCGATTGGCAGGGAACGGTCTACAGACAGTTCTTTCACTCGTTGTGCTTTACTGACATTCGCAAGTTTTAGAATATTACGTCCAAGTTTGAATTCGTGCAAAATCACCGATTTCAAACTGCTTTGGTCTGACTAAAATAAATTGTTCACTACATGGACTGAACCTTGTAAGGACGTTTGTTAGTTCCTGCTACGATGCGTGCCTAGTAACTGACTCTGCAAATTAGCCTTGTTGAAATCGGTCAATAATTATAAACCAACTCGATATCTTAGCAAAAATTCTCCTCATGTTAAAAATAAAATTACTTTAATGGGTCCATTAAACGCTTCATAACAAATTATTACATTAGATGCTTTAAATTGTAATAAAAATTTTAATGAATTTATTTAATTATTCTTAATTATTAATGATTATCATATATAATCTTTTATTACCCATTATCTATCAACCTCATGCCGTCGAAGCTCATGTACATATTCATACGCGAGGACATGATAATGATCAAAGATCATTATTTTCATATATGAAGTGGAAATATGTATATAAACGTCAGTAATATTATCATGCAATTATCAATGCTTGCATTTATGGATAACAACTTCATCGAGTTTCGAAAACCTCCGTAGATCAAGTTATAACGAGTTAGCAGCAGAATATTTGATTAACTCGGTGACAGAAGCAGAGAAACGAATATCATTTTTTTTTAATTATAACAAGCTTTAAGAGCTCTCTTAAAAAAAAAACTAACCAATTTCTAAATAGCGTAAAATTACATTTAAAAATCTCCAACTCCAAACTCTCGTCGCGGTTTCAAATATCTCAAAGCGTTTGCTGACCTCTTCGACCCTCATTGTAATTTCTTGTGAAGAATTAAAACCCCCAACTCTCTTAATGAGGAAAATAAACGAATTCGCTATATTAAATGGAATCCAAAGTTAAAAAATATTTCAAAAAACAGCTCGTGTGTTGTTTTTTTAAATTCGTTTTTCCATGGCTTTCATTACATAATGAACACGGGCTGACATTTGAAGAAAAATGGACGGGTGGGAGTAATAAACTCGAGAATATGTAATCATTTCAAATTTTATGATTCAACCAACAGGAAGGTAGAGAATTTTGTTGTTTTTTCCCCTCCCAATTCTCGGTCGTTTAATTAAACGCTCGTCACGAACAGCCTAATAAGCGATTAACCAGACCGTTTCGGAGTGCATCATATTTCTAAAGTGTCTTTTGGTAATTTTTATCTCTAAAGGAAGGGAAATTAAAAGCTTATCCAGTTAAATTGCTGAAAACATTATACACCGTATGCGTTACTGGATTAAATATACCGAGAGATACAAAAAGTCTCTGAATCTAAAAGCAATTTCTAACATAGGCCGCATGGCATACTTTACGGCTTTGAGAAATTAATGTTATTTACGCAATAATACAATTTATGCCAAACAAGGAGACCTCAAATTGTTCAAACATTAAACACAATTGTAAATCAATGCTAGCATGAAATTTCACTGTACTCCTGTCGGTGATCTTCAATCCCATACTGCTGCCTACTTTGTGAATATTTTAGGGATTCTTTACAGAGAACACATACAGAGATCTTAAAATGTTCGGGTAGGAAGCTCCTAAGTCAAATGAAAGCTTTTTAATTATTCTGCTGTAGATTAACAGCCAGCGTTGTGGAAATGTCAGCTTATTGTACAAAGAAAAACCCGACGCGTTTTGTTGTTATAGGCAAAACAACTACAAATATGAAACATTCACGGGAAATTATATAGGATTATTAAAGATATAAGGAGCAGACTTCAAACATTTATCTTAAATAAACCTAGAAGTGTTCCACTGTGCGCTGATTCTTGTTTATAGGTAAATGGCAACGCCACAGGAGAATCCATTATTCAAGTGCAACATGAATTCCGCCGCCGCACAGTGGCAGGTATCTCCCAAATCGTGGACAAAATTAAAAAGTTCAAATGTAAGATATATTGTTGGAATATATTATAATAAATGACTTCAGAAGGGAACTAGCTCAATTTTAGTCAATAAAACATAAGTCGAGAAATAAGGAACAGGTCTTGGATTAGCAAAATTGGTAGCGTTTATTTGCCTACGCGTTTCGGGTTCACTTCTTCATCAGAGCAAATGACGACTACAAATGTGCAGGCATCTACCACCGAATATATGGCATTCGTCCACCAGTCAGGAAACACCCAATTGGTGCTGATTGGTGGACTTACAAAAGCATAAAATAAGGTGGATTACATATTACGTTCGAGAAAATCAATCTATTGATTAAAAAAAACTTGGGGTGAGGTAAAAAGTGCAGATGAAGGGGTAAAAGTAGATGACTTGCCTTATCCTACTCGGGAGGCGGGGGGGAGGGGGGGTAATTTCTTTTTAATAAACGTATAAATGCTTCACTGCTAAAGCTCCTCCTTGGAATGTTTACAAGATTTTATTAATATTAACTATTGTTTATTTTAGCTTCGCAACTTCACTGCAGAGCCACCACAAAATTTGCATGCCGCCGTTAATCAATCGAAGTCGGTAAATGTACATACTAGGTCTGTTTAAAAAGTAATGAAACTGTTCCAATAAAACACTATTTAATTCTTAATTACAAATCACCTTATCATCTTCAAAATAGTTCCCTTGAAAGGCCACACAGCGACGGAGACGACGCTCCACATAGCAATCCTCCTCATAGCAATGCTGGAAGTCGTAAGGTGTAAGCACTTTCAGTTGGTCCGTCACGGCCTTCTGAATCACGGCCTTGTGAAAACGGAGGCAAAATGTCTTTCTTTGAAGAAAACGTCACTTGGGCGCAAGATCAAGAAAATAGGGAGGCTGAGGTATTACTGAAATTACATGGCAGAGGATGCTGCGTGACAAAGGTGCATTGTTGTGATGCAACATCCACGCTTCAAGCAATGCTTGGTCTCAATCGAAGAACTCTTTTCCTCAGTCTTTCGAGAACTTCCAAGGTAGAATTTCAGTTTCGAGGGAACCATTTCCGTGACACGCTAAAGAAACACTCTTCGCGCGAACGTTTCGTATCAATAATAGTGATAGCAGGAAGTTGAAAATTACACTGAAGATCGAACAGATATTATCAGAAAAATTGGAATGAAAAATTCAGTGTATAGTGCAATTGCATGTTATTATTACATTTGTAAGTAAATAAAAATAAATAAAAAATCTAACAGTTGTATATCCACTTTTCAGCCACCCTGTATACGAAGCTTTTTATCTCTTTAAAATCTTCAAACTAATAAATGAAGAGGAAATATAAGACAAGTCTATGATTACTTTCATTGATTGAGAACAAGGCAGAGCATTTCGCAACTTTTGCGTCGGGAAGTACTTCAAAATTATTTTAAGACCCAATTCACATTCATGCCATTAACACTCCATTCAATAATAACCAGTGGACATTATAATGAATAAATTATTTCGAGCACAACATATGCAGTCGATTATTGGTGAGGGGAATGTAAACAGCGTGAATAATTAGCGATGTGGCCTTTAAAGAGAATTTATTAAAAGTAAAGTACTTTACAGGCCCAATAGATCGATTTTCCCCCTAGCACAGAAAAGCGGTAGACACAAATTTTAAATTATTAAATGTAATTGAAACGGACGTTACTAATGTTTACTGTTTCTTCATTCGTGACAACCAACCACACCTCAAAACGGTTTATTGACTTTTTTCTCCTCCATTTTCTTTTCAAATCCTCATATTAAAAGCTTCAACTTCTAATGAACGATAACGAGATTGAAAAACCTTTTTCTCCCTCCACTCAAAACCTTCGAAGTCGATCGATAAGCGAAAACGTTTTCCTTCAAACAATGAAAACGCGTTTGGCCAACAGGCTCAAGTGACTCTCCGATCGATTGCAAAACTAATTAACGAGTAAGTTATTGCAAGAAAAGGAAAAGAAATGAATAAGAAAAATTAAAAGGAAACCGAATTAAACAAGAGTGGAAGCTATTAAAGCGTTCATCCAATAACGCAAAGAGTTTTCTTACCTGTCTGAGGGGCAAACGATAAAAGACAAGTGGGAGCAAAGGCGCTAATTGCGAGATTTAGGAAAAAATACATTGGGCTATTATTAAAATACAGGTGCTTATAATTAAAGTAGCAGTAAAGCAAAATAGAGAAAGAGGTACTTAACAATTCACAGGGAAAATTGGTTTGGCAAGTTACGAACTTATATTTTATTAATCAAGGTCCTCAATATGAGAATCATTGATTTGGAAAACCTTCTGGAAATTCAATAAGACTATCTTATTCTTGAAGCATGTTTTGGGGAATGCTGCAACTTTCTGTTATTCTACCCGTAGGACAACAACGGTTCAACACTGGTTTCTACGAATCAGACCAAACCAAACAAATGACGGGCGACACAATGCCTTAAAGGCTTTACAGAACAAGGATCATATATGCACATTTTCTATCCACTATGCCTAAGGAATAACAGGACTGAATTTCCGTTTCTGGCACTATAAGAGACTTTGATATACTTACCAGTTGGAGAAACCAACTGACAAAATTTCAAGAAAACAAGGCGACGCGCTACTGGCATTTGAATGGACATTTCCAGGAAAACAATAGAGCAAACATTAAAGTCTATTCTAAACTTTGAGAAACGGGCAAACAAACATTTGAAAGTTTTTGAGAAATTTCTGCAATAATAATACAAGAATTTGAAAATGAGCATGACATTGAGTCGCGATTTTTAAAAGCGCAATTTCTTCTATCGCCGTAGCCTAGGCGACTTCCACTAGCTTTTCTGAAGCTTAATTGATGGATCATACTAAAAAAACCCATCGCTACAGGTTGTTCCTCCTTAATTTTGCAGGAAACCACACCTCAGAGAAAACATGTACATCCACCACACAATACACTGAGTGAGCATAAATTATGACCACCTGACATGTTTATGCAAATGCGCGCACGGACGTCGCCACAATGTTGATAGCGGGCCGGACCAATTTAAAAAGGGAAGTTGAGTGTCGTCTACAACAGTAGACGTATTGCATTCTTCAACTATGGATAAACGACGCGATTTAATAGCCTTCGAACGCGGGATGATTGTAGGTGCTCGGAGCTATGGAGCGAGTATCAGCGAAACAGCAGCATTCGTGGGGTGCTCGAGAGCAGCCGCCATTAAAGTATTTAAAGACTGGACGGTTAGCCGAGACGGGGTCTGAACGTTTGCGTTGTGGCCTCCCGTGGATGATTGATGATTGGACAGAATGGGGACTGTCACGACTGGTAAAAATTGGCAAAAGAAGGTTAACTGTACATCAAATCACTGCTGACCTTAATCAGGGGTCCTCCAAAACGGTCTCTGAATGCACTGTTCACTGCACACTGCATCGCATGGGATGCGGAAGCCGAAGACCTGTCCGCACACCTTTGCTGTCTGCAGCCAACAAGCGGAAACGACTCCAATTCGCTCAGGAGCACAACGACTGGACTATCGAGCAGTGGAAACAAATCATGTGGTCTGACGAGTTACGATTCCAGTTACATCATGCAGACGGCCGCGTGAGAATCTGGCGGAAACAGCACGAAAGCATGGACCCTGCATGCATGAGTACAACCCTTCAGGCCGGTGCGAGCAGTGTTATGGTCTGGGGAATGTTTTCCTGGCATGCGTTGGGTCCGTTAATACGTGTTGAACAAAGTCTGGATGGCACAGCATACCTCCGCATCGGCGCCGATCAAGTCCACCCTGTCATGTTGATGGCGTACCCCAATGGAGATGGCTACTTCCAGCAAGACAATGCGCCATGCCACAGAGCTCGTATTGTGCAGGAGTGGTTCCAGGAATGTGAGGGGGACTTTACTTCGATGGCACCCACAATCCCCAGATCTCACTCCAATTGAGCATATGTGGGACGAATTCGAACGAAGCATCAGACGGCTGGATCCACCACCTTCCAACATCTCGTGGAATCAATGCCACGAAGAATCACCACAGTATTAAAGGCAAAAGGTGGCCCAACGAGATACTGACAGGATGGTCATAATAGTATTCTCACTCAGTGTATAGTCCCTTACTAATAATATATAGTATTATTTCTTAAAACGAATGAATGTAAAACAATTTGAATCAATAGTTCTCGCTCTTTGTCACTGTTTGCCAACTTCGGACGAAGTCTGTTCCTTCATGATCGTTCAAATCCTCTCGACTATCTTTGACTCTTCCAAAAATCAATTGGAAAAGAGGACATTTACAACCAGTGCAACGAACTAGAAAGAGCTGGAAAGGAATCCAAGAAAGTGGTCAGCGTTACGCAGCGACGGAAAACGATTCGCCAGGACGACATAACGACAATCTGTGTGTCTGAAATACTTGTGTAAGATTATATGCCTTAAACGGCCATAAGCTTTTGACGTTTATACGCGAGCGTTTTTCAAGTTTAAAGCAGAAAGTATTTGCTGACGGTTCTTGAATATTTTTTGTTACTATTAAGTTATCGTGACAACCAAATTGCCATTAACACATCTTCTAATATTGCCATTAACATTAAAACACTTATGCTTCGGAAATGAATATTCAATCCAGATAATTAGTCATATTCCGTATATTTCTTTGTATCAAATGCGATATCCTTATATACCTTTTAAGGTTTATAGGAAAATACCAAAACAGAAAACATGTCATTCCCAGATGATTTAAGTCGCATAAAATTTATATGATTCATACAGATTTATTAAGAACATTCCAACAATTTCGTAAACTGAAAAGCTTTCTGACGGCATTAAAAATTTAAATTTGATTGTCTGGTAGAATTATAAACCTTAATGCCAAAATAAAATGATTTCAAAATGAATAAAACAAATTGACAAAGAAACAAAAAAAAATTAAGTCTAGGTAAATCTAAGAAAAATTTCTGCTTTAAAAGAAATGATTTATCCCTCTCTTTCTATCTTTCCCTGGAACTTAAAGCTCTCACCGACATTAAACACACGACTCCTCCTTTGCCAACGTCCTCGGAGGACGAATAATAAATAAACTAATAAAGGAAAGGTAAACTCCAGACAGTTTGTCGGTGGAGCAGCGAAATCGCGGCTCGGATCGATCGAGATCAAATGGAGCGGACAAATAAGCGCAACCGCCATGTGCGGCCTCGTGTCCCCGACTGCGATGCTTTCGCAAAAGTCTTTCGGACTTACCAAATAAAAGCCTCCAAAAACGACTCACATAACAATTTCACTGGAAAGAAATGCTCACTGAAATATAATAAAAAGAGCAACAGAAAAGCCAACGACAATGACCACTTGACTCGCTTATACAATGAGCTGCCAACGCCTTTATTATCTAAAGCGCCACAGGTTCCTTCTGAGGAAATGAAACAAAAAACCTGCTACAGGCCTGGAGCATAAGCATTTTTATTTACATCTCAAACATTGCTGCTGGAATTTCTAAAGAAAGAAACGAAAATAACTTCTGTAACCACTATCACCAAATTCCTTTTTTCGCCTACTATATGGCTTCAAGCTGCATGCTTACTTATTTGATACCTTTTGCTGTACATCACATCCAGACTTTAGAGAGCCCACTATTATCCCTCATTCTATTACATTTTACTTACACATACTTCTGATAATTACCCTGTTTCAAATTGGGTACTATTATTATAATGAGGAGTCAGTGAATACAGAAGAGGGATGTCAAAACTTCTATGACGCGTAGATACGGTGAATAAAGATTCAATCTTGTGAAGTCTACAATACGGAATGTGAAGAAGAATTCTAATCGAATAGGTATTGCTTTTGTTCATTTTTCGCAACTACCTTCATGACGAATATTAGAAATCCTCTAAAGGAGAAAGATCTTTTACTCTATATTGAACATAAAACGACGAATAAATCGAGTTACTTATGTCGCATTTAGGCCGCCCAAAGCCAACTAATTTCATGAGAGGGTTCTTCTTTTGGAAATATAGGGTATACTAAAAGTTCCTTTACACTTTTAAAAAAAAATTAAAAATAAACAAATAACCCTCTAGGTCCACATTAATGCATTTTTGGAAAAAAAACTGATTCTACTTATATAAAATACATATATAAAAATAATTTTTATGAAAATAGTTATTTTCTTTATTAATTTGGGTATGTTGCTTTAAGGCAACAACAGGCTACGGACACCGATCGAAGCAGCAAATTTAGAGTGGGAAAAACTTCTTGAGTTACATGAATGAATTGTAAACTATTTGATTTAAATATTCACTTCGAATATTATATTGCAGCAAATATATTGTATGAAATTAATCTTGTACGAAATTTTTCAAACAGTTCTTAGATATTATACAAATACGCTGTTACCTCAGTAAACCTGTTGGTCTCCCGATGTTTAGTTGAATGGCCCTCACCTTTTACTACCAACGGGGGAAAATTATTGGAGCCCAGCTAGCCAGTGCACGCATTACAAAATTCCGTCTCTTACTTGTATCAGAGTCGTGATTGCTTACTATGTGATAGGAAAACCTATTCTACAAAACACAAGGGTGGGAAACCAATATTGACTGATAGACAAGTGCACATTGAAGAGAACTATCAGCACCAGTAAGACTACAGACATGATCACAAAGTGACTTTGCAGTACCCCATGTCCATAAAAACAATGCTACCGAAGGAACTTGACAAACAAAATATTCATGGACGAGCTACTATTGCCAATTCAATTGTCACCCAAGTCAATGCAGAACGGAGATAGCAATGTTGTCTTGAGCACAAAACCTGGTCTGCCGAGGAATGGAAACGTGCTATGGTCAGATGAATCCCACATTCACTATTTTCAATTAAGATTCAGGTGACGTTGTCCTTTTCCAGTCTCTCTGAAAGAACTTGAGAAACTTATCCTATTACGCTTTGCAAGGTATAATTTCCATTTGGCCTAATTTACATATTCAGGACCTGTCTGCATGAAGAATGGCTGTATATTCTATTAGAAATTAGTATGTCCATTTACCGATAGATTCAGGCTATTTTGCAGGCAAAACCAGGTGTTATATCGCCGGGTTTCTCAAAAGAAAATCAGGCGATATGCCAGAAAAAATTAATAAAAGAAGATGGAGATACGTAAATAAAAAGAGAGAAGAGACAAGCTCCAGCCTCCTCCAGATAATAGGAGATTCCGGAGGAGAGAGGAATTACGTCATGGCGTGGGAGTGACAACGGAGGAGGGAGCGACCAATCAGAGAGGAGGAAAAACAACGGTTATTTTCGAAAGAGAAAGAAATTTGAGTGGAATTGGAAACGAAAGGGAGCGGTCGGAAAGAAGCGAGGAAACAAAATGTGCGTGCTGGAGAGGGGAAAGGAATGAAAGAGAGGAGAAAGAGGAAGAAGCCAGCTCAAGCATGTACGCTCGACTTTAAGTACGACACCCGTGAGAAGGCTACGCAGCAAAAGTCGGAGGAGCCGCGAGCCGTCGATGCTGGTAGGCCTCCGTCAATTCCGCTGGGATATCACCGGAGCGAATACATAGGTGGGAAGAGACTTTTTAGTAATGAGCGGTCGCGTTATGTAAGTGACAAAAGTGCTCCACTGAACGTGGCCCATAAGAGTAGTGACCGAACTTTTAAGCGTGCAGTATATAAAGTTAACGAAGGAACTTTAATTGGCAGCGAGCATTTGGAGGCCGGGAGAGATAATTTAGGCCCCAGCCAGCGAACGTTAGCATCTACCGAGAGTGACGCCGTTAAGCTGGACTTGCTAAGCGTAGGCACGTTGGACGACGATAGCGTGCTGACGTCGGCTTCTTCGAGAGAAAGTGCGACTTCAGTTCTGGAACCCGAGGCGTCGACTCCGTTCCATTCCGAAAAGGAGAGAAGCTCGGACGACACGAGGTCCCAAGACAACGTATCGCCAGCCGATACATTGAGCACTACTTCTATTTCCCAAAATCATCTCCGAGAGGGATTCCCGCTAGTCCCCGTGGACCATCCAGTTTTTGCAGGTGCGCGCTCGCTTAACGAGATCTCGGGCAGTGAGCCGCGCTTGGCTCGGGAAGCTCCAGCGTGGGGCAGGAACTCAATGTAGTTAAGAATAGATATTACGTGGTGGACATAGGATATATTGCAAAAATTAGGAGTTGGGGTCTGGGCAGAGTGCTGAATTAATATTAATCCTTTATATTTATTCATGCCCTAGGTTGGCCCCTCTCGTCGACAAACCTTCTAAGGTCGCCATTCTCCAGGGCGATGGTGGCCCTCACAACAATTCAACTTCCATTATCTGCATCGTCGGACGCCCACGAGTAACGCCGGTTGGACCAGCAGTTTGACCAGTGGACGCCCATCCCCCATCGTCTGCAAGTTATTCAATTGATTAAAAAAAAAAGAGGAAACATTTATTGAACTGTAACTCACGTAATTATATAATTAACCCATTAGGGTCATCAGCAGTCTAAGTAGAGACTGAAATTGTATATGATACTTAATATACTTTTCAAGTGTATTAAAGTTATTGAATCTTAAATTCTTGTTTATCCCTCCTTTCCTCCCTGACACGGCTGATTCCTCTGGGTATATTTAGTAGTAATTGGGCAGTATTCGTAATAGTAATACCTTTAATTACTTTCAAACAGCTCGTGACACCAGGATACACATCCAAAAATTGTCTTTCTAGGCGTTTCCATTATTTTGAAACTCTTTATTGAACACAAAAAAGCGTTACTGCATTATCTTTGTTTGTTTCTTTTAAATTATTTTTCTAAAAGTGTAAAGAGAATTTGCGGAACAATGTAATAGTCTTCAAAGCTGAAGGAATTTAATATCTCCAAAACGCAGTCATCGCAATCAACAGATAGTATCCCAATGCAAATATTCAATGATATTCGCTTTGGAACCATATACGGAGATTATTATGAAATTTATGGCATCTTTTTCCCGCCAAACAATTGAGAACACTGCAAATCCAGAATACATGTTTCCAAGCCGATTGGATGTGATTTTTAGTGAATACAACATCAAATTGATATGGACCAGTGAGAGAACGTCAGGCGGACTTTGAACTCCTGCTATAAGATAATCATAGTTTAATAATAATAATAATAAAAAAAAAGTATAGTGCACAATGAACATAGTAATGCTCAGTACAAACAAACATTCCGATAATGATCTACAAGATAAGTTGCAGCGATGGAGAGGACAGTAAGTTATATTGGTTCATATGGGCCACAGATATAATGAGTAATAAATAAATACATAAATAAATAAATGCTTCAAAATAAGGAAACCTGGTTAAGAGCAACTACTTATGTTGGAGCATTGTCTCCAGTATTTAGTTGTTACATTGTTATGAAATTTCATCAGCTTTTTGATGGTTTAGAAAAGAGGAATTCCCGATCTGCGAGCTGGATATCTGGCTTCCACTTGGGCTATTTAGTAGTTTTTAGAATACTTGGAGATACGTCTTGCAGCATCAGTATACACATGATAACTATAGTCATCGCCACCTAAGTTGAACGAGAGAATGATGTCATTTCTAACGCAAGCCAATATATAAGGGCCTTTAATATAGTAAAACAAGTGCATCATGAGTAAAATCCAGACGAAGCATATTGATGAGAAGACTTACTGCACATGTCAAAAAGATCATTCAACTTACGTGGCGGTGAATATAGATTGTAGAAGGCAACGAAGTCTTTGGTTCGAATCCATGATACTCCAGTTCCAATTTATTCCTTTCTCATGAGTTTTCATTAGCTTTCTGATGGTTTGGAAAGAAGGAACTGGTCCGCGGCCTAGATGCTGTCTTGTCACCAAGTTTCCACTTTGACTGTTTAGTAGCCTTTAGGACACTTGGATTCAGCCTTGTTGGTAGAGGCGATGAGCTAGATATTCGTGGTGCTGGTTCGAATTCAGATCGCGGAATTTTTATTTTCATTTTTCATGTTAATACGTAGAGTCACAAAGGAGTTGAGCAGTACCGGTAACACATTGGTTGTTTAAATGTACAGTAACGCGTAAAACTAAGCCCATATATTCCATTTAGAGTTGACAGTTTTAAGAACATCCAATGGGCTTTGAAACGTTGCCAGTGTTGTTGCATGATGGGCAGAGGAAAAATAGTTTCAATGAATTTTATAATGGCCCTCGCATGCGGAATAAAAGAAAAAGTTCATTCCTGAAAAGCTATTTCAACTGTAAAACGAAAGAACACCCAAGAACAGCTGACGATATCAATTACTGGAAGGTAAATAACTCTTGGGTAACTGGCGAAATTCTTAATAATTGTTCACGGAAGTTTTCTTATTTTAATTTGAGCGAAAATAATGTTTTAAAAGCAAAAATAATTTCTTTGTTCGTTTTGGTATACAAGAAACGAGGGAACGATCATATTTCATTAAAAACTGAAGGCAAACATTAAGACACCTGTCGTAGAATGTGAAAACTTTTCTTCTATTTTCGAAAATTTTCACTATTGGAAACAGACGCCTGTTTTTAGAGGGGGGAAAAACGTAATAAATGTTTTGAAATTTCTTATGGTTATCAAAACGTTCCTCTTTTGAAAACGCAGAGACGCAGAAATAATCATGATTAATAGAACTCTTTTAAAAAAGCAATTATGACACCAACACAAACAAAGGAATGAATTCTAATTAAGGAGCGGACGAATTGTAATTAAAGAACGAAACTAGATTCGTCATAGCAAGAAAACCATAAAAAAATTCATTTCTTTGAGCACATCCCATTTTAAAAGAAAAAAACAACAATTAAAGAATTTACAGAAGCGAAAGTCTATACGAAGTAAATTAAAACTCGAGAAGACCAAATGCCGGGTACAGGTGTGAAAGCTCGTTCTTAATTGGCTAAGATCAATAAAGGGTGGACATAATAAAAAAGTTTTCATTTCATGCAAAGGCCTGACTTAATTTAACACCCAAACAGCTCTGGAAAAATTCTTAATGATGTTAACAACCTTTCACGTTTGCGACCAATTCTTTTAGATAAAACTTCGATGTAACCTTATCGAGGAAAATCTTGTAAGTTTCAATGAACCTATCAGTTTATAGCAGAGTGTCAGATCCTCTTTTCTGCATCCGTTAACTAGAGAAGGCATTAGAAACATTCTCGCGAAAGTTGACTCCAAACTAAATACATCACTTAAATATTAATGGTGTAGACCTATATACAAGCTCCCACAGAAAAATGAACTCAATATCAAGTTCTATGATATATTCGCGAACTCTGCAGGCTTTGTGACATCCTTGTTGGCAACTGCCATTTCTAGAGGGTTACCTCAAGAGTGTATCCGTCAATGAGTGGACTTGGTCTGCAAAAATTTTAAGGCTTACTGTGCTATTTAGGAATAAGGAAAAAAAGCTATCACATATTAAGTTCAAATACCAATCTCCTTCGAAATAGGGTCCTTCTGAGTTAATTCACTTCTCTCTGCAGAGTAGTACTATTGGGAACATTTTCAAAGTCCGTTTCTGGAAAGTTCGCGAGATGCTTCGTTGCATTTCTCTTGATGTCTTCTGCATCTTAAAGGCTCTAGCCTATAAGGGCCTGAACCGTGTCTGTGGAATAGGCTCTAGCCTTTAAGGCTGCTAAACCTGTGAAATGCTAGAAAGCTCTTGATGAGGTGCGATGCATGAGCTGGGTCATTATCATGATGAAGCAACAACCAGTCGCCACTCTGTCAAAGGCATTTTATTGATAGCCTGTCCTTGTGAAGCAAACACATGATACACATCGCTAAAATCAAGAAAACGGCCACCATGATCGTCACGCGATTTCGTGACAGGCGTACCTTCTTTGACCATGGAGTTTCACCAAATCCCACTTCTATAAGCGCAATAGTAATTTGCATTTATCTGAGCATACAACACGTTTCAAATTATGAATGGTCCAACGATTTTGTTCTTTGGTCCACAGAAGGCGCGTTTTGATATTGTTTTTTTTCCATTTCAGATGGAAGTATCATAGCAAAGTTGAGTGTTCCTCCCTGTACAAAAATTACGAGCTACTCTTGTTTGCTGTCCTGATCTCTTCTTTCTCGCTCTCTGTGGTGTCGATCTCACAGTTTTTCTTCTTTTACACCATTCGCTTTACATTTTTAGATAAACTTATACTGTAGAAGAACATTTGTTTAGGAAATGTTTAATCAAGACCTTCGAGCATCCGTTCTCCGTTCGCAGTCACTCGAATCACTCAGGCCGACCACTCTGCCAAAGTGAAGTTTACAGTGTCATTTGGAACCAATGTAATTCTTATATTTAAACGGAACGGAAACATTTTTCGGAGACAGGAACATCCTGATAAGTCAGTTGCATGTACATTTGACGCATCCTTCTACTGAATCGACTTTGCTATTCATTAAATGTGACTTGCCACAAACAAATCCCAATGGGAGATGGAATGCAATTACAGCCTAGAAGATCATTCTCTTTCCCTCTGGTTCAACCCTTTTATGTATACTGAATTCGGTTAGCCCGCTTTTTAAATTTAATTTATCCATCCTTGTTAAACCTTTGCGATAACGTTAATTGAATAACTTGATCACAAGGCGAGCGAATAAAGAAACTAATTAGGAAAAAAAAATTAAAAAAGCGACACATTCGTATTCTACGTAAGTTTCATTTAGTAAAGGCAGAAACAGAGAAAAAAAACCACTTTTGTTATCAGCTTCTTGTAAGATAAAGACTGAAATAACAGTAAGGTAAAAGTGTCGTTCGGGATCTCGTTAAAGCTAAGTAAAACGCATCTCGTTTTGACATAGAAAAGAGAAAACATTCTAACTTTTTGGACAATCTCTAAAAACATATTCCTGTCACTATCTTATCGTATTCGTATTTTTAAAAAATATTTGCAAACGCTATCTGTGAGAGAAGTAAGTACAGGCCATTCAAAAAAGGACTCAGGATATTTCAAACACGAATATTTTATTTTTATTGCAGCATCTAATAAGTTTTGAGAGTAAACGTGAAGTTTTCGGAATCCCTGTCCAAATTCATACTAGTAGCTTCAAAAAGATCCCGGAATCGTGATATGCAATGAAACTGAGGTAGTGTGTATGAGGAGCGAGGCTTCCCCGCATTGTTTACCATGAGCAGATCACGCTCGAACGTGTCTGAACGTGTTTTGACGGAATGCTGCGGTGCACGGGGAGTCTGTTAACTGGTAGTGTAGAGTAAGCATCGCATTCTGATTTCGAAACGTAAAATGTCAGTTATGGAACAACGTTCGAATGTCAAAGATGACCATCGGAGTGGCCGTCCATCAACTTCAATCAATCCATCCACAATTAATCTTGTGAGCAACGTCGTTGCGATAAGACAGACGCTGAAGTGTAGAGACAAAAGCTGCTGCGATATCCGCACTTCGCACCGTTCCGCAAACTGGCTTCGCAGTGTTTCCAAGCATTATACACACGTTAGCAGAAATGTTTGTATTTTTTGTGTGTGAAGAAATAAAAATTAATTCCGGGAACTTTTTGAAGCTATTATTATGCCTTCGATATCTAATGTAATTTAAATAAAGGCATCCCTTAGTAGACTCATATATGGGTGTAGTAGGGTTGCTCAACAGAGCTCAGTGAGTTCCAACGTGAGATGGTACGGGAGGTTTCTGTCATTCTGCAAATGTGACATCATTGTCAAATGGAAATCTCAAGGAACAACGTAATTTATACATTACAACCCTGTCGATACTGTCGCTGCGGAAACAAGAGGTTGCTTATGGTACCATGAATATTCGCATAAAGAGTAGCACAATCTTGTTTATTATGGTAGAACTACTGCACACAAATCACACATCATTACCATGAATCCAAAGTCTCGTTCTGTTTGACGTGATGAGTGCACTTTTCGTTCTTACTATCTTATAGAGCTGTTCAGTTCGGAAAAATATCTGTTTGTCAAGCTTTTAAGATAATGTTTTGGAGCTGTTTTTCGTAGACTGGACTCGGCATGTTGTTTATTCCACCAAAAACCTCGACGTCTTGGACAATTCGGCCTACCAACAAACAAGTGATTTTATCTTATGAGCTACATCTTGATTATTGTTGAGCCTCTCTGTTGTTTCCTTTGTTTGAGCTGGAAATTATTGTTGAGGCTAATTGCCAACACAAACAGTTTTCTTCTCTTCCGACGGGTGTGTAGTTTCGAAAACACCTACGTGGCCTGTTATTAAAAAAGGTTTTTTGTCGTAGCTAGATAGAGTTAAAGTTACACTACAGTGTACCCTATTGGCTAGCCTATTGAGGAATCAGACGTTTGACTGTAGTAAGAGGAACCCTATAGTCTCTTAGTCAACGTCGTCGTGTCTTGTATGCACCATAGAGTTTGGTTGCCACGGAAGAACTGTTGTTTACACGTTTTGCTGATTGTGAAAGTCGAATAGTGCTTGGAGTAGCACTTCCTAAAGGAATCTGTCCTGCTTAAGCTTGTCATTTCTAAAGAACCAGCGTTGTTTAGAGTGGAGAGCGTAATTCGCTAGATTTTTTTTTCCCAAAAGGTATCGTCTGAATAAATTTGTTACAGGTTAATCCTGTCTTTTGGTACTGCGTTCACCGTTTTCTTTTATTTCTTCGAGCCCATGAGAATTGCCTCATGCCACATACCCGAACCAGGAGGCTCGTCACACAGTATTAAGGAAATGACGAATGTTTTTTTCAACAAGGCATGGACAAGACTGGTTCTCCAAACTGAGATGGAATTGTTCGAGTAGCTATTCTTTGCAGAAAGAATGACGAACCATTTCTTTGAAACATACTAGAAATTGGTTGAAACTGCGCCTCAACGCATTGTCGCTGTTATTACAAGCAAAAGGTGGACCGAGTACCATACGAGATCCTTTTCCCTGGAACATTATAGCGTCCGATGAAAGTGTAGATTCAAAGAAAATTCTCATCAGAAACTAAAGTAATAAATTATAAGGTCATTTACGAATGACATTGGGAGCCAGTGTATGTCAATCTGTTTCTGTTCATCTTCCTTAAAACCCTGAGGACACTTCATGACTAAGTAAAAAGAAACTATTCAAGGATCGACTGTCTACTTCGTTAAAACATTCGAAACTTTCTTTTTATTTCTTACGCGTAACCTTTTTACCTAACAAATAAGAACAGACAGAACAAAAGCATTAGAGATTAAGTAAGAAATAATGGAGTAAATGAGAGAGAATTTTTTTCGCCCCAAACTCATTCGATTCCTTATTTCTTTTCCTATAAAACCACAAAAATTGCACAACTTCCTCATTCTAAGTACTCATTTCTTAGAAAATGTAACGCGTTACTAACAGGAAACGACACAAAATGCAAATCGATTTCATGCTTAGTTAATTTTCTAGAGACTTCATTTGTTCTTTGCTAATTACATTCCTCGACGATAATGGGTTACAGCAACCAATTTGAAAATAACCAGTTTAGAAAGCACTCTACTCATTTCTCCATTAATTAAGTCCGCGTTTCGTATATTATGAAAGTAAAACAATTTCAGAGAATTCTGTAATAATTCTTAGAAAGAGAAGCTAAAAAAATAAAATCTTCAAATTACGAGCTATAATATCAAATCTTGGATGCCGTCCAAAGAGTTCCCTTTAATTGGTGTTTACCGTTCTAATGAGTTTTCTCAGAGAAATCGCATTAGAAAAAAAAATTCAAAGACCGGCTAATCCGCTATCTGTTTCAATTTGAGATCCTCCCTCCACTCAATTATGAAAACGTTAAGAAGCCGCTGACAAATCAATGGCAAAGTGAGTCAATGTATGATAAATGCAAAACGACTGAAGGAGATAAACAAATGACAGCAACACGAAAAGGGAAAGAGAGAAAAAATTAGAAAGGAAAACAAAATTTAGCAAACACTTTCAAAGAGAACGATCAAAATCAGATTAAACAAGAAATTAAGCCTCCCGACGAAGGTATAGGAAAGTAGCGGAAGCCCTGAATTCATCTATTTATTTATTCCTTCATCTGCACTTTTTAAACCCCCATTTTTCTAAACAAAAATTGATTTTCTCGAACCTTGTATTTAGAAAATGTAAAAGAACCCTATCTTCTTTCCTTTCTCATCATTTTCGATCGAATGATATTTCCCCTATATGTTGCCATAAATTTCTTAAGAACAAGTGATTGCCACCCCCACAACTCCGACCCTATTGAAACAATTTTGCCCAAACTTTACAGTAATGTTGATCTTGCTTGGAGGAATCTGCATACCGAATTTCACTCCTTTATATGCATAAATACGCGTAGACCTTTTGGTCCCCTCTAATTTCCGCCCCCGAAACTCCGACCCCAGTGGGCCAATCAAAACCAAATTAAATAGTGAAGGTGCCCATGCCCATAATAAGCTACATTCTGAATTTCAACCTTCTACCTCAAAAAATGCAGAAATTATGAAGGGGACGGACAGACAGACGGACATTGTGAAAACAATAAGTAGCTCCATTCTTCCGCTACTTAATAATACCAAAAAGAAAACATTAAACGCACAATGTTTTCAATCTTACTTCCTAACCTAGTCCAATACAACTCAATGCAATGTGCAGTCCAATGAGGTTTGCTGGGGAAAATATCTTAAGCATAAATTCAAGGAAATTACGCCCTTAACTCACAGTCAGTCCAAAACTTCACAGGAACCGAGGTTTGCTCAAAAAAGTCTACATACCAAATTTCATTATTCTATATCAAAGATTTGAAACAGAACATGGAAAAATCAGTAAGCAGCGCCATGTTTCTGGTTGTTAATTAAATTTTTGAAGTGAAAACTTCTATAGGCGGAAGTGAATGTGTCGCATACAAACTTTTTGCTGGGCAGTGAATGTGTCTCATGCGTCACGCCAGAAGTGATACTTCTTTAATACTATTTCTAGGGGAAGCCGGATTTAGCCGAGCGAGCGAGAGTGTGTGATACCTGAATATAAGAGTAATTAATGAAACTCGAAATTGGTTTAGTAATTCGTGTCCAATGATACCATATGGTACACAGATGTCAATGCAAAGACATGGCATATTATATATCAAACAACTCGTAATGATATGTCATGCATGAAGATAACGTGTAATTAGCGATAGTAGAAAATGGTTTAGTAGAGCCCGTGTTCTCTGATACAATATGATACCGTTGGAAACTTTCAATGCAAAAACGAAAGCTTGAAATATGACCCAATTGACGAATATTTTTTTTAAAAATTTAGAGATTTGAATCAAAACTATTTAGCTCGTATTTAATTATCACAACCCATTGTTTCTTTCTTAGATTTTAGTAATATTGAAGAAGATACTGATTTACAAAATCAATAGCAAAATTCAACAGATAACTGATACATAGTTATAAATGTAGATCTAATGAGAAAACGAATGAAAATAAATGGTTTTATACATATATAATCTTAATTTATGGCTTGTTTTTGATTCATCCAAGTAATAACATCCATAATAATATTTATATCATTTACAATCGCCATAGAAGTTTTCACTTCGGTCGTGCGGTCTTAAGCATTTTTTTTTTTTTTTAGAAGGCAGAAGCAGCATTGCCATACTGGCAATGGAAGTCAAGCACTTGAATCGAGTCATTCCCAAAATTTTCGTGATCCAGGATTCCTTACGAATCAGTAATTCCGACCCTAATGAGCAAATTGGCTCATATTTCACAGCAATGTAGGTCTTACTTATGGAAAATACCAAATATTTCAGTCCTTTAGATGCCTATTTAGGATACTGACTGAATCTACTCCCATAAGACCGAGTCTAAATAGTGAAGCAGGATTGGCCTGAGCAATCCACATGTCAGTGTTAAAATTTAAAAGCTGTCGAAAATATAAAGAGGAAGAACAGATGAAAGAAAAATGGTAAACCATTAACCAGCTCCAGATTTCCGTTATTTTTTAATAACGAACTTTTCCAATAAACTTTAGAATTCGTTTGAAATACATAAACTATAATTAAGCAAGAACTAAACAGCAAAACCCAAAAATCCTACAACAGCTCATATGCATATTGATGTCGGATTCCGGAGGTCCGACTCCAAATTTTAGCATTTGCGTTTTTATGTATAAACAATTTATTATATACTCGATGCTTCTTTGAAATGAAAATAATTTTTGGATTTGGGCCCCCTGGTCTTCCGGAATTAAAATTGTTTTTAATATCAATAACAACAAAAAAAAAAAACTTTCTAAAATATGAATCAAAATTAAGCTTTTATAATCATAATAAAAACCAATAATAAATCCTTATTAATGCATTAGATGCAATGGAATCGAATATGAATTAGATTTCATTTTCCGGGTTTACAATTAATTAAATCCACTTAACGCGAATTGATTTTCGATCCCATCATCACTCTAAAATCCATTCCTTCCTCTTAATAACATTTTACAGCTTTTAAACTGTCTAAAAAAATAAATTTTTTTCCTCTCGTCTTGCTTTCATCTTAATATGCTTTCCTTCCCCTTTTAATCTTTAAAAACTGAAGTGACAACTTGACGTTATGTTTTTTTGGAAACCCTTCTCTTTCTTAAATAAGGTTTTATGCTTTAATTTTCAGAAAACAGAATTTTTTATTTGCAAAAATCTCTTGAATTTATCCCCTCCCTCAATTTCTTCTCCCAAAGAAGCGCAAGTCAGACAAAAAAATTAATTATTAATAAGTTTTAAATTATTCAGCCTTAAAAGCTTATAAAACGCTCTGAATGAGGTAGAAAAATGTGCTGCAATGCGTAATATCCAGGCGATAAAAATGAAAAAAGAAATTAGATTCTCCTAAGACACTGAAGAAATAAAAGCCCAGAACGCTACCTATATAAAAAAGGAGAAACAGACTTTCTTTAAAGCTGTATATGTCAAAATGGCTAGTCTGCCAGCTTCATCTCAGATAATTCTGGAAATTCTTTCGCAAATCCTTTTTATCCTTTTGTCTCAGATCCAACTAGACATTGCTCATGTCAAGAAATCCTTTCACTGCCTCTATGTCCAACTAAAAATGGAACAGAGTAGCAGTCGGGATTAAATCTTTTGTTTCCAATTCAAATACATGTAATTTCGCCGAGCATTTCCTAGAATGGAGCCATAATAGAAGATTCCATGGCGATATTGCAGTTCTTAAAGTTCCATACATTCAAAAATGGATCGAAATTTAGAAGCTAGTCTTACTAGCCCAATGCAGTTTTTGTTAAACATATAATCCTACCCCCCTTCCCCCATTCATGAATTAACCCAATGTTCTTTATTTCTATTAACATATATTTTTATTTATTTTTTATTTATTTATTTTGTACATTCCTATTTATTTGTCAGGTTCAAAAATTATATTTAAGCAGTTGTTTTAAAAATTAAAACTAGTCAGCTTTATCCCTATTATGAACTACAAGGCCTCTATTTATGAGGAACATTTTAAAGGTTTTGCACACTTTAAGATATTAAATCGGAAAAAACACCATTATTCTTTATCTCAGCTTCCCAATGTTTGGGCAGGTTTTGTATTCCGAACAGGACACCTTCATTGTTGAGGTCTACTCACCAGAAGCTTCTTCGATTGTAACAATCTCTTTCCCAAAAGCAATAGTTGCTTCAATTTGGAGAAAAAATCCATGTCTGATGGACAAATCAAATAAAGTTTTGTGAATTTTTGGATACGTTCATTCCTATGTTTCAAATCGGTTTAAATGTTTAACTTTAAATATAAAGCAGAAATTTGACATTTTAATATATGAGGGTTATTCGTAAAATAAGGTCCGCTTTGCAATAAAAACAAAACTGCTATATATATTTTCAAAATTTTTTCTTCACCAGTTTCTATGTACCTTTAACTATTTTTCCACATACTTTCCAAGTTTATTTAAGCACTTGTCATAGCGCTCAATGTACTTCCGCATGATCACTTCATAGAAGCTGCCGCAGTTTTCACTTGTTCATCGTCGCAGAAATGCAGGCTGCCGATGATCTCCTCTAGCTCCCGGAACAGGTGGTAGTCAAGTTGTTTGGGAACAACTTGCCACCCGCCTTACAGTCCGGACCTCGCGTCTACTGGGTACCACTTGTTATAGGATCTAAAGGAGATCATCGGCAGCCTGCATTTCAGCGACGATGAACAAGTGAAAACTGCGTAACTTTTTTCACCGGCGGCAGCTTCTATTAAGTGATCATGCGGAAGTACATTGAGCGCTACGAGAAGTGCTTAAATAAACTTGAAAACTACGTGGAATAATAGTTAAAGATGCATAGAATCTGGTAAAGAAACAATTTTGAAAATATATATAGTAGTTTTGTTTTTATTGCAAAACGGGCCTTTACTTTACGAATAACCCTCGTATGTCAGAAGCTTTAAACAAGGAAGTCAGAATTGTTTAGATTCGGTGTTTCTTTACATAATACTCATAGCAATTATAACATAATTATCCCGATACTGCGAATTCTATATGGTTCACGGCGCAAGTGCTGCATTAATGTGATTTCATACACTCGAAGCAATCGATTCTGAGAATATGTGGACGCATAGAATCAGCAGTATTAAAAGCTACAGTGAAAACGCTTTAATTTGTAATGCCCTTATGATAATTTTTTTAATCATGGATTGGGATTTGCATCTGTTGTTCGATATTTTCTTCCAACTTTTATCATCTGCAGAATTTTTGAAAAAACTACAAAATAATAAAAATCTTCGCTACGAATAGCTCCGAACATATGAATAGGGATTCTCATACATAGCTATGATTTAACAACAAAGTTTAAAATATTTTTGACACGAAAAACAGCACTTATCTTACCTTTCGCAGACACTCTCAGCTATTGCATTTATTTTCTATAACAACGCCTTTAAAAACATTGAATATGGAAATAAAAATAGAACATATTAAAACATCGGTAGTTAAATATTTATACAACCTGCGGAATTGGATAGATACTTGGTTCTGATTTTTTGAATGCATCGAATTTTACATCATTTGCCTCCTTACGTAGATATCTTAACACAAGGGCGAGACAAACATAAAACATCCATTTCGGGATAAGAACCGGAAAAAAGAACTAAAAATTCTACATCCTAATCGTCTCCGTAATTGAGTTGGCCCTTGGAACTGAAATGCCTGCTAAAAGTAAGCAATAAACCTTCAACTACTGCGAATAGCACTTTCTAGGCTCAGAATGAAGGCCTTTGAAACATGTATCCTGTACTGAGCGTTTATCTTAGAAAGTAATGCACGTATATACATCTGAGGGTGTATGTGTTTCTCAAAAAACATCCAATTTTCGAGCAGATAGCTGAAACAGAAACCGAGATATTCACCTATTTTATTATAGCTCATCTTCTTGTGGATAATACCCCTTCCCCTTTACCTTTTAAATGGTAGTGTATCCTCAAGGATGAAATAAATCACCTAATTACTGCGAACGACATTCAAAATCCTCTCTTAATCCACACCGTCACTCTTTATCAGCATCAGTTTTTAACATGGCTTAGTCCTGTCCATGGAGCTGATTAGTCTATTCACTGGTTACAAAAATATAAGCAAAACCTCTCTCTCTCTCTCTCATGTTCGAAAAGCATTAAAAATTGGTGGATTACTGTAATTTCAAAAGTGGAGATTAGACAACGTCCAAAATTCAATTACTAGACTTCATGTGGGTGTGAAGGGGAAAGTTAAAACGTAATTTCCGCTTCTATTCATTGGATTGCTGTTTATCTTCGTGCGAGATTTCGAATAACTTTCAAAATGCTAAAGGACACATCCTCGTCCAACCACGCTTAGAATTATAAGAAGAAAAATATTATAAAAACTTTCGATGCTTAGAGTATCGACTTCAACATTTGAAATCGCCTTTCCTCCTAAAAAAAAACAAACTCCAACTTTTCAAGAAACAAATCCGTATACTTAAAACACACTTCATAAAATATTAATTTCAAACAATATTACTTCGAGACTATGCGTGAATAAGAAAAATCAATTATTTCTGCATTTTCTGGGCATCAACAGAGCGTATGCTACTTTATGTGACGCTCTCTTTTTTGAACTATTGTTTTCTTTACACAGCACTTCCAAAAGCATCGGAACTCATAAACAGCGGATACTCTTCAAAAATTTCATTCCATGCACGTGAAGGCGCATCATGAATTATTAAATTAACAGCTTAATAGATAATTTAATTTAAAGCTAGTCTTTCAGGGAAAGGCTTAATGGAACCCAGAAGGAATAAACAAACCCTGGAACGTACACGAGGAGAGAGTTGAGGGAAGCTTATTTTTTTTTCCTCTTTGGTTTTAATGGATTTGCTGAGACTTTGTTAACTTTGTACCGACTTTTTAGGCGCGTATTCTTCTACTCAAAGCTCAGTTTATACTCACACAAAAAAACCCATCGAGGGGTAGGAAGAGATTTTTATTTATCTATTTATTTATTTAATAAAGTTAACATACAACTAAGTTAAGATTTGTGTTTTCTATTGTAGACAAGAGCTTTACGTTTCCTTTTTTGATCAGGAACTCCATTACTTTAACAAATTTTTCAGTTTTAACACATTTTAAATAAACTTTAACACAATTTTAAGACTCCGTAGAGCTTTATTATTTCATCAAAAATAAATGAATTCAGAAATATAATAGAACAACGAATATTAAAACAGTATACTCAAAAGTGTGTATTACAAGCTTTTACGAACTAGTAAATCAAATTGCAATTTTTACGAACTAGTGAGCAAATTAACGTTTTTCTTTAATGAACTTCTATAAGATGATATTTATAGAAAAGAAACTGAAGTTTCAGAAAAAATGGCATAGATTATGAGCCCATGCAGAATGCAAGGGCATCTAATTAGGGTAAATTTGATTAAAGAGACTGGAAAAAATGGCAAAATCCAAAACGCGGTATAGCCAGGACCATACATTGAATATTGAATAGTCCCAAGTCAATGGCACGGTACCATTCTCGAAATGTAATTTCAGAATGGTAATAAAAACAAAACTACTATATAGATTTTCAAGAGTTTTTCTTTACCAGATTCTATGTACCCCTAACTATTATTCCACTTAGTTTTCAAGTTTATTTAAATACTTATCATAGCGCTCAATGTACTTCTGCATGATCACTTCATAGAAGCTGCCGCCGGTGAAGAAAGTCACGCAGTTTTCACTTGTTCATCGTCTCTGAAATGCAGGCTGCCGATGATTTCGTTTAGATCCTGAAACAGGTGGTAGCCACTAGACACGAAGTCCGGGCCGTAAAATGTGTGGTCAAGTTGTTCCCAAACAAAAGATCTGATTAGTTGAAAACAAGTTCATCACCCGCCTTACAGCCCGGACCTCGCGTCCAGTGGCTACAACGGACCTTACTTTCCGAATAACCCTCGTAATTCATTTACTTATGCCATTTAAAATCTGAAAAACCTGAAGAAAATTACCATCTCCGACGAAGCAATGAATCATTTATATGCATGCAAAGACCATAAAAGTTTTCTATTCCAGACGTGGAAGGAGAACGCCTGCAAAGATCTCTGTAAGAAAACAGTCTCATAGTGAAAAATAGCCCTGCGCTTTATAGAACAAGAAGCAAAAAATTAATTTTAATTACTATATTGTGAAGGCTTTTACAATTTCTAAACGAAGATTATACTCAAAATTGTGACGTCATCTTTCATCAAGATTCTGGACGCTTTGGTTCCGAAACAAATCTCTACTCGAAGAGCAGGAAAAAATGCTCTAGTAAAAATGCTTAATGCGGCTTTAAGAATAAAAAAAACCAATGTAGACAATTTTTAAAAAAATTTAGAGACTTCAAATGGTATAGGGTTAATCATACCATGTGTGAAACTCAAAAATTAAAATTTTGCTTATTCTCTGTATATTCGAGTCTCTAATCCTTGTTTCAGCTTTACACTTGAGACGTAAACGATTCTCAAGGTTCTAAAATCCAGCTCTTTAGTAGAGCAGTCAAAAAGTATTAAAAACCTGAATTAAGCCCATTATTTTAACCAACAGTAATAAAGAAATTTATTATAATTGTTTATTTATAATAAAGAAAGAAAATACGAAAATATATTCATATGCATTACTACGATTACTTATAGTCGCATAATTTATTATATTGTTAATGAATCTTTAAATAATACACTTGAACCCTAAGCATTAAAAAACTAATTTAAAACATAAAAGTTTTTGAATAAATTTCTCCTTTTAATTGAAAAAGTAATCTCTTTCCATTAACGATCACTTGAATATGATATAATTAAATTGAAGTTGAATTAGTTTTCCTCGTCTGTCGCTACCAGAAACGTTGTTGGTAATCACGTGAATTTCAAAAAAAAAATTATTAAACGTTCCACTTGATTTCCATAGTGTTCCACTCAATCCAATCAAATTCATCCTTCAATAAGCTGTTCAAGAGATGGTAAAAAGAAGGGAAAATTGCAGCGACGGATTAGAAATGTTTCCTTACAGCATCGTCATGCACTTTCTTAATGAACATTTTGCGAGTAAGACAAATGACGAAGATAATATACAAAGCGTTAGTTAAGATTGTAAAATCAACACTGGTCGAGTTTATTAGCATCTAGAAGATAGCGATATCCTATCCAAAAAATCCTCAACACAGCCTTTTAGCATAAAAGCTACTTATAAGAATGCGCCCTTGGCCTGTACGTTTATCCGTCCGTCCGTCCGTCCGCCGTTTGCACGACGGATTAACTTTTTCAAATTCTGTTTTCAGAAATATGACTATCGAAGTCTTAGCTTGGCCGCATCAACTTTTCAGAATTTTTCGTGGACCCCTTCAAGTCGAATTCACGTGCTAAGACAGTGAGTGTAAAGAATACCAAGATAATAGCATGTCATATAACAATCGATTTATCAAGAAGGAATACATTGTTACTTTCTGTTCATCTTTTAAGCATTGCTGACATCGGCGCGCGCACGTGAAGTCGCTTTGTCGACGCACGATTGCTCAAGTGCTCAGCTATAAGCTATTTAGGTACGTATAGGCGTGAAATTCAGTATCCAGATTCCTCTAGACAAGATCTACATTACTATTAAGTTTAGGCCCAGGTGTTCCATTGGGGTCGGATTTGCGGGGGTGGTAGTCAGGTGGTCTTTTGAACTATGCCGAAGTATGGCTTGTGATATATCATACGTTCGGAAATGATGAGAAAGGAAAGGAAATACGAGCTTTTTTATATTTTCTACTTATTACGTACGAGAAAATTAATTTTTGATTAAAAAAACTTGGGGAGAGGTAAAAAGTGTAGATAAAGGGGTAAAAATAGATGACTTCAGGATCTGCTACTTGCCTTATCCTACTCGGGGGGAGGAGGAAGGGAATTAATTTTTTTAATAAATGTATAAATGTATTTCTCCTTCACTGCTAAAGCTTCTTCTTGGAATGGTTACAAGATTTTATTAGAAAGTAAAAACGTGGAGATTGTGTGATACAAAACATGTGGTCTTCTGACAAATTAGAGAAAATTTTCAATAACATGGTGACATAATTGCTGGGAAATTTATCTTTGAGGTCCTCGATAGTCAACAGGTTCATTTTTTCTTCAGATGGATTTAACCTTTTCTCTAAATCTTGTCCATTGGCCGGCTCTTGCTCAACAGCCATATTATCGCCGCCGAAAGTTTGGTACCCAAACAGAAAGTCATTGGGCTTTTTAATGATTAAAATAACCTAAGGAGGGTGGGCGGGATCTTAGGGTAGCGCGCAAGCTGACTGGAAACAGCCAGTGAAGTTAAGTAACGCTTAGCGCGGTTAGCTACTTGATGGGTGAATATGCGTGGCGTGAATCAAAATTGGTCCACTCATAAAGGTGCCCCATATCATGCCTGCAAAATTTAAGTGAAGATAACTTACAAACCGTCACAGATAGGTCATGTCCAACAAGTGGGATTAATGTCTGAAGAAATTCTCGTATTGTATGGTATGTCGCAAAGCCCACTTTCCATTTGAATCAAAATGACCTTAATCCGAAACGTCATGTTTGTCACGAACCCCAAAATATAGGTCCCTATTTGCATTTCATTTTGCTGTACTCAGATGTTTAATCTTTATGTCGATTTTAGAAAATAAAGGCTTGTACTGGAACTTTCGGTCCACTCTGATTTCAAGAATGACATCAACCTCGAGGGAAGATACAAATATAGACCTTCCTTCGTATTCCAGATCCAATGTGTGTGCGGGAATTATTATAAGAAACACTTTTTGTTAGATAACTATTTCAATATCTATCATAAGTACATTTTCCATGGAGCCTAATGCCATATTTGCAATCAACGAGATATTGGCCTGATGAATATTTTATACAGAGATGATCTTAGATTCCTTACCGATAACACCCACACTCGTTGGAATGTATGGCGACTATATAAGAGAGATTCGATTTCGAAAACGATTCCTTTTTTTCGTTCCTAGCTCTTCATATATAAAGTTAAAACCAATTTATTGACATCCTTTGATTTATGTCTAACAAAACTAAAACTAAAGGCATGTTAAAGCGAGCATCGGCTTTCCAAACTCGAATCCGTTGGATCGTGGGTTTGAATCCCATTGGAGCCGGCATGTTTATGTTTGAGCGAAGGATATGTGGGGGGTCTCTAACAACAGATGGAGCAACACATCGATTGGAGTATTCCTCAGGTCGCATCGATCATTCTATGCCTATCTTCTCTTTAAGACGTGTAAACAAAGCAGGCTCTGAACAATCTCTAAGAAAACAAACCTAAGATTGCCTGGCATCTGTAATCGTGAAAAGGTTAAGAATCCATGCTGCAAACAAATATTTACTAAATGCTCCTAACTACCTTTCTTCCTTTTGATCTATAATTTTCCTCTTGTTTGGGGTTGGTCACTCATTATGTGTTAAATATTGATGCTTCACCATTTGTCTTACATAGCTTGCAACGTTTTAGTCCTCTTGAAATGCTTAAATTGGACACAAAATGGCAAGACCTTGAAGACAGCTGACGTTTCAGATAGAGACTATCTTTTGTCAAAGCACAAACATTATTATTTTTATTTTTGCCCGGACAAAGAATAGTCTCCATCCGAAACGTCTGCATTTTTAAGGTCTTACCACTCTGTGTCAATTTTGGTTTATTCTAGGGAAAAACTTTAAACTCAATAATTCGCACATGAATGGAGATATAAAGATTCTGTTTGCACAGAAACGATTGAAATGAAGTCGCATTTTGCCAGGGAAAAAATAATTAGTGCTAGAATTGTTCGGTTTTTGGCCAACAGATGACATTGCCAGATTACAGACATCAGTTTATGCACATTTTCAGACGGTAAGATACCGGATTAACTATTGGCTTACAAATGTTCACTGTGCCGTCCGTCATTCAGTAACACAACCGTCAGAAAATGTAAAAAAACAAAACAAACTGATCTCTGTAACCTGAAAACGCCATCTGTTGTTAAAAAACCGAACAAATCTAGCATTATTGCTTTTTCCTGGAAAAAAAATACAATTTCATTTTAATCGTTACTATGCAAACGAAATCGTTTTATCTGCATTCGTTTGCGAATTATTGAGTTTTACCATTTTTCCAGACTTTTGCACAACCTTGTATATGAAAGTGCTGCTTTTGGCCCGTTCATTCGTGTGGGGCAACGCCCGACTGGCCAAAAAGTGGTTTACATACAGTGTGTACCCAAATAATTGCCCCGGTTTCATGATTTTATTGTAGGTGTATTATTTAACATATCATCATGAAAGTTTGCCAATATATAGAGCAGCACAGGTTAACAAGTCTTTAATCGTTACTAAAATTAGTTACATGTTGAATGTGGCCTCCACCATTTACTGAAATACGAATACCGGATTACTGTGTCTAATTTCGTATACGAATATTGTATAGAGCGCCATTCCATGCTGGTGGTGACCTTCTGAACTAATTTTTTTTGGTGGGTAAGAACTTCCCATGCCCTTTTGTATAATATTACCAAGTGTTATAGCTTTTGGTTCAGTAGGTTTTTTTATGGCCATGTCAAAGTGGAACTTTAATTATAAAGACCCTGTACATGTAAAGTTTCGTGATGATATGGTAAATAAAATCATGAAACTGGATCGATCATTTGTGTACATTCTGTATACCGGTAATTGCAAACCAAGTCCATCCAGTCGTTGTATGTTGATGGTTTACCTCACTGAAAATGGTTATTTCCAGTAGAATAATGCTCATGTCACAACCTCACATTGTGCGCAGTTTGAACGGAGACTTTTACGTTACAGAATTGGCCTCCGCAATCACCGGTTCTCATCCCATTTGAATAATTTGTTTAAAGAGATCATCTCACAGATTTTCACGAACGAATTTAAACAGTATGAAGGATGGACGTGGTTTTGTACTCAGGTTTAGGAAATAATAAATTGACCACTAAATATATGTATGACAGAAGGAGAAGCGAATTTTTTAAATCGTGATTTAAAAGTATTGAGACATGATATGAATGAAATCATACAGTTTAAGCTCATTTTTTGCAACCAGAGTTCTGTATAAAAGATATCCCAAGCTTCATTTGGGCAACGAAGATTTCCTCCTTGAGAAAGACAAGAAAAAACAGTTTTATAGAGTCTAATTAAATTTACGTGGAACAAAGTAATGTTTTTAGGAGCAAAACTTAAGGAATTTAAGACCTAAAGTCCCTGCGGAGACCTTTGACTTTATGCTATTATATCACTTATAATTCATAAGTCCCTATAAAAGAGAAAATTTAATATCACGGAATTTTAGTAACCATATATATGATGGTGACATTAAAGCTAAATTCCAGTGTTTATGTTTTTAGATGTTATGAAAAGAGATCAAGCAATCTTATAAAATTCAGATCGCTTCCTTGAAATTCTATTATTTAATACCAACTACATTTCGTTATAAATAAAATAGCTTCGCTCACTAAGTCTCGCAATTGACACTTATACAGCAAATGACTATTCTAGACTGACTTTCCTCGAAGACAAAACGTTTCTCCGCATGTAATTAAATAAACGAGTTCCCTGAAATATGGGAACCTACCGCACATTGCAGTTTCACGGAAAGCTTCGGGCTATACATCAAAGGCTTTTGTCTCCTCCCCAAAAAAGCCAATTAATAGAGGCAAAGAACGCTCAAAGGAGGGAGGAATTGATTTGAGTTCTTAAAAATTCCGCCGAGGCTTCCAGAAATTCACCTGAAATCAAAGCCAAGTTTAAACATTATCATTCCGTAACAGAAACGTTGTAGACGATCTGTGCATGCAAGAAAAGGGGGACAGCTGGCGTGAGCGGAACAAATCCAAGCGCTCCAATTCCTTTAACATTGTCTCGTAATGAATAATTAACGTTAACGACTTCGCTCGGAAGAAGAGCGACGAAGAGCGACTGGCAAGGCTTTTAAAGACGACCTAAGTGCCAACCTGTTCTCGCTGGATACAGATGCAATGAATGGGGAAACTCATTTGCTACTCTTCAACCAACACGAGAGAAAGCTTTATTCATGCTACTAGCAAGAAATCGAACTCGGGTAAAGTGGGCTCTTAAGTCAATAATATTTTTACATTTAGGGAGATTTACTACGGTGATTATAATATTCAATGTTTACAGTGAGCCATTTTCATGTGGAATCTAGTATGAAAGGAAATGAACAATGTTATTAATATACGGGGGGGGGGGGGCCCCACGACGACGACGACGCATTCTATATTTGGCTTATCTTTAGTTACAGGTTAGGATTATAGGGAAATTCAATATACGGTCAAATTTATAAACAAAAAATCTTAAATGAAATGGTCCTCGCCTCGTGGTTCCTGGCTCGAATCCAGGTCGCGGAATTTTTCCTTCCCTTTTTCATCTATATCCAATCTTATAATTTGAAGCATAGCTTCAGTTTTTCTATCAACACTTTATAGTAAATTTTCATCAGCTTGCTGATGGGTTTTCGAAAAGAGAAATTTTCTTCCTGCGAGCCAGGTACTGCCTTATCTTAAGGGACTTTCACATTGACAGCTTAGCAGTCTTTAGAATGCTTGGAGACAGTATAGGCAACATCCGCGATAGCTAAAGGTTACTGAATGGAAGATAGGTCGCGGAATTTTCTTTTCCTTTTTCATCTACACATAATTCAACCCCCCCCCCCCCATAAATCCTGGCTGCGCTTATGGACTGTCGTGCAAGGTTCAGCTAATTTGAGTATGTAAATGAAATGTTATACCGTATTTAAGACAAGGAAACGGAAAAGTCAAGGAAAAACATGCCAAGGGCAATTAACTTCCAGCAATATGAATAAAATTGTGATGCAATTTCATTGAGCATCAGTGTATATCTATATTTGGAATGTGGATATTTATCTTAAATACAAGTGAATAGTAGCCAATTCAATATCTGGGAAAAATGAATAGCCAATTTTTATAGAAAATAATTTTTGTAACTGAGTATTTCCTCTATCAAATAGTATTTCCGCGCTCTTTGTACCTATTTTCAATGGAAATACGAGGCGCAAAAAAAAGAAATCAGGAATAAACGTTTGATACTGAACTACGCTTTCGCTGACGTAATAATCAGAACTCGGCAGATTCGAAAATGGCGGATCGGCAGAAAACTTACTCTGAAGAAGAAATGCGGTCAGTCTGCCGTTTCTTACTCGCGAAAGGTGAGAACCCAACAGAAATCCATCGACAGACATCAGAGGTGTTACGGGAAGGCTGTATCAAGTGTCGAGTTCAGGTTTCAACTGGGCTTGAAAAATTCAAGAAAGGCAGACTGGTCTGAGGGAAAGCTAGAATTGAAGTCAGAAAACATTGAAGCCATGGACAAAATCTTTATTTCTACTAAAATCCAGGCACTTCCAGGCAGGTAGTGCAAATGGTTTGAGAAGGTTGAAGACTACACTGAGAAATGAGATTATTAGATTTGTTAAGGTTCGTTCCATTTTCTAATAAATCCCATTTCACTTTAGCTTGACTCCCCTTTGTAAAGAGCAAGCACTACTTTCAGAAGTTGTTTAACGCCATCAAAAACAACAAAAATGGAAGAATAAGCAACCAACTAATAATGGAAGCAACAATACTGATACAAGAACTACGCCATATAAAAAAGAAAAAGAAAAGAAAATGCAATTTCAATCTGTACGCTTACTACAATTTGTATTTTCTCACATACACCATAGCAAAACATGGTCTCCACTGTACAGCTCGGCCGATCATACAATTCCGTCTTTTCATTTGCTGAAGCTTCAAGGATGTAAATGTTCATAACCCGCAACCAAGAATTCAATTCCAGCTTGCTTTAGAATGAGAATCCTTCATAAGACACCATTTTAAACAGACTTCGCTATCTGCTACACTGCCATGCAATTTCCCGAGAAACTTCAAACTTTTAGACCACAATATTTGAGTGCAAATTTCTCTTAAATTATTAATTATTAGCCTAATTACACTAGTCAACACGCATTTTGTGACTAAGACCACACATAGTGTTCTTAGTAGTAATTTGTATGTAGAATCCGAATCTGCTTTTAGATTTTTTCTATCACGTCACGTTTCCAAGTTATGCACTTCGAGACTTCTATGTTAAAGTAATGGGAGTGAAGAGAAGCGGCTACATTGTTAAAGTATCCATATTTTGAGACCGCAAGGAAATTTACCAGGCCCCAAACACTGAATGATTTAAAAATGTTTCATTGTAAAACAAGAAAGCTGGGCGTGCTAGAGAAATTTAAAAATTATATTCGTAATCAGCAGAAAAAATACTACCAAAAATCACCCACTTTCATTTTGTCACAAGAAAAATCTTAAATTTTGTTGGCCAATGTTATTAATTGATATGTCTAATGACAGTAATCGATGGATGCTAGAAACCGATATTAGGGTCATCTCCCGTCAGCTTTGGCAATTATGACAGATTGAGATAACTAATTCCGGAGTCCGAGTCTATAGGAATTTGGTGTGGGTTTACTTTTCGAAATAGCGACTTTCACACTCTATAAATCACTTCCAGCAATTTATACGAGTATGTTGCAGACCACTTTATAAGAATCGGTGTAAAGTTAAACTTCCTTCCTCTTAAAACTAGGCGCAAGGGCTGGGTTGTATCGAGGATGATATAGAGATTTGACAAAAATTCAGTAGCTATCTTTTGTCTAGTTATTAACGATACAGACTTCTTATCCGCCATTGAGAATACACAACACCAAAAAAAAAAAAAATCGACAACTGCGTACTGGCATTCTGCATATAAAGAAAGGACGCCACAGGCGACAATCACAAAATCGCTTCCGTAGTGTTGCCAGTCGACTAACTTTCGGAATAGCCCTCATATATTCCATTTCTATTTTCAGTATGCATTCTATCATTGAAGCCCTGTCATATAATGGTACTATTATTTTATACGTACAGTTTTAGCAAGGCAAGTTTCCTCATATAACTTTCATCTCTTCACGTATATGTAAGACCTATAACGAGCTTAAGAGCTATAACAGAGAAGTAAGTAATTTTTACAAACTTGTTTATTTTAATATTGTTTATTTCTAATTATTAATAAGATAAGAGGGAAAAAGGTTATTTTTCAAAAATACGTTTTTTCATATAACCCTCATCATAACGAATTGTTTATTGTGGCAATTGGACAGTTTGTAGTAATGAATTAGCACCATTAGAACACGAATCAGTGAACCGATTTGAAAAAAAAATGTTTTAAAATGCATTATCATTGGTCCTGCGTATGTGTATCAAATTTCAGCACTCTACCTTTTCGGGAAGTAGGTTAAATTCGACTTCCAAGATTTGTTTACATAGTTACAAGTGAAGCTAATAAAAGCTATCAAAAAACATGCATAATAAAATAATAAAAAATTAAATGGTTTTCGAATCAACGAACACTTCAAAGGCATATACTCAGTGAACAATAAGATTAAATTTTTGAAGTTGTTTAATATTTCTAAGCTTCGTTTTTCATCTTAAAATTAATGTTAATTACTCAAACGAGCATTTTACACCCAAGAACAAACGCGTTCATTTTTAAGCGCTTCTTTCTTAGATAAAATAGTCTGTGCTTTTTATCGATTAGAAGTACCAAACTCTTTTCTAAGATTTTTCATCAATTACCTAAAACTCGGTAATTGAATGGCGTTATCCCTTTCTCCCTTAATAAATTGCCGCCGGTCAATCCCTGGTTATACACAGTCTTATTAAACTCGGCAGCAATCTTCAAGAGCATCAGCTGATTAAAGATCCTATCGCTTTTACCGGAAGGATTCCAGAGGGTGGACGAAAACGATAACGTTCTTCTTGGAAAAATATAGGACAACCTTGCTAACTGCATTAGATACAAACAATCCGGGATGAGGCTCTCGCTCTTAATCAATTTACAGCTTCCCCTCCATCTCCTACTACTTCCCGTGGCCTCCTTTTTCCCCTTCAATTACCCCGGCAAGAGCATAATCTCCAATGACACCATCGACCGACACATTAAGGCGAGAAACTCGGGTCAATGTCTTCGCAACTTTTGTTTTTCCACCTGAACTCAACGACACGGTGACACGTCTTTCACTTCTGGCCTTGTTATTAGCGAAAATTGCTAAAACGAAAGTTTTTCGCTAGTCTTGTACTCAAAGGAATTTTCTAGCGGAGTACATTACAAGACGCGCTGAGTGCGTGTGATTGAAGCCACTTTGTTGCCATCAACACCGAAATGCAGGTTTCGCCCTTTGACTTAATATAAAAGCAATTTAAAGGGTAAACTCTAAGGAAAAATTCGATGCCAATTATAAGGTGTCTTTGTAACTTTAGATGCCAATTTATCTGCCGTGTCCGATGTTGAGTATCAAAGGTTATGACAGCGCATACATTTTCCGAGAAAAAGTCGTCTGATAGGCAAAAGTGTGAATGACAGTGTCAAGTAACTGAAAGAGACAAAAGGACATTAAGAAAGACTATGACAACGGAATAAGAAAGCAACTGCTGTTAAAAGAGCTTAGTCTTTCAAAGCCGGTATCCAGAAAAAATATTCAAGGGCGAGTGGTGCAATAATGCTCTCAGAATAGTGGTGCAATTGAACACCCATGAATCGTGGACTATCGAGCTTCACACGGTTCCCAGTTAGCAAAAACCGTTTGAGGCTTATGACAAGGACCATCTTGTCATTAAGGACCATATTAACAGTGTTAAATCTGACGTGACGAGAGATTTATTGCATCGTTACCGCTGAAGGTCCTTGCCTATTTTCCGTACAGTCTAGACCTTTCTCTATGTGACTTTTTAATATTCGGAGCAGCCAAAAAGACGATTCATCTCTGATCAAGAGGTTCGTGCTGCGGTAGAAGGATAATTTCGGCTCCAGCTCACTAAATTCTTTATGGAATTGGTATACAGAAATCTGTAGACAGTTGGGACCGCTACCTTATCAAGATGAGAGACTAATCTCTCGATCTCATTTGCTAATCTGTCCCTAAGTATACTGCAAATATACCTTTTATACTATATATTCGGCTTTTGACTAAACCAACCTAGTTAAGGAATGTAGTTTATGTTGGTTAAAATCAAGTAAAAATCCTGTTAAGGGTGTTCTGTTTGAAATAATTATTCGTAGCCAAAAAGTTGAAATTTCAAAGCAAACATTTTTCAAACTGACATCAAGCTAAACAAATAGTGCTTTACACGGAAAATGCATTGCGATATTAACTCTGGAAGGAGAGATAAACATCCATGACACTGGCATCCGCTGTAGTAAATTTTACATGAACTAGGAATTTTCATAGCATAAAATATTTAGCGTGAACATATAAGACCCATTCATTCAATAACGTTCTGCAATCAACAGAAAGAGAGAGGAAGAATGCAGAATTAATTTACAAAGAACAGTGCTTTCATTAATTAATGACTAGGGCAAGTGAGTCTATTTCCTTACATCAAGAACGATAGCACAATATGTCCCCTTCGCGCTTGTTTGCTCTGCAGAGCACATATTAGAGGTCAAAAGGTTTGTATTGCTCTCATCCCTTTAAGAACCGAACTCATTTCACGTTATTGAGAAGGAAAAAATAATACAAATTCGCCCATTCTTCTGTTAACAATCACCAAAATCGGCAAACTCACGAACCGCACTTTGGGCTCGCTTTACGTGAAGAGCAGAAAATGGAAAATGACTGATAAGAGAGACAATCGGCTAAAATTGTCCTTTGTCCGGGTGGAGCGCCTTGCGCTATCGCTCTATCAGCTCTGGCATTGAAAATTTTCTTTCTCTTGAAAGCCTTTTTAAACGCGCGCACACAAACACACACATTGACAGAGAAAGAGAGATCGTCTCTTTTCCCGCTCTTTGGGCCATTTTAGTTGCAACCGAAAAAAATTTACATTTTCAGCAAACCATTCAAACAGCTTAATGTTATGACACATACTTAGAATAAACTCTAGCTGTATCCCTATCGAAATGAAAAGAAAGCTTCTCCAATATTACTGCCTGGGCTTCCCCACGCGTCTGGGAGACTTTATTGAATTTTTAAAATTGAACTTCTCCACTGCGCCAATTTCGAGTTGCGAGTACGAAATCAACTTCTATCTTCTTCTACGACATTCGTGCACCACATTACCATAGAAAGAGGTGTCTATTTCAATTTGATATACTCAAATCGCGCGGAAATCCTCAGATAAGCCACCTCAATCCAATCATTTCGAAGGAGAGTGCGAAAATTTGCTAAATTATTATCGATCAAGCACTTACAACATCCTAACCCTAAGAGCGTTTCTTCATAAGAATTCAAGCAAGTATTTTCGATTTAGTTCGAGTACTGAAACGTCCTTCTCATATTGAACTCATCTCGCATACATACTAGAAGGGCCTTTCATTTTATATATTGGAACGGATTCCTCAAAATATCTGATTTCCTCAAATAGTAAAGCCACCTCGTTTTCCATTATGCTGCTATATCTCAAATTCTTCACCGTTTGAGCTCTGAATAAACATTACTATGCTATTTGCATAATAATGCTAAAACTAGTAGATTACTAAATTCACTACAACTATCTCTTCCATCGTGGAATGGTTGAGATGGAAGCGTCATTCAGCTTGGGCGTCCCCTTCTATAAACGAAACATATGCCAATCCACTTGATTGTTCACTTTCTAAAACCCTTCTGTTACTATATACTTGTACATTTATGCTATCAATGCTCATTAAGCGTAGCCTTACGCATTCAAATCTATTAGGTAATAGTAACGCTCAATAGACGTCAAAAACTTGTTTTTGCTTTACAACTGAAACAGAACAGCCAAAAGAATATTTTTATAAAATTCTTCAGAGATCAAAGTCATCAGAAATAAGCAAAGAAACCGCTCTGCTGCTCTACTGGATTCCATTTTTTTCCTCTTTCCAGGCAACTCAGATTTACCACCACTTACTTGAAGCACCTAACAGCCACGAGATTATTGATCTGCAACATTTCGCGTCTAGAATCAGCAATGCTTCTCAGAGATTGATCCTATTATCAATCAACTGAATCTCTATGGATATGTCTTGCGAAGAAAGAAACGTAGTTCAGTTCGAACACGTTGTCTATAAATCCCAATGGCTTTAGACTACTGGGACACTCTGCATCTTGCAAAAATAAATAAATAAATTTCTATAAATAAATAAGCAAATGACTAACACGCAATACATTAAGATTTAAAATGCCGATGCATTTCATTTGTCGAATTCTGCAGAGCAAGTTAAAGAAGATGAGCAATATATAAAAACGGATGGCAAACAATTCGGAACAAAATTTCAAGAGGATGAAGCCGATATCTAAAGGGTGGGCCATTTATACCTTCGGGATGTGTTTTGGTAATAATTTAAAAAAATACAAATTATTTGCTGTGAAGTGATTTTTCGTTTATTTTGAACCTTGCAAATTTGTTCTAATCACTTTTTGAATATGATATCGCGTAAAATGTTCGCCGCCAGAGGGTTCGTTTATTGGCATTTTCCATCACTTTTCGAATTGTTTCGGGCTGAATAGTGGCCGTTTCCTGTCGGATATTGTCTTTCAAGGCTCCCAGGGCCCGTGGCTTATTGACATACACTTCGAACTTCAAATAACTCCACAGGAAGAAGTCTGGAGGCATTAAATCAAGATCGCCATTTTACGATATGCGCTTTGCGTTTTCATAATTGAGCACATGTTTTGACACGATAATAGCGTGGTGGCGTGTACTGTGCCATGGCTGACGCTTCGAACGCGGGCTGTCATGGTTGCCAGATACTGAAGGTTTAAATGGCGCACCCTGTACACAGTGCTCTGAAATAAAATCGTTGTTGGATGTAGATTCTCTCTCTCTCTCTCTCTCTCTCTCTCTCTCTCTCTCTCTCTCTTGACTCTACTGTAGTACCGACTGTTATTTGTTGTTTATTCTTGCTCTGTAAAGAGGATGTTCATTGATTGGATGAGACAATTATAAAGTGACGAATCAGAGGAGCTCTAGCATTTCATTGATGATCCAATCAAAGAACATCCTCTATATGTGGAATTCTGTACATAATTGTTTACCATCTTTTTGTATTTTGCTTATCTTCCTCAACTTGGTCTATGATAGTCGCCAGAATCGAAATGATAATACCGCTCAAAATGTTTCGAGCTCAAAAATAGCTATTTCTGAAGTATTTTGTTTCGCTAAACACAAAAATCACCATAAAAAGTTCAGATTAGCTTCTGTTTTCAAGATACAGAACCTACTTGGGTTATAAAATCTCACTATGGCTGGTTTGTGAGAAATTGAATGTTCGAAAGTTGGTACGCCCGACAGCTGTAATTCCCCTCAGCTTTGACCCTCTGAGTCAATGCTCGCCGACTACTGCTAGACTGTTATCAGAGATGCTCCGGAGATTTGATGTACAAGAGGCAATCCAAAAGGAAACGACCATACGAATAGGTTAAAATCAACCATTCCTATATTTATTTATATAATTTTTTAGCAATTTTGGAAAAATATGTAGTCTATAAATAAAATTCTCCTTTATTCTGACGACTTCCTGGCCAATTTTCAGGTTACCTGAGTGCAAGTGCATTCATACATTCGAAGTGAGAGCATGAAAAATAATGCTATCACAACCTGTGTTAGGGCAGCTTGGAACGAAAACTCTAACCCCTATCATTGAGGAAATTGCCTCCGATTTCAAGTGTATGAAAGATTTCCCGAGCTAAATTCCACGTCTCTACTTTTCAGAAAGCGGACATCGTCAATAAATAGCGAAACCTTAAAATAATGGGCTGGTCGAGCAAGCAATATTCGCCATCGCGTTCTTTCGTTTCAGCAAGGCAAGCATCGTAACAATTCGTCTCAGTACCTTAACGATAAGAATGAGATATACTCTCAATTCACTCGTATTAGAAGGATTTAGCCTATCGTCTGTTAAATGCAAATGATTCAAATTTGTTCGAAGAGAGAATATTATTTCCCTATTATTTTGTAATTATTTTCCATCGATCTTCTCCCGGCACATTTTTAATTAATTATTTACGCACATCTCACGGATTTTAAACTGCAACACCTAATTCGTTGAGTTCCTCCAATCAATTCGTAATATTGAACATTTTCTACCGAAGTCAGTAAATAGCTGTCGACTTTTCGACAGCCAATAAAAAAGGAAGACTTCTAAGCTTCTTACGTTCGACTTTGATCGTGGGCGCATGGGTCATTCTGTTATCCAAGGCTTCTAGAATATAACTACTTTCTCCTTCTCCTACAAAAATATCTTGTTACTGTATACTACTGCAATTATAAACTCTTAACATTTTGAGTAAAAATAAATTTAAAAACTTATCTTTATATAACGAATTCGCTTTAATATGAAATTTAATAACATTAAGCTATCCAGACATTCTTTCTATTTGGTATCCTCTTACAAATTTTGAAATAAGGTACACAATAATACGAACAACAGTTAGTTTAATAAACATCCAGAAATCTCAAAGCCACACAAACCACAAACCAATACTAATCAATGCGATAAACCCAAAAGGGAACCAAACCTCCTGAATGGGTGACGCATTTAAAATTAACACAGTCCTTAATTAGCATTTTAATTCCATCTTAAGCACTGAACATATCATTGGCAAACGGGATTCAGTCTCTAAAAATGGAAACACATGTCACCTTTAATTAACAGCTTTACAAACAAGCCTCTTCCTTCATTAGCAGCCCTTTCCCTGCTTTTCTTTTTTTTTAAAAAAACTTCTAATAAGGAAAGGGAAAAACTCTTATTAGGGATACAGCATATAGATCGATTAAATACCATTACGAAAGAGGGGAATGTAATCCTATTATTCTTTAACATTTCCTAATTAAGGTATCTTCCGTGTCCAAAGGCATAAAGAGGAAAATACGGAAAGGAAAATATCGATTACTTTAAAAAATTCGATATCATTTATAATCCATTGCTTTTCTAGTTGAGAAATATTATTAGCCCTAATTATTAAGTTCATCTTGATTACACGAGACGGTGATAATAATAGGCAGATAATAATTACTTTACTAGGGATGCAACTCTCTTTGGAACACCGGCTTTGAATATTGACAGAAGAGAACTGAACAAGAGAAAATAACTTTTGTATTCCTCAAACTAGAAACAAGCTACATGGATATTTATTTATTTAATTAAGAAACTGACACATACTACGAGTCATTTCAAAACATAATGCGCCACATTTATTATTCTTAATAATTCACAATTTTACAACTTTCGCATGATGCAGACATATTTTAGGAAAAAGCTACTTTTCCACATAATCTTCATCTCCTAAAATACCCGTACGCCATCTTTGAACAAGAGCGTTTCTAGCATAGTTGATTAGAGCAACGACACGGAAAGACATGCTCCCTGGTTCGACTCCAGGTCGCGGATATTTACCCTTTTATTTATTTATTTATTTATTTATTTATTTATTTATTTATTCACTTATCAGGCATTTTATTTATTAATTTATAACAAAAAGAGCATTTTCGCGGGCTCCGTAAAAGTACCTCTAGCACCAATAGCCATTCTCCCATACAATTTTTGCGAAAAGGATATTCCAGCAAACGCCATTTCATCCATTTCGCGCTTTACTTCAGCAGAATGCCAAATACAATATCCATTTGGAATTATTGCTGCAGCAGCACCCCTCGCGGGAAAAGGATGGAAAAGGAGCAGGAAATATGCACAGAATGATTTATATAAAACTAACACATTTCTTTCATTATTAATTGGTATGGAAACTCACCCAATGGCGTTTTTATTGTCAAGCTATGCGTGACGTTGGGACATTTGATTCCTTGTTACGAGAACATTAAAGCAAAGTATAATACAAGAGATCAAGGTATTGACAACAATGAGCGGCCAGTAACACGCAATGATGAGTTGAAATAAATAAAGAAAGAAATGTGTTACTTTTATATGATTCTCTCCGGGATATCGAAATCTGTCGAAGCAAAGCCACTTACAAAAAATAACAACACACAATGGGAAAGAGAATCGTACAAGTTTTCTTCTTGATACATACAGGGAGCATTATGAAAGTAATGTGCATTTTCTGGGAAAAATAGGTTTATTGATCCGCTTGGTACAAATGGTTAAAATTCTTCAAAATAGTCTCCTCCTGCATCAATACACTTGCGGGGACGATTCTGCCACGCCTGGAAGGCACCCTGGAATTCCTCGACTGGAATGTTTTCAGGAACCTTGTAACATGAGCTTGGATGTTCTCCACCGACTCCCAGTGCTTTCCCTTCAGCTCTCTCTTCAGTCGAGGGAACAAAAAAAAGTCACACGGAGCCAAGTCAGGGCTGTAAGGAGGCTGGGGCACAACGGGGGTCTTGCTCCGGGTCAGGAAGTTGGTGACGACGAAGGCCGTGTGGCTGGGGGCATTGTCGTGGTGGAGCTTGAAGACGTCTTTGATGTCAGTTTCTGTTGCATTCTTCCCAAGCCGCACCCAAAACTTGATAGCGTACCGCTGTTCCAGCGAACGCTCCATCGTACTGTGACACAATCGAAAAACAGACTTCGTGCGAAGACACGTCCTACCGCTCCTACTGCTCGGAGCGAATTGAGACCGGGCGCGTTTAGAAGGGCAGACCCCCCACCACATTATTCGACCAGTCCGAGCGCGCTGCGATGGATAGTCGCGTCACAATAAAATTATGCGTATTACTTTCATATAGCTTAGTTACTCATTTCTTCGCTAGGACAAAATAGTATGCAAACATAAACTCTGATCTTCTTGCCTGGCCTCCCAGTTCACCTGACCCATCCACGAGGCTTTTTTTCCTTTAGGTTTAGGTAAAAGATCAGGTTTAGTATTTCCATTACCAAGAGACTTACCAGAGAATCATCAAAGAATCACAGCTGCTACTATTGACGCTGACATGTCGGAACAAGTGTGGCTTGGCTAGATTACAGAACTGATGTTTATCGTGTCACCAGAAGGGATATATCGAACATATGTAAAATAGGTAAAACCTTCGATATTTACTCAGTTCAATGGCACGTCCTCTTTCAGTTTACGTGACTCGGCACATGAGATAGTAATCATCAAGCCTTGAAATCCCGGAGAGATTTTGCACCGAGCTGCATTTATTTATTTATTTATTTATTTATTATAATTCAGTGGTATCTCATTATGGCCCTAATGGTAGGTGAGTTATGTTCCATGAATTAATGGCATTGCATGGGTATTAATAATAAATTAACTACAAAAATACTGAGATTATAATCTGCGGCTCTATTTTAAGTTTTCTAGGAAATTTTCTAGGTTTGAGGGGAATTTATTACTCAGGAAAATGCGCAGAAAGAGATTGGTGTGTGAAAGCTGTTCTTATTCAAAAGAACTCTACTCCTGTGTAAATAACAAAGATGCGAATTAAATAATGAGGCATATGATTTTTGCAGAAACCTTCGTAGATATATGAATTTTTTTAATTTTCAGTTTTTATTTTTAAACTTAAAATTTTTTAATAATTTAATTTTAGAGTATTTTTAAGGTTTTAAAATATGGAGTCCATTTGAGATTCATGACGATTTTGAGCCAGTATTGGAAATACTTCTAAGATTAGGAAAACATTGGTTTCAAGTGCACGCCTAGTATTCTAATAAAACCAGAAAGAGCCGGAAAATATAGGGAATAAAAACACCCATTCCAAAAGAAAGAACAAAATACAAGAAGGTCTCCATTTCTCCAGAGAGCGAAATTTAAAATTCTGGAATTCCAAAATCATATTATTTAGATTCTACAAGTCTTTAGTAAACAAGTTATCAAATAACGCTTATTAATTCATCTTTCTAACCCAACATCAACATAAATTTTCTACATTTCGACGATTCGGGCAACAAATTAAAAACGGAACTCTTTGAAAGGTTTGAGCAAGTTAGAAAAAGATTTTCTGCTTAATCATTACAAGATTTCCCTAATGAAAGGGCCCTTCGTCGAATTCTTACGTAACATAACTGGTTAAATAATAAAAGGATTGGGATGAGATAGGAACGAACATTTCAAGTAATTCATTAAACCTAATACCAAACTAAACTGGACTATTAATCCGTGAATTGCACAATTTTGAATTTTATGAGACAATACGAATACGAAGGATTTAGTCATTAACGACTTAATAATAGTCAACCACTTTTACGACTTCTTGTTGCTTAGCGTTTTCGATATTTCTACATTCGTGATATTTACAAAATTTATAAAATCGAGATTCACTTCCACTTTGACTAAGACATAAAAAAATGCTATTTTATCTGTCTCTTTCAATAATTAATTTTAAATCTAAAGTTATTATTGTTCTTGAACATGTACATTAGTGTCATGTTTACAGATTGACAACAGAACTTTTCTCGTCTTTCTCGTACGTTTTCACACTCGAAATTGAAAAAGACAGATAAAAAACAGGCAAAAAATTCTCAGAGGAGAAAAAAGATTTTCCCCCAGATCTCTTCAAATCCGACTTCGTAAAGTGGCATCTGAGCACTCAAAGCTCTTTCCTGAGTCAATCGACCAAAAAAAAAAAAAAAAAGTCTTTTTCTTCTTCATACTTTTCCTTGACTTCTGAACACTTACATTTTCTCTAAAGGAAATAGAAGAAAGTTTAATGTGGAAGAATTTCATCCCCCCAAGTGCAAATGTTATTATGAAGATCCTAATATATTTAGTATTAAAGAAATAAGGAACAAGTATTAAGATCAATATTTTAATATTTTGTATATGGAGGCTGTCCAACAAATCGGGATCTTTTAATTATGTCAAACGATAAAATTAATTCAAAACATGGATCCAGAAAAACGGTATTATTAATTTTTCACAAAACATTATATTTCAAAAATGTACCAAATTACGAACATAATGAAGCTCATTGAGTTAAATTATAAAAAGCAATGACAACAATCTAAATATCGTATATCTGCTTGGGTATAAATCGAGAGCGGGTTTTAAGACAAAAATTATAAATTTTGCAGTAACCTGTGCATAATTTCAAATTTATGTGTTTCTGAAATTTGAATTTAACAAGATCCTAAGTAGTGCAAGCCCTAAGTTCAAGGAAATTGGCCCAGTAAAAAATTTTAGAGTAAAAGGGGGATATCGGAAAGATAAAAGGATAACGTGATCGCTATCCTATGTTCGGATGAGCCCCACAACTCCGTCTGGATCTTCATAATATCAGGTCGTTGCATATCAAATGTCGGATTTCGAGATGGGTTTCGCGCTTCAGTACGGTTTCCACGTTTATGTCCAGAGATAAACCTATCAGCGACCAGCTGCCTGAAATTTGCATGTCTGCGATGATATTTAGTAGCATTTGAACCCAAGCGAAAATAGTCATGACTTCATACGAATTACGCGTGACAATGCATTACAGCTTCAAGTTGAATCACACTGCATCTAACGCCTCTCGAAACATCAATAAACTATTCGGTGTAGGCACCATAAACGAACGTACTGTCCAACGTTGGTTCCGAAAATTCATGGCAGGAGTGATGGACCTGGCAAATGAGCCACGCGGCAGACTGTCCAACGTGTTGAATGACGCTGATCAGAAGCGACCTGTAGAAGAGGACCGGTCAAAAACTGTTCGGGATCTTGCAGGGGATCATGCTGTATCAGCGTCGACTGTCAGTAGACACCTTAGGATCATCGGCAAGGTGGAAAAGCAGGACGAATGGGTCCCACATGAACTTACGGAAAACCCACACGTGGTGTAGCGCATTACAGCTTCCTGCAGCAGGGGGAGACATCACCGCTGCGACCTAATGTCGTGAACTGCATCGTATGCACACAAAACTGTGTCAGCAACAACCTACACTTGTGCATCGCAAAGGCGTCCTTCTGCTGCATGACAACGCGCGTCCGCAGGCTCTGGGCTACGAGGTGCGTCCACACCCCCCGTACTCTCCGAACCTCTCCCCTACCATCTTTTCCAGATCCTGGACAATTTTCTCCGGAAGAAAACATTCCTAACCCAAGCAGGTGTCAAAAACGCATTCCGGGAGTTTATTGAATTCCGTGACCATGGATTCTATCGGAGAGGGCTCGAGAAGCTGCCAAATCATTGGCAACAATGTTTGGATTGCAATGGGGGTTATTTCGAATAGCACGTGTGAAGGTTTCCTTTCTAGAGGGCCATTAAAGATGACCTCTGCAATCCGACATTTGATATGCAACGACCTGATAATTTAGATCTTGCCTTACAGAACACTTGCATACCAGATTTAACTTCTGTATACTCTACTCGTATATAAGTGTCCTGAAAGAAGGCTTAATATTTCGTGTGGTATATAATGACTTATTGTAAGTCAGAAAGTTTAAATACATATGTAATCTTTTATTAATGATTTCTGAGATAGAGTTTTGGTTAAGTATGAATAGTTTAAAGTAAATAATTTAATTGTGGCGCTTCATGTTGATTTCATTATTCTTCGTAATGTAGCCATGCATGATTTGTATAAATGTAAACGGTTCGTTAAACACTTTGTTATCTGTCCTTCTGTTTTTGACAAATTTGAACAATCGTAGTAACAAATGCTGTGGACCAAATAAGAGAACATGAAAATGCCTTCAGGCGCGCAACTAGCCACATTCTCAGAAGAATTGCAAAATGCGTCTATGAACATGACGGAATATTCGAAAATTTAAAGTTATTAGAATATTAATGCAGTAAAATAAAACCAACTCAGAAACTCCACAATTTTATGGTACCATTGGAAACATTCAATGCTAAGATATGGCATATAATATATCAATCACTGGAATGAAGTGTCATGAATGACTATAACGTAAAGTTAATGAATGTCAAATTTGCTTTACCACTGATAAATACCTGTATCTCAGAAACCATTAATAAAAGACTATATGTTTAGATGAACTTTTCGACTTCAATAACTCATTCTATACTCTCACGAAATATAGACTTTTCCTCCCGGAATACCCTCCCGGAATCAATCATATGTACATATTCTACTCCGACCATAGTAGGTCAATCCAAACAGGACATACCCATAGTAAACTACATACAGTGTCCTCCAAAATTCCATGGAACTAATATGGATAAGTCGACCCTGCTTTTTAGAATAAATTTTGACACTTGAATTTCCTTGTTTTCACAACCTTCCTCAGTTCTTAAACCAAACAGTCAAATTCCTATACTATCATATGTAAACAAGTATATAAACAATATCAGAACGAATCACCCGCAAATACTTTATTATCAGTCTCGAAGCTGTATTGCTGTAGAAAACCCCCTTCAGAGAGTCCGTTTGCTTAAAATGCAAATTTCATAGAGAAATAAACCAAGCCCAACAGATCTCAAGCCAAAGTCAATTAAAACTGGCCTCAAGCTAGAAATTGTCGCTTGGAAAAGTTGTTATTATTACGAGTACTATGTTAAGGAGGACAAGGCTTTGTTTATTCTTTTAAATTTATTAGTAAGTCAACAAGTGCATTTCATGAAACATGCAAAGCTGTATTCTGTTTCACTTTAAGAGTAATAATTTTATTAAAGTAACGAAAGCAATTTTGGGGGCATGCTTGGTTTATCCGCGAGCATACAGGTTGATCCACCGAGAATCATACAGGCTTGCTTTTTGGCATTTAACAATTGGAAGCTTTGTCGTGGCCATTTCCAAGATTTGCTATGTTGGCACAGTAGTTGCTTATTAATTATTATTATTATTATTATTACACTTTTGCATCCAGCATGGACTAAATAAATTTGGGCATGTCTAGAGATAATATACTTCGTTAAAATTTTAAAATCATGTCGGCCATCTCGAATTCAATTCAATAAAAAAATGTTTTTAAATCTAACGGTATCTCATTTCACATTTCTAAGGTGCTAAGGTGCTGAAAGAAAAAGTACTTTTCCAAAACGCAGAAACACTAATAATGACTTTCAAAGATATTTTTCTCACATTTTTTTGCAATTCATTAAAGGCACTAGCCAGGAATAAATAATACGTGCCAGATATCACATATACGGGGTGACCATTTATCAGCAATCCGGCATTTATGCATTAAAACAGCCTTACATTTGTTTGATGCGTATAAAGAAAGGCTGAAGGCAGATAATATAGTTGAAAGACCTGTAGATGAACCCGTACATGAACGTTCGTAACTAATAAAAAACTTCCAAACGTACCTTTGGGGATCTCCCCGTTCAAGTACTGTCAACTGATCGCTTGCATACCACTGACTAAGAACTGCCACTCTAGAAGATCTGTTTGCTTGTTTCGTTAGGTTTTATGGGCGCATCGACAGCTAGGTCATTTTGCGCACTTGCACACGACTAATATCTGTACACGATCCATGGCTACGGCGGGATTCGAACCCACGACCTGACGGATTCAAGAAATGGAAAGCCACGAAGATCTGAAGCGGAGCATTACAAAAGAGATTACGTTTATCAATAGTACGCTCCTATGCAAATATGGCATTCAACGTCGTTAAAAGAGTTCATACATGCCTTGAAGCTGTTGGTGAACATTTTGAACACCTACCATAAAGAAATATGCCATTTGTTGTTATCCGTTATCAGTATCTTTTTTTTTTTTCGTGTTAAACATCTGATATTGAAAAAATGAGGAAGACGGGTTGCGTGATAAAATGATCACCCTGTAGAAAGTATACGGGCAAAGAATGGTCTTTCTTTAATGCCAGAACAGCACTGGAATATCTTTGCTATCTTTTAATAGCAAAATTCGAAACAGAAGTCCAAATTGAGAACCCATTATTTTAGTTTAGCATATCATCAATTTGCGCTTGCAAGCCCCGTCTCTTATCAAAAAGTAACATCTAAGATTTTTATAGGATGTATCAAACATCTTACAACCACGGTTTTACTCTTTGTAAAACCATGTAGTAAACTAACCATGTACTCAAAATGGTAATGTTGCAGACGAGAGTCAGATATCAGGTTGTCCGGAAAGTTTCTTCCGGATTCTTGACGCGTGCGCAAACAATTCTGTATCTCGAGTGTTTGTTTACATTTTTCGATAATTTTTTCCTTGTTAGAACCGAACACACGTCAACTATCAACTGCCAACAATTCATTAGTATCACTCTTCATCAAGAGCCTGAAATGGAACTATCATGTGAACGACTTCGAAAATTCTAGAGATGTTACAGCCGCCCAATGTCATCAAAACTTGTGTGAACGTTTAGGTGACAATGTGATCAGTCTTCGTACCGTGGAAGTATGGTATCGAAAATTCAGAGGCGGAGATTTTGCGATTGACCCAGAAGATGCTCTTGCTGTGTGTTTGATGGGATTGTCGGGGTATCCTGTACAAGGAGTACCTGAAGAGTAGTCAAACCATCGACAGTGATATTTACTGTGAAATGCTCAAAAAGGTTCAACAATCCATCAAGACCAGCCGCCGAAACGAGTTCCGAAGAAAGCCGATTCTGTTCCATCAAGACAACTTTCGCCCGCACACAAGCACCGCCACTTCTGAACCTTGCACGAGCTCGAATGGGATATCATGGCTCACTCCCCCATATAACCCTGACCTAGCACCCTGCGACTACTACCTTTTCTCCCACCTCCAACTCTTCGGGGTGAACTTTTTAAAAGTGCAGAAGAGTGCACAAAAAAAAGGCAGATTAGTTCCTAAGGTCCAGGGACCTAGGGTTCTTCGAGGAGAGACCCAAAGCGTTGGGAGAAGATCATCGATGGTTATCCTCATACTTATCCTCATTAATTCAATTATTTTGTACAAATTTTTTGCTTTCGAAATAAAAATTCAAATCCGGAAGAAAACTTTCCGGACAACCTGATATTTCCTAGCACGATTTAGTAAGGATGATATCAAAATATTTACTGATGATCAGAGCTCAAAAATTAAAATACTTCATTCAAGCGACTTTATCGTTAGAACCATTTAAGTTAACATTAACCCAACTTCAAGGGTGGAAGTTAGGTGAACGGATATAACCCATTACTATGTTCTCCTTGCAAGTAAAGTTGGGGTATCCGAGCGTTGTCCGAACAAATGAGGTTAAATGCCAAAAATGTATATGGATGAGCATATGGACATCCAAGGGTATATCACGGATATTCACGCGTATAAATAGATTAGTATCATCATCAACAAGTAATAACTTTATTAATTAAGCAAGAAATTAATGACTGTAATTACTTAAGTAAAAGTGAAATTATTATTATTACTTTAAAGTGAGACAGAACTGTATAATTAATAAAAATGAAAGGGATTAGCATAAATGCACATTCAAGTTAAACGAGAAAGAGGGAAGGAAGCAATTTAGTTATGTTTTGTTAGAAATGAATGGATATATGGATAGGATAGGAAGAGAAGCCTACCGCCGAGTGCAATCCCAAGGTTAGTGTGTTAGCAGCGACAGTGAACCGTCGGTCGAAGAAGTAGCGGCGGATCCTCTCGGAGATCCACGGGTCGCTCTGGGCCCGTTTGCTGTAGCGCCGTCCGAACGGCAGCGCCGAGAAGGGCAACGGCAAGGTGGACTTGCTAGCGTTGCTGCTGTTGCAGTTGTTGTTGTTGTTGCTGCTGCTGCTGCTGCTGCTGCTGTTGCTGTTGCTGCTGTTGGCGCTGGCGTTGGCGTTGGCGGTCGAGTTCGTTGCCGCCGAGAAGGTGGTCGGAGCCGCGGGAGCCACCGTCGTGGTGGCCGTCGCCGTCGTCGGAGTCCCCAGGCATGCCGAGGTGAAGGGCAAGTACATGCCGCAGCCGACGGCGCCCGACGACGGCGAGGTGGCGGTGGCGACGGTGGAAGACGAAGCGGGCCCCGTGGTGGCTGGGCGAAGAGCATGGACGAAGCCGGGCTTCCTGGCCGTCGTCGCTGTGACGGGGGCCGACGAGCGACGGTTGCGGTTCAAGAGCGTGGGTGGCGACACCGCCGACGGAGACCTCTCCCTTCGCCGTCCGCTCACCAGGCTCCACTGAACGAGTGTCGTCGTCGTCGTCATTGGGGGCTCGGCAAAACCGTCTGACCGGCGGATAGGTGGAGCGCGCGCCAACCTTCGAAAAATTCTCGCCCTTGCGAGACTTAAAACTCGACTCCCGTACTTTGGCGCTCCCACCGAATCAATCATTGGCTCGAAATCGTCGACGACAGTTTTAAACGTGCTCTGCACGTCGTCAAGGCAACGATCGCGAGCCTCCGCCAATCGTGGGAGAACTGGAAAACAAACCAGGAAACTTGCACGAGCATTAAGAGAGACAATTACACAGTAAGCAAGTGAGAGAGAGGAAGGCAGCGTTATCTTTCTTTCGCATTATACAGGATAACAAATGCAGATAAGTTCTAGAAATTCGGTAGCATCATGTTCGAGCATATTATTACAAAGCATATCTAAAATGTTTCAACTATTCTTAACTCCTATCTCCAACAAGTATGATGCTACTATAGCGGGACTCTTAAAGGTGATTCCTCTTGGATTTTGATTTATATTGTATCTCCAATCTGCTCCAAATCAAAATTAATTACATTGGATGCTTAAAAATTCTGATTTGAGAAAAGTTTCTATAACAGATTTCGGTTCTTAAATGAATACGCAAATAAAGGCACTTTTCTGCTTTTATAAGCTTGTATATGCATATTTCAACCTCCGGCGATCATTCATTGAGCAAGACAAGGCAAGTGATAATACTCTAGCGAACTTATATACAAAAAGATAGGAATAACAGAACCAATGAAAAAATCCTATTCGCATCACGTCATTTGATAAGTTCAATAAAACTCGACCAATAAGAGATGTTCATAGATCCTCGGTCTGTATTTTAGAGCTCATTGATTAGTCTACAGGCGATCTCAAGTAATTCTAGAGAATTCAGAAAGATAGGACTATTAACAACACGGGGCAGCACTTAATCATATTCTAAACCCTTAACCAAGGTTCTAATATTAGACAGAATGAAGTATTTTTATTTTCCTTAATTTCTGATTCGACTTCTTTCCATTTACAAACTGGGATTTCTCTTTTAATAAATACCATCCGCAATAGCTTGATTGCTAGCTGTTATAGGTGTATGATAAAATCCATAGAAGACCGGGTGACGACTAATGGTAGCGTGTAGCCACATTCCCGCAGAGAAACCCTAAATTAATTTAACCCGCACTATATTTCCTGGTTTCGCCGCCACAGTATCAAATCCAAGATGAGCGTGATGCGTTTTCTGCATCTGAAGGGAAACACTGAATTTTCGTTAACTAGGATTCCGCCAAAAAATTTTGGGGCTCCGTGTGGTATGTGACATGTTTAGAAGGGTTCCGCGTTAAAATAAAGTTGGAAACCTCTTGGTGTATACGATTCTGAGGGTACTATAATAAGTGCGTGAAAATAAAACGTGAGACCATTAAAAACAGAATATTTATGTACGAAATATAAAATTTAAAAAATTCTAGGATCTATTCAAGTAGCGAAACCACATGCAGTAGTTTCTGATATTGTTTTCTTTCATACCATTATTGCGATATGAGTCTCATTTGTTGAGATGTTATATTGTACCTCAATGCGTGTTCACTTGTGAGTACTAACCAGCACTTGTTACAATTTTGACTGCGTAACTCGGAAACTTCTCGTTGGAATTCGATCAAATTTTAACGATATACACAGTCTTATGTACCCTGTTATTCGTCCAAATTTCATCAGTCTAAGCTTTACAGAGCCTGAGTTATTAACTTGTTGATCTTGGTGGCGGCATTTTTATTTCTGTTCATATCTCAGTTATCGTTCAAATTCGGACCCATGTTCATAGGACTTTTTGTGTTTACCTTGACCTCTATAAAACCCCCTTATATGGTTTTACATACGATTTGAATCACCCTGTATATCATAAAGATCAGAAGATCCCCTCTAATTCCCATTCTCGTATAAAATTCTCGTAGTGGGTAAAGAAAATTAAAGCCGGCTCGGTGGCCGAGAGGGTTAAAGCGCAGGTCTTTCCGCTCTCGAAACCAACGAGTCGCGGGTTCGAATCCCGCCGAGGGCATAGAGGATTTTTGTGATTGTCCTTTTTCATTATCATCCGTTCATGGGGGCTGGTTCTTGGGCCCTTGTGCAGTATTACCCCCAAAGTATATATGATCTCAGGCACGTACGCAAGGGGGGGTCGGGGGGGGTCGAACGACCACCCCAAAAATGCTGAAGGTCCATGATTTTAATTTCCGTGAATTTAAATCTATTGTTTAAATTTTGTTAAAAACTCTGAGTGAAAAGGAGTATAATCAGAGTTGGCGAGGGGTTGTTTTTAATTTCAGCTTTTTAATTTCCCTTTTTTCCCTCATTTGGCCTGTTCCAGTGCCATTTCCCATCCCCCACCAATCATCCCGCTCCTTGCTCACTCCAGGTAAAAAAAAAAAAAGGATTTTTTGCCCTTTGACCTATACTGAACGGGACCGGCAATTCCTGATTCGCATCTTTCATTGCCAGAAGATGACTGAAGTCGAAAATGCTTGCGATTTTAATTTTATTTCTTTTCACGGTTATTTAATTTTTATTACAAGTTTTTTTTCACAAAAATGAAATCCGAATTTTGTAAGCAGACTGATTCTTTTTGATATCAACAATGTATAAGAGCATTTTTCAAGCTAAACTTCACAAGCAACTTGACAAAAATATCACAGAAATATCTTCATTTTTAATTAGTATTACTGTAATTAAAACATAATAAAAAGAATGGATTATTCGAACAAAAGGTCCAATAAATCGAGAGTTCGACCTCCCCTGAAAAAATTCTTGGGTACGTGCCTGGATCTACGCCTTATCACAAGACATATCATCAACAACAACAAAGAATATTAAACTAAATAATAAAGTAAGACATCCCGATGGTAAGCTACATTCCTAATTTCAACTTACTACGTCAAACAATGTCGAAAATTTGAAGAGGACAGACACTGTAACATCAATAAGTAGCTTTATTCTTCCGTTTAATTTAATAATGAATACCGCAGTTCATATCATCCTGTTACAGAGTTCATATCTCTGTAACGATGGATCCAATTTAGAAATATTTTTTTCTAATATATCTTTATTAATGAGTCTATTATACTCAAATATAAATGTCACATCGGTAACGGCTGTCATAAACTTTACTGAGATACTGAATATCGATTATCGTAATAGTATCAATCGGAATATTGAATGTATGGACAATACAAAAATTTATTGAGTTTGTGTGTATTATTAAACTGTTTTGGTTCCATTTTGCTAAGCCTCACCGTTTTCGAGATATAGGTTCCTTGCAATGCGTCTACATGCACTTCCTTATAGTCACAAATTAGCTCAATTGGCAGAGCTCAATAGAGAGTATTCTTTATTTTGCTTTGGCAAAGGATAGTCTCTATACGAAAAGTCCGGTTTTTTTCCTGGCTTTTACCACTCTGTGTCCACTTTCATTCTACATTCGTCATCTTCCATTTTCATAGCTTACATTTGTGAAAAATGCGAGTTTCGTACATGGTAGATGGAAACTCCATGTTACACACAGTTCAAAACAATGTTTCCTTTTGAATCCAAAATGGAAGCATACTTCGAAATTCTGCCATTCAATCAGTTCGTCATGGTTCGTTCAGTCTTCAGTCGGTGATGTTCGGTCGATGAGAAGAAAGAAGTTTGGAGCCTCATTATTACAATGCGTCATGCATTTTTTCTTTTATTCAATGTCAAACTATAACTCTAACTATCAATGAGTCAAAACAAAGGACAAAAAAAGAAGCACTGATTTTTACGAATAATGGCATTAGTGCAATTCACATATCCGGACTGGTGACTTTGATACCTGCTGAAGCTTTAACTTTTAACTCTGAGTCCAGTGAACTATGTGAATGTTAACCTCTACAGCTTCTATCACCACAACCAAGGATTCAATTATACGTAATTTGTCGTTGATAATAGAATCTCATAGACGCCCTTTTAATAGAATACTACAGCTTAACACAAATGCGGGAAACTTCAAATGCAAATTTTCACTTTTTTTATCTTTAGTACTGGCTGAGAAAAAAAATGTGAGACATTATTTTTTCAGCAGCCCTCTCAGTTATATTGAATACATTTATGCATAAACTAGCAATGAAGGTAAAAAAAAAAATTTAATTTAAAATCTGAAATTTGTATCAGAGCAACTTTTTCAGGAGTACGGAGATATGGCTTATCCAATAGCTCTTTAGAAGGGGCTCTGTTGAAGAAGAGCCTCTTATCATGAAAAGAAAAGCCAATGAAAAATAAATAAACTCTTATATGTGGGGTAGGAGTATTCCACTTTATTTTCTTTATAGGTCAGAGTTCTTCCTTCCCCTTTTTACTGAGTCATTTAAAAGAAAAGAGTAGGAAAAAAGAAGAGCGAACAAAAGAAGGAAACCAAATCCCGAAATGATTACACCCCGGAAGAGGTCCACCTCCACTTTTCTTTTATTTCTTCTTCCTCTTTCCTCTCGATGGCACCAACAATCCTTTTGTCCCCATTTACTCCTATGCATCGGCAATAAAAGCCTAGGAGGGAGGGAATAGAAGAGGAGAAACCTTCCTTTGGAACGCATGCGTCGGATTATTCTCTTTAATTTCACTGGAGACCCTGACTTTCAAGGAATCAGTCGAAAGAGGAATGACAATTCAACTCCTCCTCCTTCTCCTTCCATTTATTGTTAAACGGGGAATATAAACGCCCAACTTCTCCAAAAGGGGTCCTCGAGGGAGCAACGGAAATGTCGCCCAGACAGAACGGAGGAGCTGAAATTAATTTGTAAGTTAAAAGATCTCTCCTTCTCCTCCTCCACTCAATTCCCCCAACAAACTAATCGGCGGCCAACTAACACAAAGAAAAGAAAACCCGGTCAGAGAAACAAGGCCTATATCGCTGAGAGGATTGCAGGCTCACCCACGCAGCACTGATGCCAAACTGGGAATATAAGGCTCACCTAAAAGGATCGCCGAGAACGACTCCCAAGTGCTGCAGATTTCCTTTCATTTTACTTGATCACTTAAGCTGATCTGCTTAATGACTATTAATCGCTACAACAATTTTAAATGAACATGACTCGTTGAGCTGGAATTTCGGTTAATCTGGATTAGTTTTATTTTTATTTTTGAAATCACAAAAAAATTTGGAAATAACTATAAAATAACTAATTTTCCATTAACCTTACGCCAGCTCGAAAAATCAAAAATCAAACCTTGGATCAAAAATATGAAACTCAAACGCTAGTGAAAACTGATTTAGCAAATCCAACCCAATTTAGCAAAAAGAGAATTGCTGATTGAAAACTGTAAGACTATGACCATATCACTAACAGTTTTCTCATTGTATATGAATTCAGCATTAAAAAGATTTTAAAAGATCTTAAAAGATCATTGTTTAAAAGATCTTTAAAACATTCCTAGAAGGGACTTTAGCTGTGACGTAGAAGTAACGTTATATTCGAGAATTTAAAATCTAGCTAAAGTTACTAATAACCAACCGAAATTCATTTAATTATTTCCAGCTTTACGTCTATTTTATTGCTCAACGAAGTACAATTAATGAGTGATTGAGTAAAGCGTGGTTCCCGACAAAAAAAAACTATCTTATCTTTGTAGGCTATGACTCAACCCAACTCGAAAAAACAGGAGTTTACTATCGGGCAGAGAGAAGAAAGCAGGAAGTGCCATCAAATAATTTTTCTGCCTTGCGCTTTCTGTTGTTGTTTTTACGCATGTGGGAACCAGGCTTTATTGAGCCCCGATAAAGCGATTTCACGTGCACGTTGCCCATGCCAATAATGCTTAAAAATAAACAGAAAGTAACAACGTATTCATTCTTTGTGAATCGGTTGTTATAGTATATGCCATTATCTTGGTATCAAAGCCAACTAGAAAAACAGGTCCTGACCTCCTAGAAAGAAAGCCAAACAGCTGAAACGTCATGCATTGTTACATCAACATATGTCGACCATTGTTAATCGTATTTCTACCAATAATTCACCTTTTCATTACGTCATCGCATGGGTGCCGCCAAAACGGTCGAACAAAAAAAATAAAAAATAGAAAACATGAACTACACCGATTCAAAAGAAGAAAATTTTATTAGAACGAAAGTCTAGCAAACTTTAAAGTTCGTGCAATAGCTCGTTATTTCTGCAGCTTCGCTACGAGACGATACAACGCCTAGGAATCAAAATGTTCGAGTGTAATGGCGGACGACTACAGTGTCCTTCCTGGTGGACAATATGTTCTCTAAAAAGGTGTATAAGCTCTAAATTTGGTCGACTTATGATGATGTAACAATATATGACGTTTCAGTTGTTTGGCTTTCTTTCTAGGAGGTGTTGCCCTGACCATAACCGCCGAGAGAGAAGGCTTCCGCAATGAAACGTAATACATTGATACTTCATCGTAGATTAGGCAAATTTATGGCTTATTTTTTATAGAAATAACAATGCGTTATCTATCGGGGCCAACGATATAACGGGCCCCAACCAACGCCTCCTAAAGATAAGGCCTGCGCGCGAAAACGTCATACATCGTTACATCATCATTCAAAGATACGTTTAATCACATTACTACCAATAATAAGCCCTGAAATGCAATTAAACGTATCTTCGGATGATGATGTAACAATGTAAGACGTTTTCGCGCTCAGGCCTTATCTTTAGGAGGCGATGCCCCAGCGCGGAAAAATCACCTGACCATCTTAGTCCGAGTAACAATGTAATCTCCTTTGTTTCTATCTTGGATTTTAACAATAAGTATTTTTTCGTTTGTTAGAAATAATGAAGATTGGATTGTTTGCCGGACTAAGATGGTCAGGTGACCTTTCCGCGCTGGGGCCCGTTATATCGTTGGCCCCGAGCTATCTATACAATGTATAGTGATGTAACAATGTATTAAGTTTCATTGCGGAGGCCTTCTCTCTCGGTGATTACGCTCTGACCCAACACAACACCACCTCTACTCAAAGCCTGAGCGCGAAAATTTCATACTTGTTAAGCCCTTTTCCGCTTTGAGTAGAGGTGGTGTTGCCCAAGGAATTAAATCAAGAGGAAGTGAAAGCCATTGTTTAGTGGCATACACTTGTTCATCGAGCTTGACTTCGCAAAGCGCAAAGCATCTTGGGATAGAAAGCGGATAGTCAAGGTTTTTGCACGCTGGTAAAATATCGTATTTTAGATAACTCTGCCTCTGATTTATTGACTACGTGCGTATCGACTTTCGTTAACGTTTCAATGAAAGACCTATCTAATATAATTAATCATAATCATCGTTTAAAATTTTGATTTCTCGTAGGAGGAACATTCAGATTCGATTTTGTAAAATCGAAATCATTTTTCTTCCAGCAAATGGATTATTCATATTCTAGGGCTGTTATTGTTTAGCTCTATTATATTTTAAATTTAATACAACTTAACTTAACGAAGACTGAACAAATTTTCAGCCCGTCAGCAGCTTACAACATACGTAATGGCTGCCGAGTTTGTCCGCAAACAATCCCATGAGCATTGCGTTTCCGGAAGCTAACCTCGGGTCATCGCTTTCATTTCCTCTTGATTTAATTCCTTGGTTGACCATAGAAGTCCGAATAACAATGTAACATTCATCGTTTCCAAATTGGATTTTAACAATCTGTATTTTTTCCTTTGTTAAAAACAATGAAAGTTGAATTTTCGGTCTGACTGCTGTAGTCAGTTGACTTTTCCGCGTCAGGACCTTGTATTTCTCGTTGGCCTCGCTTGGTATTCTTTACAGTCACTGTTTTAGCACGTGAATTCCACGAAAACACCTGAAAAGTCGATACAGCCGAGAGCTAAGACCTTGATGGTCATATTTCTGAAAACAAAATTTGAAAAAGTTAATCCGTTTTCAAATTATCGAGCAAACGGCGGACGGCCAGATAAACTTACAGACCAAGCGTACATTCTTATAGGTAGCTTTCTGCTAAAGCTTCTAATAAAGAGCTGAAATTATCATGACTGAGTTTTCTATTTCAGCAATCATTGCCGAGCTCATCCTTAGTGATTAAATTGGTAGTGATATGATTCCAAATGCTAATAAGGGCTAAATGACGAGATGCGTCCACAGCAAGGACTTGAGTAAAAAGAGCGCGGAATACAGCCATACCTCAGTGATGTGTTTGGGGCTGGAGAAGACTTTTTTTTTTTTTTTTTTTTTTTTTTTTTTTAGAAAGATGGAGCACTTTCCCGTTGCTATTGGGAAAATCTTGTCAAAAATCTGCAGAACCAATGTATTAAACGATAAGCATTGAATTCCCACTCACTTTAATAACGAGACACACTTATTAATGGAGAAACGGTCAAAGAGAAAGCTATAGCAAAAAAGAAATGATTCGCGATTTTTCCAACCGCAGCCGTTCCAACAATTGTATTTATAATCATTCAAAATGTGTACAAATTGGATTCCGATACAAATATTTGTATATGGTTTACTTACTTAATCCAATTCTCAATATAATCTTTAAAGATTCTAAACCACTGCATTTGTGAATACATTTTTTTTTGTACACTATTGCTTCTGTTACCATTTTTAATGGAAATGAGAAGACAAAGGTCAGTCAAAAGCGCTTGCATCACAATTGCAACCTCTCTTTGATTCAGGGTTCAACCTTTATGGAAATGTGAAATCAAGAGTCATCTTAAAGCGGACTATACAAAAGAGACAAGTGAGTGGGCGTTGGCCTTTTGTTAAAAGAGATCTCACGTTAAAAGAGATAAGCGTAACAGCCTCAAGGCTTTCCAACTCTCCGCAATTATCCTTCTCATTTTCTTACATGCTTTTGCACAATTGTGATTTAAATTTTCCCAAACGGAACTAAATTCGCCTTTTCTGAAATATGTCCATCGTCCATTTTAATACAAATTTTACCTTGAAAAGTTAAATTAGGTTTACAAAGGTTAATTAAAAGTACCTAATTAATAATGCGTTATTTTTAATAATGTAATAAATAGCGGTTTTCCCTGGTCGAACTTGAAAGGTAACCGTGTCTAACTAGATTCAAGAAACTACTAAAAGAGAACAAATGTCTAAAAACTAAAAGAGCTAAAAGTTTGAGAGGATTTCAAAATTCTTCATGGTCGCTATTCAAAGAAAATGATACAACCAATAAGATCATTCGGGAAATACCACAGCATTATGAATGTTGTGCGGGCTTACGCTTTAAGGTATGTTAAGAAATTAATGAGAAAAAGGGTTTATTTGGTCAAAATGTTTTTTACAAATAAACAAAATAATGTTTGTTCCATGATATGAAAGAAATAATTGATTTTATCTGACTTTTATTCGAAATTTAAAAAAATTTAGTTGTAATGCTTATTACAGTGTTAAGTATGAATTATCCAGAGTTTGAAATTAGAAAAGAATTAAAGTGGGGCTTCTTTGTTTACAATGACATCATATATTCGTCCTGGCATTGACCTTATTATATTTTCAAGTGTATCTTTGGAAATTGCATCCCATGCATACGTTATTGCTCTTCGAAGCTCATTTGCATTTTCATATTGATTATTTCCATAGTTCTCCATAGGATTAAGATTTGGGCTACGAGAGACCCAATCCAAAACATTGATCTTTTCTTTTGCAAACCATGATTTCGATACTTCAGTGTTGTCTTGTTGAAATGTATCTAACTCACTCAAGGCCTGCAATATGTGGATGAAAAAATATCAATCCTTTGTAAAGCATACCTTGATATATGTCTGAATTCATTTGGTTATTGACAATGAATTTTTTGGCCCAGTTCAATCTTGCCTCCTTATGCGCTACCAAGAGTTTTGGAACAGTCTTCATTTTAAGACGTTTCACATGAAGATTTTTTCCCTCAGTCCTTTCCACACAGTCACACATGGCTCACTTTTCCATCCAAATCTTTGCTGATTTCACGAGTGGATCTTGATTTGGACAGAGCAAGGCTCGCAATTCTCCTTAAGTCTCTGGGAGAGAGGTCAAGTTTTCTTCCTGTTCTCTTCTTGGCGGCATATTCACTTTGCACAACAATAACATTGTGTATTGCAGTCTTAGATATTCCTATTGCCATAGTTACGTCTCTCTGATTTTCCATTACCTCGAGACATTGTACTTAATCATTTTTATACACTTTATATTGGTTCACACTTATTTGAATATGCAAATTTTGAAACCGAGCGATGACAGAAGCATCTATTCCAAGGTAATGGGGGGGGGGGTCTTTTAAATACTTAACAGTGCAAAAAGCATTACACCTATTTTTTTTTTAAATTTTTGTATAAAAATCAGATAAGAATCAACAATGGTTTCTTTCATATTATCATGGAACAAACATTATTTTGTTTATTAGTAAAAAACATTTTGATCAAATAAACCCTTTATCACACACTTAAGATCAGTGATCTTATAATTTCTTAACATATCTTAAAGCAGGACGCAAGTGGTGTTGAAAAAAAAAGATTCGGCAGTCTGTTTTTAGGGCACTGCATCGCTTAGTAGCCGATCCTCGATTTTTTTGCGCTTGCTGCGTGCGAACAAACCTACAATTTATCTGCGAACAAAAATTTGAGTCTCTCTCTCTAAACTAAAGTGTCGTGAACAAAGCTAGCGCAGACCCGCACTCATTTCAAATATTGATTAAGTTTAGCAGTGAGGGCGTATATTGTTCTCCAAGCCGAGGTTGAGACAAATCTGCAGAAGAAAATTTTCCATATGATTTACTGTATATTTTGTCACAATGACGTTAAAGCATCAGAGACCTGAAACATAGAAAACTGTTTTAAATTTTTTTAAGTGACTGAGAAGAACGTAGCTTTAAAAAGCTTCCTCGATTAGTAGAAAGTTGTGATTTAAAGTTGGCTTACCCATCATTCTACTTCGGAATCTCGACCCTTCTAGAATGCGCACTGACTGGTACGCGATTTTCTTCAAAAGAATTGTTGTTCAATGTCATAGAAACAGGTATTGATTGGGAAGAGAAGGGGAGATGATATTTTTATTCCTAGAATACCATCAAGGCGATCTGTGTTTGCAGAAAATAAAAAATTCAAAATTCGAAAAAACTCAAAAAAACGTTCATTTCCAGTAACCCAATACCATCCACAGAGATCTTTAACTACGACATTTATATAGATTTGGCATCTTTACATCCAACGAAACAAAAATTTCTCAATAAGAAATTTCTGATATTTCCCTGCAGACGGTGTGAAGAAGCCTAACGCTTGTTCAGGACAGGTTGCAATAACTTTGGACAGTTTCCAAAGAAATCACAATTAGTCTGATCCAAGATAATGAATTTAAGATGATGCTCAATGAATTCTTTGGCATATACTGTACTTTTTTTTTGCAACACGAGCTTGTATCACTTGGATAAACTCTAAAGCGTGATTCCCACATGCGCAAAAACAACGGCAGAAACCAAAAAGCAGAAAAATTTTATGACGTCAGTTCCTGCTTTTGTCTCTTCTGCCAGACTGAAAATTTCTGCTTTTTGGAGTTGAGTTGAGTTCAACTTCTGTGGCAGAAGCAGGGCAGAAACGGTTGCTCAGCCAATAGAAAACGGTCTCTACAAAGACGTCACAGTTACATCCTGTCTCTCTCACAAAATAAAAATGTCGGACGCTTAGCTCACAAAAGTGAAGAGGCCGAGAAAGAAAATTGATGAAACGCTAATAGATGAGGTGTGAAATATAAATATATTAATATACAATTGAATTAATCAAATAAAATTGAATAAATAACAATTGAATATAAAAATTCGTTATGATCATTGATAAGGAATGCACCTATGTGCAGTCGAAACCGGCCCTTTAGATCGATCGAGTGCGTTTGTGTTGGACAAGAATTACAACAATGGATGGCGCTTGGATAGCAGACTTCTACTGTCTCATCCTTTTGAGTTTCTGTCATGAGGGATACCTCCGGGAGCAGAAAGTAAAAAGGCAGAAAAAATACGCTCTGGTTTCTGCTAGTGGGAACCATGCTTTAGGCGTGGATTCCACATGCGTAAAAACAACGGCAGAAACCACAAAGCAGAAAACTTTTTGACATCACTTCCCTCTGCTTAAAAAAAGTTCTCTTATCTTTGTAGGCTATGACTCAATCCAAATAAAAAAGCCCCAGGAGTTTTCTGTCGGGCAGAAAGACGAAAGCAGGAACTGATGTCAAAATGTTTTCTGCTTTGTGGTTTTTGCCGTTGTTTTTAGGCATGTGGAATCCACGCCTTACCAGTCATTTCTCTGTGCAAGTTTTATAGGAGATCAGTAGAGAGGAAGAAACGCAACAAGTGGAAAGGGAAGTGGTTTTTGCATCACGATAACGCACAGCACATTTGTTCCTCAGCAAACTCTTGTCATCAGTCATCAACCACCATACTCTCCGGATTTGTTTTTGGCTTTTGCTGTTCTTAACTCTGAAAACGTGGTCAAAGAAACAATTTCTCAATCGTGGGGACAGCAGATCAGATGCGACGAGAGACCTTGGAGGATTCCTAAACAAGCTTTCCATTGCTATACTATACCACAATTCCCGGAACTTTTTGACTGCCCCTTCTAATGAAAAGGAAACCGGTTTTAAATAGTAAACCTTGTCCAGAATACCTTTTTTGCCCTGCTGAAGGCGCTTAATATTTGAGACCATAATTAATATGAAAATAGGGAAAATGCATTTATAAGACAAAAAACATACGCATACAGAATGAATTTTCATCTCGAAGGTCGTGTTCGCGGACCCAAAGCAAATAAATAAAACTCGAGAGCACGAAATGAAAAAGAAGAAAAAAAAATTGTGAAAATTCTTAAATCGATTTCGACAAAAACGATTTCAATGGGAACTAACATGAAAGAAAAGGAGGCAGAAAAAAATAAATCAATCGCTACGACGTGATCCCAGGTTGACTCCTTGGCCAATTTTCAATTTTTCCTCCTCTTCATTTCTCTCTTATCTTTCTCTTTCTCTCTCTCGTCAGTTCTACGGTAGACATACACGACACATACTCCTTCATTCTTACCAAGCAACCAATTCCCTGCCCACCCCCTCTACAATTCACGTCCGCAACATTAAAGATGATCCACTCGGTCGGGGGGACAATAAACTGTTCATCAAGACCGCACGTTGCGCTCGAGAAAAATCAATACTGGTACCACGATAGATGGAGAAATGAAGTGTACAAATACAGAAACCACAGACAATCGCAAAAGAAACAGTTTTAGTCGTCCTCTTTATCTAAGGGAAGAAGTTTTTATTCCTTAAAAAATTTCTAATATAAAACGGTAAGCGGAGAAGAAGGTCTATAGGTTCAGTCGCGTGGGCGTCGGATGTTAGGAGGCGTGTGGGCGGCCGACTTTCACGACCGCAAAGGACGGAATGAAACCCGGAAACTAACGGGCAACTTCGTTCTCGTCAACTGCGCGCAGATCAATTTTTCCCCACTCAACTTAAGAGAATCATAAATCCCCTACAGTGAAAAGATTAACTGCAAATTTCACGCCAGTAACAAACACACATTTCAGTCCAGAAAATTAATTAACGATTAAAGGCTCCTTTCATCTTATTTGCTTGTCCGTCTGTCTGAATGTATGCGTACACTGCTAATGGAAGGCACCGAAAGCGAATATTTTTAAAATTTAAAAGAAGCAACGTTTTGCGGAGAACAAACCCGATTTTTGGATAAAGCGAAGCCAGTAGGATTCCAGAATATTCCACGGGAGCATCACTCTGAGATGCCTAATTTCTCCGCCATGGACTGTAAAATTTTAATTGCTGTGTTTAAGATGAACTTTAAACCAAATTAAAATTAAAAGAAAATTATTTCTTTAGTTAACTTTATCTTTTTGGGTACCATATATCTTTTTAAAATATCTTCTTAACGCGATTAAGAACCCGGTATCTTGAAGACCATGATAATCCATGATAATATCACGAATTTCGAGGGAGGGGGCGATACTTTTTATCCTATTATTTATCCCCACCCTTATCGTAATCGTACTTATCATGGACCATGGACTTCATAACCCTCACTATTAATCTCTCGGTTTTTACCTCCAACCACGACAGGGCTGCAGCCCCCTCCCCCCCGAAATTTTCCACTTTGTCAACTATTTCTGTTGTTCGCCCCCCCCCCCCCCGAAAGAAAATTCTGGGTACGGCCCTGCCTCCAACCCACGTTTAACCCTAATTTTATCCCCTTTGTATATCTCCACTTTTTAACCCCGCTTTTTATCTCCCGCTTTTTACTCCTACATTTATCTTCCACTTCCTGTCCTCATTTTTTAATTCCATTTTTATCCCCTACATTTAAGGAAATTGGCTCCTTAAAGTGGAATAAAAGAATGGATACAGTAAAAAGTGGCGGAGTAAAAGGGGGTTAAAACTAGAAGATAAAAAGTGGGACCGAAAAATGGGAATAATATGGGGTAAAAAGTAGTGATGTCAAGATCCGGATATCCGGATCTTTTTTTCGGACTTAGGTCCGAGATCCGGATCTTGGTCAGAAATCCGAGATCCGAAATTCGGATCCTATATCAGGAAATTGTGTATATGCAAACTTTTTCTGAAAGCAGTTTATAAATGCTTTTATTAAGTGATAGCCTAGTCCTCTTAAGTCCTAATTAGTCTTAATAAGCATCCAGCGAAAGGATCCGAAATCCGGATCCGATATCCGGATCCGGATATTTCTAGATCCGAATCCGGATATTTTCAGATCCGGATCCAACGGACATCACTAGTAAAAAGCATCCCCCAACTGTTTTTCCCCCCCCCCCCCCCACTTTGAATCGCCCATGTTTTAACACAATTTTAGCTTGCTCAACAGGATTAGAAATTAAATTGTAATAGCGGAATGGTACATTCGCACAGGCCTACCACCAAGTCAGAAACTGATTCAATAAAGAAAAAATAAATTTTGTTGGAGGGGGAGGGCTGGGGGTCCTTAAAACCTTAATTACTCCAAAATGGCTCTGCGGAGCCAAACAGTTTTTCAAAAAGGTCGTCTCAACGAGAGGAGGTCGTTCATGTCGGGATTATTATTGTGTTTGGATCAATGAAATGAATGCTTCTGCCATTTCTTCATTTTTAGAAAAAAAAAATTAATTTCTCTAAAAAGGCTTAGCCCATTTGTATGAAAAATATGCCAAAGCACAATTTAAGATATTCTGTAGTGTAATTTTTATTCGATTCTGCTATTTGCCGTATCGGAGGAGTTTGCCGTTTTTTTTTAATTTATTATTATTATTATTATTATTATTATTATTATTATTATTATTATTTGTAATTTGCATTCCAAAGTGGAATAAGTGACATAGAGATCAATAAAGTTCACAGTTATTATGTACAACTTGGGATAACAACTCAAATGCACATTCTTTGGGATTAGAGTAATGGTCTTTGAGACAATGTAAAATTGGTTAGAGTGTTAGGCTAGGGTCACACTGGCGTATTTACGTGGCGTTTTACGCCAGTGTGACCCAAGCCTTAAAATCAATAGGGTTTAGATAGCTTTGTTGTTCGGGAAAAATCTCCCTAGAAAGTTAGAGATCCTTATAGCAGGAGAGATTTTGAATTTCTGAGTATCCCGTATTTTCGAAGCGTCAAGAATCCACTGACTAAGAAAATGCATCGGATGCTGAGTACAAGTTAGGGTGCGACATAATAGAGGTCAATTTTGGTAGATTTAATGCCGATCTTAAATTGTCACAGTACGCAGTTTGCACTCTTCTGATTTGGATTTTGGGAACTGACGACCTAATAAGAATTCCGTACTCCAGTTTCGGAACTACTACAGTTTTTAAAATCTTAATAATTTCAAGTTTGGTTAATACTTTCCTAAGTCTACCAAATAAAAATTTTAATTTTATAAGCTCAATCAGTAGAGCCAGGATAATCTCATTAAATAGTAGCCTACCACATTGCAGGTGTAAAAATTCGTATGTTTTAGTATATCTATTAGTAGTATGCCTTCAATTTATCTTTTCGAATCATGAGTTTCAAAATTTCATCATATCTTCTCAAATAATGAGAAAATTTTTTTTTTTTGAGTTTCGGAAACGAACACATAGGCCTTCACTCTTAGTTAGTGGTAAGTCAAAAATCCTTTTTTATTTTGCAAAATACGAAGTATAGCATCGTCTGTGAGTGGGGGTATACAAAATTATTTCATTTGATAGAATTGCAGAAATGGCAACGATACCATTTGAACAAAACCATTTGAACGCTATCAGGGTTTTCCTATAAGCAGAATCCAAAGGTGCTCATAAAAAAATGGGGTAAGAAGTATCCCCCAAATTTTTATTCTTTTTATCCATTTTTATACCCCTTTTTATATCGCCCATGTTTTAACACAATATTAACTTGCTGAAATGGACTTGAAAATTCCACAAGTTGCTTTTTTTTTTTTAATTTCGAAAGTACATGTACATTTTTTTATTTCACAAGCTATCTTTTAAACTTTGCAAACCGCATCTTTTATTTTGGAAAATCCACTTAAGAATTCGGAAAAAGTTATATTTCACAAGCTATATTTTAATGCCAGAAGCTACTTTTTTTTACTTCTGTAAAATGCATTTTTAAATCTGCAAGTTGCATTTTTTATTTTGAAAAAAACATTTTAGCAAATATTAATAGTCTCAACATGTGTTTTTTTTTAATGAGCCATTACAGTATGACGATCTCCAGCTTAGAGTAATGAGCTCGAACTGAGACAACTGTACGGCGTAAACGCGGCTCATACCACTAATATAATCGATCAATGAATGAGTGTTCGGCTGTAGCATGGGAAAAGCAGCAGATTTATCAGACTTTGACAAAGAACAAATCGTGATGGCCAGACGCCCTGGAATGTCGATCTCGGAAATGGCGCATTTTCTGGGCTGTTCACGTGTAGTCATTGTGAGTAGTTATCAAAAAATGTGTACGGATGGAGAAACGCCGAGTAACCGTTCTGCCGTTTGCCGTATACGGTGTATTGATTCCAGAAAGGAGTGAAGACTAGTACTCATGGTTTGCTGTGAACGAAGGGCTTCAGTATAGATTCTGTGTAGGGCCAACATAGCCGTCGCAGCAGGCGAATCCCTGCGGTTATGGCACGTCATCGCCAACTGCGCCTACACTAGGCCAGGGAACACAGCAGCTGGACTATAGAGGACGGTCGAATTGCCTGATCCAGCGAATCACGTTTTCGGTTAATCACATGGACGGCCGAGTGCGGATACGTGATTTCCAACAGAAACTGACACCCGAATGCACAGTTGGACAGATACGACCTCGCAGTATTTGGGAACTGGAGGACTAGCTGATAAGCGCCTGGTATCAAATACCTCAGACTATCTACCAGCATCTTGTCGAGTGAATGCCTCACTGCATGTCCGTGGTTTTGCAGAAAGGTGGTCCTATGTCGTATTAAACAGGTAGTCATAATGCAATGGCTCATCAGTGTATACAGGATCACTCAAAAAGACTTTACAAATAGAATTTATTCAGATAACGTACAGAATCGGTTGACATAACACTTAAAAGTACGAGTTTATACCAAACGAAGTCACCAGAAGTGGCAACGCTACTGCAGTTCTAAACCGCTACTTTTAACAATGAGTCATCAGCCTGTAGAGGTGGAATGCTCTTAAGTCCAATTTTATTCATTTGAGAGTTGGAAGGAGGTTAATGCTACTAATGCTATCCGAGTACTTTACATTAAATCATCCGAGCAAGCCCTGAGACAATAAAATGGAATGATGAGCCAAGCATATTAAAAGCGAATCTCCTCATAAAGCAACAGTTGTGCTTAAAGTAATGAGTGTCAAAGGGTTAAAGCCACGAAACGCCTCTCCGAGGGCACATTCGTTCGTCTGCTTCCCCATTTTAGTTATTTACCAGTACACTAAAGTGAGATTAGAGCCAAAGCAATTCAAAATCTTAGTTTGAAGGCTCCCAAAAATCCAGGTCTCCTCAATGACAGAACGACTTCAAATAAAATCTCTCCCTTTCGCGCGAAATCACTAATATTTGAAAAAAAATTGGATGAATAAGAAATCCCCCAAATCTGAATTATTCATTTCTCGGTTGAAAGCCTTCGGCGAACAATTCGTTTCGGAACGGTTATATTTCTCTCTCACACTCCTAGAAGTACATTCGAATGTCAATCGAATTGTTCTTCTATTCTCAAAAGCAAGAGCAGAAAGAATAAAGTTCACGAACTCGTCTCTTCATCAAAAGCGACTTCTCCTATCAGCCGAACGAAATGTTTGGCGTATTCGAAGGAAATAAATCTCATTATGAAATAGAAGACGAAAAGAAAGCAGTAGACTTAGAGGGGAACAATCTCTTTACATTAAATTCTTTTGAATATCCAACATAAGTAGATATCTTTAAAATGGTTTATGGCGAGGATTTAATATGGTGATCGAAATGAATCGAAATGATTAAATTCACAACACACATCCAAATTTTTCAATGGCTAATAAAAATTATAGCGGATACCTTATTTGATCTTATTACACTTTGCTCAGCTTCCTTTTTTAACAGACTTCAAAAAAAGAAAGGAGGTTATCAATTTGATTCGTATGTAGGTACTATTTTGGAATGTATGTTCGTCCACGTATTTCTCAGAAACTGGAAATCAAATTGCAAAAATTCTTCTTTTTATTAGATTAAGTATCTTTCAACTTAGGGAACAGTCCAAGTTTCATCAAAATCGGTTCAGTAGTTTTCAAGATAAGGACTGGTATAGCTAGACGATAGTGAAAGTTTCATCAAAGTCGTTTTTTATACTCTGCTTAACCTTGTTTTAATAAGATGATGACCACTGATATAGGGAGCCATGCAAACTACAATGCCTCCCACAGCTGCTGAAGGGTGCATAGGGCGAACAAGGCGAGGGAGGTTAGGTTAGATAGTCGCAGGGGTGGCCGTAGTCTCGTAGATCGATTTGCCATCGAAGGAGTTAAGCAACTTCAGCCGTGGCTAGCTGCTGGATGGGTGACAGCCAGTGGCTTGAGGACCACTGCTTCGTGGGACGGCCATCTGGGGTACAGCTGTTGGGGGGAATTTAGTCTGACCCATTTGCTGAGTGACCAGTACTGCACTGCCTAAGAGTTTGTGATATCCACTGGTTTGTTTGTCCGCCAGCAGCTCTTCTATCATGAACTCCCCGTGCTTCGGAGGGCACGTTAAACCGTCTGTCCCGGCTGCTACTGTCATCTCGTAGCAGCCGTTAGTTACTGGGATTGCGCAAAACTCCCTCGAAGGAGTAAGTGCCGCAGAATATTGTTCTGCGATAATCTACCCTCTGTACAAGATAAATAAAAAAAGATAGGTTAGGCAGCCAACAATGGTGCTCCAAGTACATTTCGAATCTGATGTTGAGAAAAGCAAAATTTTCTTCAGAAGCTTCTTTGAATTGTCGTAACTATCAGGATAGCTTCAAACCGTTATAACTCTAGAAAGAAGCGTTTCCGACCCATGTTTATACGAGATTTTAACCTTGTTTTAGTCCCTGGAACATATCCTGGTACAGACTTTTTAGAAACACTCTGTATGTCGGTCGGCATTCACATAAATGGCGCATACTGCTCCGCAGTTTCCAGCAATGGTTCAATCACGCCAACAGTTAACCAACTGCGCAGTTTCGGAAATGCTAAGATCATCCCCTTTATCAAATCGAGTAAGTCGCTCGTTTTCTTCATGACAGCAACGACCGATGTGTGTATTGAGAAGAGATATCTAACCTTTTATTCATTTAAACCAACCCAACCTAAATAACAACAACAAACAACAGTTATGACTGCATACACAAAGTTAAAGAAGAATAATGAATGAAACAGGCTGCCAAACACTAAAAGGACTATGACCAAACAAAAGGGAACGTCTGCCCAAAAGTGGCAACAGAACTTCATCTCAGTATAAAAAATTCTGAAAAGTAGTACTAGACAAAGCAAACGTCCAGACAATGCGAAAATGCAAAGTAAATGTCAAAGCATAAAATCTGGAAGAATGAAACGCAGTAAATATGATCCAATGAGCAATCATTAAATTTATTTACTTAAGGAAAATTCTCAAGAAAGCATACACTGAGGGATGTCAAGCAATCAAGTATCTCTCAATGGCCAAATCATCAGCCTCAAAGATCGGGTTGCTTGATGCTGGAAATCTATGGCCCAAATATTGTCTCTTACAAGGGCGATAATATCTCACAGAACCAGGACGGCTAACTGTTAGTAGTTTGGAAAGTAAGAGTGAAAAGTAAGAGTGAAAACCAGATCCAATGTCTGACGCAATAAATAATTTGGCAGTACATTCCATTAGAGAACATCTGTAATATACGAGGGTTGGGGCATAAGTCATGGCAACTATTTTTTTTATTGTAGATATGTGAACGGATCACAAACATATATGTGTCGTATGGAAGTTCTGCAGGCATAGTGTGTATGCAGAACAACAGATGGCTCTGTGATAGCTGTTATTAGCGCAGCGAGGGCTGTGAAATCAGTCAGTTGGTGAGTGTCGTGCGAGATGGAAGTAACCCGTGTTGAGCAGCGCGCTTACATCAAAATAGCTTACATCCGAGGGAGAAATGCGATGGAATGTCACAGTGAATTAGTGGAAGCCCTTGGGAATAATGCCCTACCATACCGTACAGTAGCACGGTGGGTACGAAAGTTTCAGCAAGGACGTGTGTCAACCAGTGATGAGCAACTTTCGGGCTGATGGTATTCAGCGCCTCCCACATCGTTGGCAGCGTATGATGACAGTAGCAGGGGGACTACTTTGAGGGTCTTTAGGCCCAGGTTTGTCATGTCAGCTTTATGTGTACTGTGTTGTCATTCTTTTGCACCGTGAATGCCATATTGCTGTGTATACTACCGTAATAAATTAGTGTGTTACGATATTTCAGTGCTATTCATTGTCCACACATGTAGTTAACACCTTGTCCTTTCGTCACATTTTCCAACCGGACTAGTATCTTCAAGAAAAATAATAGTTGCCATGACTTTTGCCCCAACCCTCGTACATTTATCTATTCTACAAAGGACAAAAACTATACTAAAAGAAAACAATGGTGAAGTTATATGAGTAAAGCGTATATGCTAAAACTACACAAGTATCCCACGTCGAAGGTGAGTATGCGGTGACTATCGTCATAATCTAGCTGGCTATTCTCTTTTAAATAAGCTGGGATAAACCGCTTACACTAATTTATGCTGCCCATTCCGTATACGATGATTCACGTTCTACATGATCTTATCGTATTCAAAGTAGTCAATTTGCTAAGTCGATTCACTATGCCTGTATTCTCCATTTGATTCAATTTATCAGCTATATGAATGAAACATCAAAATCCCCAGCAACGCTCGATAGCAACTCCATTATGTAAGCATAAATTTTTCTTCTTGAAATTCTGCATATAACCCTAAAAGCCTTGCGTTTCTTTAAAGAAGCTAACACAACCAAACTCATCTCCAACCAATGCAGACCTAATTACATCTCCAAAATCTCATGTCAGTCATGTTGAAGGAGGCTTTGCTGTTGGTAAATTGGAATTTTTACCAAGCAAATATACAAGCGCATTAAAAATTTTAAAGTCACGGGGTCAGAAAAACACCAGAAACCACTTTTCCCAAGACTGCTTAAAAAGTGAGAACATTCAAAAGGCCGTCGCGATAAGATAACAAAAAGCATCGAACAACAATAAAGCCATAGACGGGAATATCGAAATTTACCGAGTTAGGCTTTAAAAAAAAAACTTTCATTTCCTATGATTCAGCAAAACGCAATAGAGTACGCACAAATGAAATGAGCCTGCGATTAGATTAAGAAAGAAACACGGAAGCCGAAGATAGCAGATAAGATATTCCTTAGAAATATAACAATTCATATAACAAGCTTTAATTAAAACCTATACGCAGAGAAAGCAACGAGCCGCCTAAGCACCCTTCAAAGCTACTCGAGCATGCTTATAGTATTTCCTATTTTTAACCTTTTACTCTAAAGAGAAACCCGATGCAAACCAAACTTAACTATCTCGACAAATTTCTTTTTTCTGAAACTAACCACTCTTTATTAATAAACACGAAGAGCATTAATTTAAAAGAATATGGCACTTTAAGGAGTTTATTCAATTTGAAATGGATTTGAAACGTGCTAGTGACATTCAATACGAATGCAGCATATATCTCAGATTTCTAAGATAACTGCTTACAAGGATTGGACACGCTACATCATTCGTAAGTGTGAAACGACGACATGCATCGAGTTCAAAGCGTAAGTGTTATAACATCCTTTTGCATTCCAATGTGGGTTAGTACTTAGCTAACAAATGGGATGCCTCGGTTTTTTTAATTCCCAGCCAAGCCATGTCAGAGCTTACCGAGTTTCAAAGAGAGCAGCTCTGCCCGCTTAGTTGGCGCTTATATGACTAAAGTCGCCAGTATATTAGCAGAGTCACGAGGTACAGTATCAAATGTTAAGATGGCATATACAGCTCAATCTTCCAAATGTCCAAAAACATTATAATATGATCCGATAAACCAAGCTTCACCTTGTTCTCAACCTGTAGACATGTTTAAGTGTAAGCTTATGACCAGAAATGTCTTGTGCCAACAGTAAAGCTTGGTGTAAACGCTATCACGCTACGGCTGCCAGAACTTGGTATTCTACAGGCCCCATCATCATCTTGAAAGATAGTCACTGCTAGCGACTATGTACAATTATGGCTGACGATGTGCATCCCATGGTGTAGACATTATTTCCTTGCGCTTCGTAATCGAAGAGCCAATAGCAATCAAAATTCGGCACATTGTGTTATTAGCTTTCAAAACTTGAATAAATCGCCAAATTATTTTAGATAAATTATTTTACAGTCTGTTCATGTTCAGCAATATTTAAGAATATTAATTATTGGTTTCGCTCTGTTTGTGTGTCTGTCTGTCTGTATATCTGTCCGTCTGTATGTCCGACAATTACTCGAGAATGTTTAAACTTTTTCAAATTCTGAGCTAATCGATAGAGATCCTTCCTGAGCTCTGATTAGTTTGTCATTGAAATCGGTCTAACAGTCACGTGACTATTGAGACCCAACCCCCCCCCCCCCCATTAAATTTCTGTATTGGCAATATAAGGCATATGTCATTCGAACGGAATGACGAGCACAAGACGAATATGACATTCATTTCGTTTTTCGAAATGCTACGTCGAGAAAATCACCCCCAAAGAGTACTTCAATGACCCCTTATTATGAGCTTTAGCTAAAGCTGTATATAAGAATATAAACTTAATCGGTACGTTTGTCTGTCCGGCCGGCCATCGTTTCCACGAAAATGGATGAACTTAATTGCGATGTATCAACTTTTGATCCACTTTCGTGCACTAAAGTTAAGAATATGAACTTGGTTGGGCCCCAAATCTTGGGGCATGTAATATATCAATCGACTCGTACTGACGAGTCATAAGTGGATACAGTATTACTTTTTATTTATCATTTAAGCACTGTTGACGTCAGCTTGGAGCATGTGTTGTTATGAAGCTTTGTCGAGTTTTTAAAATTCGAAGCTCGCGCTCATGTCGGTTTTTTAAATTCAATGCTGTTAGGCCTATTGTTAAATGTAGGCTAATTAATGTTAGGCCTATTGTTATCGTTGATTAATATTAGGCCCATTATACCTAGTCCAAAGCTAATTACCGCTCAACCTAATGTTAACAATAGGTAATTGCTGTTAGGCCTATTGTTAACACTAGGTAACTGATATTAGCCTATTATTATCAACAAATAATTAGAGTTATGAATTGTTAGCGACCGTTGTTAAATTTTTATATTCTTTTTTTCAGCATATTTGAAAATCGTTTTACGAGTTATATTCTTGTTTGCATCATTAAGAAGTATTCAACAATTTTTACTTTTAAATTAATAAGTTAGGGATTTGTATGCAACTTATACAAAAAATTATATTTTCGGCCTCACGCCTTTAATTTATTCCTTTTTAACCAAAAGGAAAAACCTCTAATCCACGAAGAATAAAACTGAAATATCGGAGACGTATTTCGGATACCAGGTAGCCATTTCCGTTTTAGTTGTTCCATTCCACAGTTTTTCCTTTTTTTTTTTACTCCTACTTAAGGCGATTATAGGCGTTTGGGGGGCTTTATTTCTATTTGTAACTTTTTTAAATTTCTTAGTTTTACCTAAATCGTCTTATGCAACTGAAACTCAGTTTATTTGTTTGGACTCCGTTACTTTCAAAAGAAACTAAATCGGATTATTAGTTCATTTTCTTCTTCAACTCTTCTTTTTGCTTCGCTTATATTTTACAAAGTAAAGTTTTTAATCCCATTCGTTCTAGCATTTTATCCACTCGTTTTTTTATTTTTCTCTTTTTCTACGCTTCTTACATTGTTTCTATTAAAACCTTTTGAATTCCTTCAACGTTTTTAACCTCTCTTTTCTCTGTAAGGTTATATTCGCTTGGGGATGTATAGGGAAGCCAACTTCCGTGATTTCAGGCGGTGCTTTTTGCACAGCTCAACAATGAATAATAAATGCTAAATTTAATATTGCCAACACGTTTCACGAGTTCTGATCATCTTATACTCCACACGAAGTTTTACCGCTGGCTACTATCGGTTCGTGAGTTTCCACTAAATAAATTCTTTGCTGGAGTTTCTCCAGACTAATATGCATTTGCAGCATGAAAACTGAAAAAAAGGGCGACTAAATTGAAAATATAAAACTTTTCCAAGTGCTCAAGCATCTTAACATTCAGTTACCCATTTTCTTTTCGCACTATTCATGGTGAGAAATGGTTCCCTCCCATGATAGCCTGATTTCATCTGACAGACGTCCTACGGCTTACTTGTCTGCAATCTTGTTATACACAGTCGAGCAATATTACTAGGATCGATAAAATAAAATAGAAACTGACCTTGAAGAGCTGTGATGCATGACGAATAGAAGATAATAGGTAACAAGTGTTACCTCCTACCTTCTATTATTATGACCAGGGTATTTGCAGGGTATTATTATAATTGCAATGCATCCGTCGGTTGCTGAAGGGTGCTTGGCGGAGGATCCATGGAGCGAACATAACGGTCGAGATGATCCCAAAAATGTTCAATTATACTGATATTTGGAGAATTAGGGAACCAGGAAGTATCTGGAATTCTTGGTCGTGTTCCTCCAACGATTCCCGGGCAATCCTAGCCGTATGACATGTTTCCTTCCACCAGCCGTTTTGCAGCCCTGAGATGACCTGAACTCCAGTTGGTTCACTTTATCTGAGGGTGACCAAACGGTTCCCTTCTTCGTTGTTTTGAACTGCATAATAATCCGATTGACGGTGGTCAGCCTAATAAAGCAATTCGCCTCAGAATTCTACCGCCTTCATAGACCCATTGTTCTGCAATACCCCCTCTTCGAAAACCATTCAAATTTTCTATACCGGGCTTTTAGATGTCACTGCAAACAAGTCCTGAATTTATCATGAATTTTTTTGAAAAATGCAATGGAAATAGGAGGGGTATCTACAGTGCGTCCCACAAAGGACTCCCTTATTTTAAGAGTAAATAGCTCGGAAACGGCGATCGACATAAGGATGAAACAAGTTAGATGTTTGTTTCTAAAGCCGTAAAAATCTGATACGGAAGTTAGAAAATTAGTTACAAAAGTTGCTAACAGATGGCACTGTACGTAACATACCGAAGGAAGTGAATGATTTGCGCCATTTTGAATCGGTTGTGATGTGATTGCAATGGCTGTTTGCAAAGGACAGTTTATAGCCTATTTCTCGGACTCCGTATTGCGACTACAGCGTGCAGCGCCACCTGTCGGCAATATTTGTAACCAACTTGTAACTAATTTTGAAACTTCCGTATTAGATTTTTACGGCTTTATTAAAAATACTACTTGTTTCATTCTTCTATCGATCTCGGTTTTCGAGATATTTACTCTTACAATCAGGGAGTCCTTTTTTGGGGCACAAAGTATCTACCATCTAATTCTTTATGCTAGATTAATGTCAGGGTTCTAGATGATTGCAATATTTGTTATTCTCATTACACACTATGATCAGAATCCATTATTAATGGTTCATAAGAGCAATTTCTTTTCAAGCTATTGGCAAGTTGACTTCAGCACGATCGTAAAAAAAATTTAAATACAGGTGCTTTTAACTGATATGATAAAGAAATAAACTCCCAGAAACGCTTGCCATTCAATTCGGAAGCAATCGTTACTCGTCGTTTACATTTTATGGTCTCCTGGCGCGTTTGAAGATACATGACACAATTCCTACTTCTTTCATTTCACGGAACGGAATTTGCCTCATCTCCCATCTTTTATTCCCAACGTTTATATATCCTTCCTCCAATCTCTCCCCACTTCTCATATTCTTTTTCCTCATTCCACATTCTCTCTTCCTCCCATTTTCGTTTTTTCCTTCTTCTTTTATTTATGCTTCACTTGTAGGCTATATGATGGAGACGTTTTTGCCCCGGAGTCAACATTGTTACCGAGGCAACGTCTGGGAAGCTGAGCCAATAGTGGACGTCCCAACGACAATTGCTTCGCGATCGCCTACACTTCCAATGACTCGCAGCGAATTCCCTTCTCTCGCTAAAAAAAGAGAAAATAATGAAAAACATTTCTTCGAAGCAGAAAATTTCAATCACTTTTATTACTCATGTTAAAATGCACTCGAAAGTAGTTCGGGAAAATTCTTTGAACATTTTTTTCCAATAAAAAACAATACAAATATTAAAACTGAATGTTATAAGAAAATAGGCCAGTGTAACGTGTACTATTATTGAAGTCCGAATTCTGCTTATCTATCCTTTTAAAGACTCAGCTCTGTAAGTATATCCCCAAACCACCAGTTTATTTGGACTCTTTCGCATAGGGGCAGTAGGGCGATTTGGAGTCAAGGGAGTAGAAAATGTCCTTGAAATTTTTAATTCAATTTCCTGCATCTCAAAAAGAATGTTGTTTTTGTGGAAAGTTTTTAATGTCATCCTTTGCTTTGCCCATGAGTTTTGTTTGTCTTAGAACGTGGTTGTTTTACGATTGAAGAAAGTACCAAAAACAACTGCAATCGCAAACAAAATGTGAGGCACAATTCTAAATTATTGATTGAGCCAGAATTAGAGGAAAACGGATACTCTGGGTCGCTTCAAGTAAAAGATCTTAAAACATCCATCCTACAGTCCCCATGTTTTTGATCCACAGAAAAAGATAGCGGCGTTGCTCCCAGGCAACGGATTTTTACGCCTCTATATCTGGAGATCTGTGGCGCAATATGAGAAGTCAGTCGCCAATGCCAATGACGGGGACTACTGACAGATTACTCATCCGCAATTACTCAAAGATCGTTTTTATTTGACTAACCCTCGTATAAATGTTGCTTAAGCTTTTTTTTTTGTGAAAAGGTCTTGTTGTGCCGTTAATGCTGCTGTACTGTTGTGCACAAACGAAAAAGAAAACTGGTTTTAAAAGAAAAGATTCGTGGCTTTTAAGAAGCAGAAAATTCTGTCTCCAGCCAGTGGACAGGGAATGAAGTTGCAATCCTCGATGGCGTTATAAGGAATTGCCTTCTTTACGGTTGACTAGAGGATCTAGGGAGGTTCCAAATAAAATTTGGCGGCATTACGGCTAACTCGGGTGTTGGCGGCATTATTTATCCACTCAGAAATAAAACGGCTGGTTGATGATGGTCGCACAAGACCCTGTATAATTCTTTGAACTTGGCCAAATGTATTAGCTCAAAAAGAATTAATTGGCTTTAATGATCAGGTAACGGAAATATATCGCGGCGGCGACTGCGCAAATATATAGCTTACCGTTAAATTGCAATATCTGCTTTTACGTTAACGATAACATGTTATATAAAGTGTATCCTAGCTCGCAACAGGCGTTTGCGCTGCACCAGATCCATGAGGATTTAAAAACCTTGGATAAATGGTATACGGAGCAGGGACTTTAGTTTAATGAGTCAAAGACAAATAATCGGCCTCGATGGCTCAGTGGTTGCGTTGCCCGAGGACGACGTGGATTTTTTTCAGGGGGAAAATCCTGAGATCACGCACTTCCTTCAGAAGGGAAGTAAAGCCGTTGGTCCCGTGTAGTCGTTTGCCGGCTGCACGTTAAAGAACCCTTGCGAGGCAAAATTTGCGGCCCCTATAACGCCGTCCTGAAATGACCATAACAGTTGAAAAGGACGTTAATACCAAACGAACCAATCAAAGACAAATATCCTACGAATAGACAAGCAGAAAGAGACCATATTCCAAACATGTAAAGTGTTGGGTATTACTTTCGATAGTAAATTGTCCTTCAGAGAAAATATCGAACTATTAATAAGTGAATTAAATGGATTAAGAATTTTGTTTGGCAGCCTACGTAAGGTGCTCACAAAGAAGGAGGTTGTTAAAATTATCAAATCCCTCTTGATTCCAAAAATGGAATACGGAATCGTCGTTTGGCCGTCAGCTTCAAAGGTACAAATTAAGAGGATTCAGTCGGCCTATAATGGTGTCATACGAGCAGCTTTAGCACTGCCGATGTATACTTCAATTACTGAGACATGCGAGTTGTATGGAATTCCAACTTTAAACAAATTAATGGTATATGCGACGTTAAAAGAATTATTTCAGGCAATAACTACAACAAATCATCTCATGTTAAAGATTGGCTGATGGATGCTAGTCAAACTCGTGAAACTCAGCGGAAAAGCTCATGCCTCCTTATATTATCTCTAAGTTCAAAGACGTGTTTTTTCCATATAACGTTATCTCGATGTGGAATTCCCTTCCCCAAGTAACCAGAAAACATATTATCAATTGTACTGTTGAGCACTGTTCGAACCATAAAAAGCACGCGCAGAATTGCTATGGAGACGATTTAAATGTACTTGTTTTATCTTTTAATTGTACATATCCCCTGTTAGGGATGCAATAATAATAATATTATTATTATTATTATTATTATTATTATTATTAGTTTTTTTATATTGGAAAAACACAAAATGTAAGCTCAAAATTAGATAAAAGAAGTCTTACGAAAAATGTTTTCCATTATATATTAAATGGAATAATATATATTTATTTAAAAATTTGTATATACTTAGGTTAGACCCGTTTATTATATCCATACAAGCCCAGAAAGGGCTTCGGATTTGGGTTTCGAAATTGGCCTCTAGAAATATTATAGGAAAGATTTGATTACCATATCGTTGTAAAAATCTTGGTAATGATTTTTGTAAATTTTGTAAATGATTTTTGTAAATTTTGTAAAATTATCTTGATTTCGAATTGAAATTGAATTGAAAATTGAAAAGATTCAGAACTATGACTCTTTTTCAAACTGAGTGTTTTAAATTTGTTACTAAGTTACTCTCTGGAAAGATTGATTGTCCTGACGTTTTATATTGTTATTTTTATTGTAGTAGACGAGGTCGTAGCTTTCGACCATTTTTATTTCCTTATCATAATGGCTTTTTAAAAAATTATATAACGTCTTTTATTTCACTTTCATAATTTGTGATTTGTGACTTTTGTATTGTTTTATGTGTTTTCTTTACGGGGTGTTTGTTGGCCTACTGGCTGTCCCAACCTCGTTTTCCCATTCTTTAATTAGAATAAATTGAAATTGAAATTGAATTGAATTGAAAATTGAAAATTATTAATAATAATAATAATATCGGGGAATTGAAAAGCCACACGTAATATTGAGTTGTAAGAACTTGTATTCTCGTAATTAAGAATCGAGATGCAGAGGACCATAAAATAATTTTTAGTTTGAAATATCACCAGACTCTTTATGCTTACGGTGACTTTTCCCCTATTCAAAATCTTTTTTAACATTTGCCAGGATATCTAAGGCGGTTCATTTGCAATAAAAGATCTTCAATTCAGGGTTTAAAGGATAACTTGTTATCAAAGAAACCGCCTAGCGTTTTCTGTGCTCCGGATGTTGTGGTCCCTCTATTGCACGATTTGAGGCTCCTCACTGATGGAAGGCCAGAGCAAGTTCATCTTCCAAATTGAATGGCGCCATATGGCCACGACAGTGCACGATAGAACATTTATCCCCATATACTCTTTTTAACTCGGCATGGCGTTGTTTCCTTCAGATGCAAAAAAATATAGCAGCTTATGCTTCGATTAACCTTATGGCCGCCCCTTGTATTTGCGTCCTTTACGATAGTAATGAAATGCTATAGAGATCCATTTTATGTTACAATATCTGGATATTCAGATAGGGCGGAAATAGATAGATATACACAACGGGAGAAGTGTGTCGGCAGTGGAAAGGACTACTGAGAGGTACGACCTCTCTGATCGTTTTCATTTGACTGCCCCTCGCATATTTTTTAGAAAATGTCATCGAGTCCTAATCTACACTCAATTTCTGGCTAAAACCACTTAAAACATTTTGAGCGTTTTCGGCTAATCACTAAACAGACTGTGTTAGCCGCATCTGATTCCTTTATCACACTCAATCACCATTTCAATTTCACGTCAATGTCATTATAAAATTGAAACAATTGAATCCCATTCTTTGTAAATTAATTTTTCGGCGCTCGATCTACGCCCCATTATGAAACGACAAACACACCAAAGACCTCTTCTCTTCGAGAGTACACAAAATGGAATCACCGATCAAGCGTGAAAAGATAAAAGCGAAAGAATTCACTCGACGGAAACTTACAAACTCAATAACTCATCTTCCCTTTAAGCAATCGATCGCATTGGAAATGAAATGGGTTCGCATCGACGATTGGAGATTCCTCTTTATTAAAACATTGACGAAGCACGGTCGGTAAAAAGGCTCTTTGATGAGCGCTACACTTCGATATCGACCGGGATGAAATAATTTAAATGTAAAAATCATCTTATTATCCATTGGGCAATAATCACTTGTGTAAATGACAGTTTCGTAACAAGGGAGCATAACTCTCGTCACAGCGAATCCAATTATTGCGGCCATATTTGATTTTATTGTTTTCCAATTTTGAGGCGAAATTGCCGGCTTAATTTGTGCATAAAATTCTTTTAAGAAGCCGAGTAGAAATAAATCCATTGGGTTTAAAAAAGGGGATTAAAATGACTGAAGTTAATCGCAGGTCGAGTTTCTTTTTTTACGAGATTCTCTTTCAACGTCATTAAGTCGCAAGAATCGGAAAAGCGTTCCCGTAACTTTAACATTTGAATTAAAAAAAAAAATAAGAAGGAAAAAAATTTTTATTGCAACTCTAAAAACTTCAAACCACTCGACAGTCGCTCTTGATCGAAGAAGAGTCCATTCAGGTCAAAAATCTTTAAATGAGGCAAACGGCAAATTCCAAATAGTCAACCAAGCGTGCGTTCTTTCTCCTTTTCTACAAAGTATTCTTAAAAAAAAACCCGGAGTCCTTGAGAGTGAAAAGTAATTTTTGGAAGTAAAAAGCCATATGAGAGAAGACGAAATAATAATGATAATTTTTACTTGTCTTCCCTTCATATTCACGAAAAGATTAACAGGATTTAAACCCGTGATTCGCGAAATGGTGCATTACATTTCCATAAAAGATCAGAAGAAGCGCTGGATTAAGTATTTGATACAAACATGAGCGATACAAAAAAACAACTTGCTTATTGGTGGATATATTCATATCAAACATACATGAGGTATCAACTGATGTATTGTTAAGTAATACGATTAAATAAAATCTTGTAAACATTCCAAGAAGGAGCTGTAATTGTGAAGCAGAAATACAATTATTAATATATTACGCATCAATTATCAACTGAGCAATCGTTCGTCCGCATGCTCACGTGAACAATGCTTAAAATAACAGTGTATTCATTCTTGACGAATCGACTGTTATATGACATGACATTATCTTGCGGGTGAATTCAAATTGAAGGGGTCCACGAAAAATCCTGAAAAGTTTATACAGCCATATAAAGACCATGATGGTCATATTTCTGAAAACAGAATTTGAAAAGGTAGTCCCCAGGCAAACGGCAGACGGCCGGATAAAAGTACATACCAAGCGTGCATTCTTATAAGTAGCTTTTTGCTAAAGTTCTTGATAAAGGTAAACAATCATAAACCCAGGTCTCGTATGATAGAGAAATATTTAAACAGTTACAGAGCTTTCTGTCCCCAATGTAATAACTACACAGTTAAAACATCGATTAGTCTGAGAAGAATCGTAAAATAAGAAAAAAACAAATGATTTAACCTTTACCATTAATGAAATAAGTGAAAAACAGAAATTCATGATCCGCGACCTGGATTCGAACCAGAAACCCGAGCCATAGAAATTGATGCTACCAAATGAGTTCTGTCAGTTCGTTAGGTTTAAGCACCACTGTTTTTATCCATGGGGGTTACAAGTAAAGGTATCTGGTTTCGTATTTATTATAATTGTTTAAAATTGTTGGTTAAATTTTACTTTATGCTCATAGATGCGATAACATGTCGCGCACTCTATGCATTCATGAGTAATTTGGAAGAAAAAAAATTAAGTCCGTTCCAGGCTTAAAAGGCGCTTTGTTCAACACGTGCTAAAGTAAAATATCAAACCATGTATCACGATTCTTCTGAAGAAAATTAATTTCGTATTAATTGCAAAAAGGCCCTTTTAAGGGCCAACAATTCATTTAACAGAAACTTCAGTATGAGCTAAACTTTACCCCGCTGGTAACGGTGACCAGAAAAAAGCGCACATGAAAAAAGCGAACATGAAAAAAGCGAACATGAAAAAAGCGTACACTGAAAAATGCCCACATGGAAAAAAGCCAATGGATAAAAATGCCCACAGTGAAAAATGCGCACACATACAATGCAATGAGCTAAAAGTGAACAGTATTTTACAATAAATTTAATTCAGAAATTTAAATACTTAAATAAAAATTATCCTTAAATAATTTAAATAAAAACTAAATTTAAAAATGCAAGAAATATAAAAATAATTATAATGCAATAATTATAAAAATATTTATTTAATTTTACAAAATTTTATTTTTAATTAAAATTAGAAAATTCTCTATACGTGATATCAAAAGTATATTATAAATTTTAACTTAAAAATTTTTTATATTAAAACATCTATTTACATTAGAGCCTTTTCATAACACATTCTTGCATCCTGAAGTTATGGATAATCCTCTAATATTCTAATTGCCTTTAGAGAATTATCCTTTTTGCTTTGATAAAGGATAGTCCCTATCCGAAACGTCGGCTTTTTATTTTGTTTTATATTTCTAGGATTGGCGATCCGTGGTAACGAAACGCGAGCTGAGTAACAAAGCTAAGCTCTCCGTCTTCAAATCCATCTTTGTCCCCATTCTCACCTATGGTCATGAGGCTTGGGTAATGACCGAAAGAGTGCGATCGCGGGTACAAGCGGCCGAAATGAGATTTCTGAGAGGTGTTGCAGGTGTTACCCTACTAGATAGAGTGTACAGCAATACAATAAGGGAATCTTTAGGTGTTGAGCCGCTGCTTCTCCGCATTGAGAGGTCTCAGTTGCGCTGGTATGGCCACGTGATACGGATGCCGCAAAATGGTCTTCCTAGGCAGTTGTTATTTTCCAAGCCGGTGGGTAAGAGACCAAGGGGTCGGCCTAGAACCAGGTGGCTAGACTACCTGGAGAATCTGGGTTCGAGTCGCTTGGATATTACCAGGGAGGACATGCGCCTGATGGCGGAAGATCGCGATCGCTGGAGATCCTCCATAGGGCTGCTGCCCCCGCGACCCTAACGGATAAGCGGGTTTGAAAAGTAAGTAAGTAAGTAAGTATTTCTAGTTTTATTTTGATTTTATTTATTATTTATTAATTATTTTGTCAATTATTATTTATTTTGTATTTTTTATTTAATAACTATTTTTTATTGTATGCCAGGGTTTTTGTGTCTCGTCCTTTTCTCTAATAAATATCCGTTCATTCTTACATATAGCCAATAATAATAGTACATTATTTTATTTCGTAGCCAAATAATTTGTTGTTTAAATTTATTTTTTAATTTTTTGTATATTTATTCGTGTTTATAACATGTATTCGAAGTTTTTTCCCCTCTCCAATTTTTTGTTATTAGGAGTGCACTCTTCTACAGTAGTCTCTCTGGAGATCGACTGGGGTGAAATAAGGTCCATGTGGACCCAATTAACACCTTCACCAACTGGGAAATGATGTGGAGCCGAGCCCAACCTCCATGTTGATCAAAATCTTTTAAATCTTGAAACATAACTGACGATGATTTAAAAACCGAAACGCGTACTAATAATAAAACTACTTTGTTGCAATTGAACCCAGTTATCACTATTATAAATGTACAGGGTATATCTGAAACCCTGTTACAAATTTGGAGAGGAGGTAGTATGTATGGGTGATTCTAAGCAAAAAAGTTGATATGAACATGGGTCCGAATTTGAACGATAACTAAGATATGAACAGAAATAAAAATGCCGCCACCAAGATCAACAAGTTAATAACTCAGGTTCTGTAAAGCCTAGATTAATGAAACTTGGAGAAATAAAAGGGTATATAAAGCTGTTATTTGATCGAATTCCAACCAGGAGTTTCCGAGTTAGAGGCATCATCAAAAGAGCTGTGGCATGGTTCCTGTTATGCCAAAAATACGGCCATCTCATATAGTGACAAAACGAAATGAAGAAATTTTAGCTATAATGAACATCAGTGAAAAGCAGTATGACGCGGCTTGGATCGATGAGCAGTTCATTTATAAGGAAAAAATAACAATTCCAATTATTGAAAATATAAATGTAATATAAATAGAATCCCATTTAGAATGTCCCTGGGAATAAAAAAATAAGATATAACTGATTCGAAATAATAAAAAAACCTATATAATGATTATAAAGTAGTTTATTTCTTTAAAATATTTTGAAGAATTGGGGGGGGGGAGGTAAAATTTTGTGAATATGTTAATTTGTGAATAAACTACGTGTTTTGGGAACATGTTACAGTGACAATGGAACGTTTGTTAAAGATATTAATATATTGAGCGTTGATTATCTAAAATTACTGGAATGTTGAGAAAATTAAAAAAATTTTCCCATAAAGAATATATATTTGAGAAACTAGCATATTTGAAACACTTATGAGCAAAATTTATTACGGCATTTGAGATGTGGTTTAAAATCATGAACTAGGTCGCAAATAGATTATAGACGAAAATAATTAGTAAGAAAAAAATTTTAAGTTCTTTTAAAAAAACTATACATGTTACTATTATTTTAAATGGTTTAGCTGACGGAAGTTATCAATGTATATCTTTTATGTAAAGGCAAAATAATTTGTAATGAAATTTTGAATGAAATAGGAATTGTTTAAAAGTTGGCAATATACAGATGTCGGGTAGAACCTATAAAGTATTATAATTATTATAAAATTTATTATATACTTTCGATATCACGTATTAGATTTTTATCTAATTTTAATTAAAAATGAAATTTTGTAAAATTAAATAAATATTTTTATAATTATTATATTATAATTGTTTTTATATTTCTTGCATTTTTAAATTTAGTTTTTATTTAAATTATTTAAAGATAATTTTTATTTAAGTATTTAAATTTCTGAATTAAATTTATTGTAAAATACTGTTCACTTTTAACTCACTGCGTTGTATGTGTGCGCATTTTTCACTGCAGGCATTTTTATCCATGGGCTTTTTTCCATGTTGGCATTTTTCAGTGTGCGCTTTTTTCATTTGCGCTTTTTTCAGGGAACCGCTGGTAACGCAGTGATTGACAGTTTTCAAGATTCGCTTGTCGGAATATACACTGAGTTAGCATATTATTATGACCACCTGACTATTTTATGCAAATGCGCGCCGGACGTCGCCACAATGTTGCTAACGGGCCGGACCAAAATAAAAAGGGAAGCAGAGTGTCGTCGACAATAGTAGACGTGTTCCATTCTTCAACTATGGGTAAACGACGCGTTTTAACAGCCTTCGAACACGGAATGATTGTAGGTGCTCGGAGCTATGGAGCGAGTATCAGTGAGTATATTGTTGTTGTTGTAAAAACATTATTATTGACCTTTTTTTTCCTTATAAGTAAGATGTAAATTATTTCCCCAGTTATATGTCCCCCCCTCCCCTATTTTCCTATCAAATAAAGTGTTGTTAATTATTCTCATTCGCTGTAAGATTGATTTCATTCCTGGAGCTATCGCATGGAAGGAGTGTATGATAATTACGAACAGTGTATATGGTCATAAAAAAATGGTACTCAAAACAAAACATAACCAGCAACATCATTTGATAGATCGAAATATGCCATTTATTCTACAAAAATTCCAAAAATATTTTTTTAGAAATTACATCAGAAAGAAGGCCTCCGTTTGATGATGAATTAATGCATTTGCACAAGCGATTTTGTCGTACATGCAGATCCGTAGATCCTCATCAATGGTCACAACTTCGTCAATAATAGCTTGTCTGAATTCAGGAATCTTCATCATACATCTATGGAACATTCAAGAAACCTCTTGCGGCCATACACCGCACAACAATGCATCGATTGAAACGGAGGTCATCTTTCCAACGTAATTTTCAAAAATTTTTGGAAATTTTATAGAATAACGGCAAATTTCGGTCCAGCAAATGGTGTAACTGTTTATTTGTTTTGCGTACTATTTTTTAATGACCATTTGAAATATGTCTATCGGCTAAGTGCACCCCTTGTAAAATTAGGGTATTTCAATAAGATAATGCACTACGTAATGGGGACCGAGGAGCATTCTGGAGAGTTCCAACGAATGGAATTGACTTTGACGTTCGCCTGATATGTACCCAATCTAACATTTATGAAACGCCCTAGAAAGATCCATGATACTGCTGCTACAAATACAATCCCCAATATGACATGGATTAACATGTTCAACCCAATTGTGGAATCGATGCACTTGTTTTGAGCATCACCTTAACTACTCTGATTCTACTGAGATTAAATCTCCGTATAAATGTTATATACATGTACAACATATACTTTGTAAAGAAAGGAATAACTTAGTTGCTCTTATCCATCAAAAATAAAGTCTTGAAACTTTTAGAGCCCTTGTTTGATAATCATTGATTTTAAATTTTACGTATATTGATTCAGCTAATGTGGGTGGATACGAATAAAAATTGTATCAATATCTAAGAATATGAAAAGTAGTTCACTCCAATATCGATCGTAAAACTCGACTCCTTTAAATGCTTTCTTTTTAGAAAATAAAAATATCGATAATATAATAAAAATGACAATAAAATTCTCTTCCAATACATGGATGAAACTTGAATTCCAAAGAAGGTTCGGTTTTATAAGTTCGATAAGTAAGAAATCTGCAGAAAATATAACTGAGATGAATTTTTTTCACCCTCGAACGTACAAACATTATAAAAAAAGTTCTTTGAATTTTATGATTTCCGTTCTAATCCTTGCGATTTTATTGCGTGAATAAAAAACTTTTAAGCTGATGAAAATTGGAAGATTGGTCGAAGGATTTGGGATCTGCTTAGAAGACAACCAGTTTACTCTCTTTAAATCGTCTACTTATATTTATTTCACAAATAAAAACCTAAATAAAAAAGAAAAATTCTCCCAAATCCAAACGTTAATTCTAAATCTTCTTCTTATCGACTAGTTCTTATCTAAACTACAAACAAAGCTTGTAAGAACAAATATAAAACCAAATTTACCGCCCATTAGAAACAAAGAAGTGCATGCCCTTCTCGTCAGTATCTTAAGCACTTAAATGGCTTTAAAAATCGAGATTAACGCCTATTTTTCCAGAACACTCCACACCGATTCCTTTTCCCATCGGAAATTAACGCAACGCAAAATGTTGCAATCGAAAAACTTCGTCGTCGTGGCTTCCATTCCCCTTTCCTACACGAAGGGCCAATCTCGTCCCATTAAAAATCTGCCAGTTTGAGCTCACACACTACATACTTTCTCTCCATTATCCCATATTGTGGAAACTCCATTCTTCTCAATCTCCAATGGATGAAGGGTTTGCCCAACCAAATCGCATTTCTTCTCATTTCGCAATACCATTGCGTTTCTGCTTTCTGCTATGGAGGAAGCGCTCACAATTTTGTTTTTATTCCTTGAGGGAAACGTACATATACCGTTCTATATAATAACATATATAATAACATGTATAGTATAGCAAAAGCTACCTTCCATTAGACAAGAATGAATATCATAAATCTCCAACGAATTTTTTTTTTTTTTTTATTTATTTTTTTTACGAGGCTCACTAACTCGCTACATAACGAGCGATAAAAACAAAAAGCGGTACTAGTAGTAAATCTTCAAAAAATTAAATAGAAAAAAAAATTTCCCATTAAAAATTCTATCTTGAAATGAAACCTAACAAATACCCTGAAAAAGTTCATTTCTTCATATTTATTTCCACCGAGAACTGACATTTACACGAATTAGCATTCAACTCGTTGCGAAACTATTTTCCCGCCAAATTAAGCCAAAAAAGTATTAAAAAAAAAGCATCGTTGCATTATTAATTTTATTAACTGCTTGTCATCGATCATTTTGTGGCTTCTCAGGGTTCATTCCCATTCCATTTTTTATTTTCTTTTTAAATCTCTTTCTACGAGTCTCGGTTGCCTCATCTGCATGACAAGAGAATTTTTTTTTCGTTCTCTTTCAAATTTTAACTTCCTCTTCTGCTTTAATTACACTTTCTTATCGTGAGTTATGAGTCTGTTACATCCTCACAAGAAATTCAATGTAGCAGCCTAATGCCCGGGGGACTTACTCCTCTATTCGTTGAAATAGCATTCCGATGGAATGAATTACAACTAAAACCATATACATATATATAGTATAATAGCACAGTTCTAAACACAAAAGATGTATAATAGTAAATTATATTTTTCTTAAAATGAATACAAATTTGAGAACGCAGATTAGGAGAAGTTTCATAGTTCAAAGAGAAGCATGTTCCATAATTGGATGGCATTATGGGGAAGAACCTGGAAATCTTCCGGTCGTATTCAAAGTCATATAAAAGCAGAATGGCAATCCGATGAGTTGTTAAACCACTTTTTTGATAATGAGCTCCAGCTGATTGGAGAGCATGCAGTTTAAGCTCGAATACGCTTTTTTGTAAGGAATGGTTTAGTTTTAGTTTTGTTATTATTGTAACTAGTGATGTCCGTTGGATCCGGATTTCTGATCCGGATCTGAAAATATCCGGATTCGGATCTAGAAATATCTGGATCCAGGTCTCGTATTCGGATCTAGAAATATCTGGATCCAGGTCTCGTATTCGGATCTCGGATCCGGATTTCGAATGTCGGATATCGGATCCGGATTTCGTATCTCGGATCCTTTAACTGGATGCGTATTAGGACTGATTAGGACTTAGGAGGACTCAGGCTATCACAATCGCAATAGTTGAGTCCATATATATAAAAAATTTGCGTATACATAATTTTTTGATACAGGATCCGAACTTCGGATCTCGGATCTAAGATGCGGATCTCGGATCCAAGATCTGTATCTCGGATCTCGGACCTAAGTCCGAAAAAAAGATCCGGATATCCGGATCTTGAATTATCCGGATCTTGACATCCCTAATTGTAACCCATCTCAATGAAGCCTGTTTCTTATTGTACGGGCACAAACGTTGACAGCTGACTTTGACCATTCAGTATTCATTTGCTTTGAAGGCAATTTTCTCTTTTTTTTTTTTTTTTTGCGAATTAATCGTAACTTTTTTTGCAACAACTCTTTGATGTTGTGCGAGGACGTTCTAACAGTATTGCCAGATCGAAATGTTAAAAACCGCCATCATCAATCCAAAAAAAAAAAAAAAGTTCCCTCTATAACTGGTGTTTCTAGGGCGGAATTTAAATTAGTCACTATCCGGGGAACTCAAAAAATGAAAAACGAAAATAAGTAGAACGACAGTTTTATTTTATAATGCTATTTATTCTTTTGTGGAAACATCAATTATAAACATCAAAATTCTATACTGACTCCTGCAAAACCATTTCATGGACAATATTTCCCATACAGTGAAGGGAGTCGCCTACCACATTTATCAACCATATGCTCTAGTGAAAAGCCCGGGATATGGCAAGGTCTGCTGTCAGTGGGTACCCCGAATGCTCACGGAAGAGCACAAAGGCCTGCGTTTCGGCTGCTGTTTGGATCATCTGGAACGTTACAGTCGTGAGGGGGGAAGCGTTTTTGAAGAAGATTATCGTGGTAGATGAGACCTGGTGCAGTCCACCGGGAAGGTATCCACAATGCAGTGAAAGCATCCATCGTCACCACGGCCCAAAAAATTCAAGTCGCAAAGTTCGGCCGGGAAGGTTATGCTTTCGTGTTTCTTTGATTCCGATGGTCCTCTGCTTTTGGAATTTATGGAACCCAAAACCCGTATTAATGCTATCGCATACATCAAGACACTGCAGAACTTGCGTCAAGCTGTGAAAAACAAGCGTCCTGGTAAGCTCAGTGATGGGGTGATCCTCCTCCAGGGCAATGCTAGGCCACATGTTGCGAGACTGGTGCACGAAGCAATAACCAAAATGCGGTGGCAAGTTCTGCCACACACTTCTTATAGCCCGGACCTCTCACCATGTGATTTTCATAAGTTTGTTCCTTTAAAGAATGCACTGAGAAGTCGACGATTCGCCAATGATGAGGAGGTTAAGGACGCTGTTCAGAGAGCAGCAGAAAACAGACTTTTATGCGGACGGTATTAGCCGATTGATGCCCCAGTGGGAGTCCTGTATTGCGGCAGATGGAGATTTTTTTAGGACTGCGCGTCTATAATAGTGACTATAAGATGTTTTTCATTCATATAAACAAAGGTAAATATTAATACTTTCATTTAATCCGTCTCAGTGCCCTTTGAATCACTTTCATTTGAACATGCCTTATAGAATAACATCAGATTGGAACAAATTTTATTTTAATTGTTTTCAACTAAAGTTTCCATATGTAGTTGACTTATACATGTTTTTTTTTTAGTTTTTTTACATGTCCTGTTATATTTCAACTTATTTGGACAAATGTAATGAAGCACTCAGTCAACAGGATGAAACTCCACTGAATTTCAGAATGCAACGTTGTATTTGCTAAAAAAAAAAAAAATAAAAATAAAAAAATAAAAAAAAGTTGTGTTGTCATCGATCTTGAGTCATACATTGGTTGCCGACAGAAGTTTGATTTTCGTGTGCTTATTCTCGTAATAACTGTAATGGGACCGGGTAAAATTGAACTGAAATTGCGTTTCCAACTATGTTCATATTTATTCGTAATTTATAGTCTTAATATAATGGAATTTACTAAAAAAGACTATAATACAGTAATTTATTGATATTATATTTTTAATTACATTAGCCTTCCTCTGTTCCTGCTTGGTAAATATTCCGTCTCGATTACCATTATAAATTCTGATATTGCTCCTTCCTTTGAAGCTTACAGCATAAATGCGGTGATGATGGTGATTACATCGAGTCTCATCAGCCCTGAATAAATTACCGTATTGCCTTCTTTATTAGGGCCTTTCTCTAATATCAGTGATCGTCACAATAGCAATAAAAAATAATCTCGATTATCTTTAAAAGCCGAATTTAAAAAAATAACTCCAATATGAACACGAACGAGCTCCGAGTAACCGTTGAGACAAATATATAATTTGTACATAAAAAATCTTTTTAATTAGCTTAATGCTAAAGTTGAAACCGTGCTACGAAATCCCATTGAAATTTAATCGAGTTTTTCCGCAAAAAAAAAAAAAAAGATAATAAAAATCGATATTTCTCAAAACGAGACAATAAAATTACTTTGGTCTCAAATATCTTTCGTCGTTTTTTCTCTTCCTACATTTTCATTTGCATGGAGATTAATTACAGTGGAATCAGAATTTTAATTAAAAACTCTCTTGGATTATGGAGATTCAATAAGAAAAGTTAAATTGCCTGGATATTTAATGAGATTCGGTGCAATTTCATAAGAGTATTATAGCGTGTAGAAACATCTATAGGACGGTCCTGCTAGCGTGCAAGAGATAACAGAAAAAGAGTGATTCGCACGACATTAAGAAAATAATAATCGCCCAGCATGAAATGTGCGCCAGTGAAGAAAATTTTACTCATAATAACACAAAGTGTAGCAAAAGCCGTAAGCAAAAGGAAAGTGAAGAAAAAGAACTTCAAGAAGGAATCTAAGGTGTCCTGAACCTTCATGGTAATGAGCCATGACACACTGCTGCTGCAATAGTTACCATCATTTAAAATCTGAAATTTGAATCTTAAATCACTATCCTTATTACCGTATGTCGCTTTATCTGAGTTTGAGATGCAGTTTGGTAATTTTAAAGCAGCATTACCAGGACTAAGATTTCAAAATGAGGAGAGGTGAGAGAGCAGGTGCTTTTCTGGCTTCGAGAACTAGGATTCTCCTTGTATTGAAATACAGAAAAATGTTGAAAGATATAAAAAGTAAAATGTAAAGAACGTTGACCACTTGGAAAAAAAACATTTAGCTCTATATAAGCTGCTTTTCTTGATTCTTAATGCTGATATGTATTCGAGTCAACAGACTATCAACACCTGCACTAATATGCTCCTTACAGTCATTGATATCGAGAGGTTTCGTGACATACACACGTTTCTAACAACCAAACAGAATTTATATATAAATTCACAGAGTCTTGTCTTGTTCTCAATACAAAACAACTTACTCTTATTGAACTCCCCTCGTAGTTAGATGCAACTACTCAAATTGAGCGAGAAAACAAATTTCCATTGTCGAAAGTCTCTTTCCAGTTAGAATATATGCGCTGCAAAGCCTGTCTTAGAACAAAATGGAACAAACTGGCAGAAAACGAAAATCTTCTTATGTCAAAGATAAGCTTCACGCACTTGAAGCGATCAAGACAAAGTCCAACTCCAGTTGCACAGATTCCGGCATCAAGATTTCGTAGCTGGAAATCTTAAAAATAGGAGTTCCTTCGAAGCTGAACTAAGATTCAAAACAGCTAGAGGCTTATCTGAAAATTCGAAATGTTAAGCAAATGTCAAGTGGAAAAGCTGAAGAAGTCGGAAATCTCAGTAGAGGTCCAAGACATCGAGGGTAATCAATTCCTTATGTAGGAAGAAATGCTGGGGGAATGGATCTGAAGCCCGCCTTATTAACAAAAAAAATAATGTAGTAATAAAATTAATTAAAAATTAATTCAAATATATTAATGCTGATCTACTTGAACACTGCTTTTCTTTGCTAAGTCATTCTATTGACTTAAATGAAATAAATGAAAATAAATACATACGGGAAAACAAATCAAAATAATAAAATAAACCAAAATGAAAATTACTGCAAGGGGAACAAAAATAGAGAGCATAATCAAGATAATACTAAACAACGATTTAGGACCATATAAAGATTATGAATTTTTCCAATTGTTCAAAAATTAAGCACCCCGTTATTACGAATTCTTGCTTTATACGAATTTTCCCCTGGTCTCATGCTATTTCTATGAAAATTCAGTCATTTTACATGATTTTTTTAAACATATCCTGGATATTACGAAGCAGAAATAAGAAATTCATTCAAAGTAAATTAAATTACTTGAGATGTTTACAGTAATCCACTGAAAAAAAAGTTGATTCTACTATAAAGGAAAGCAATAAACGACCAATCACGTGGCATTCTATGAATGCAAAATTTGATTTGTTCTTAATGACGCGTGATTGCAAGCTGTTTACATTTTCAGAAGGCGGAATTTCAATTTGTAGACTATGCCATATTCTGTGAACAGTACTACAGATGGATGGGGAGGGGTGATCGATTAAAATTGATTAATCGATTTGAAACCATACTTTCGCTTAATACGTAAAAAGTTTCAGATAAAATAATGCAATTTTTATAATTAATTACATAGTCTACCCACACGAAAATGAAATGTCACGCCAAACCATTTCCAAAGTTACATAATTTAATTATTTATTTATTTATTTATTTATTTAAAAAAGGGGTGAACACTTACAATGAACCCTCTCTGGAGCCTGTATGGCCAGCGGGCCGACATGTGTGGTCTCTGGAGGGGGCGTTAAATTACAGTTAGTATTATAATACAGAATATAGCATGGATTACAAAGATAAATGGGAAATAAAGGAAAAAAGAGAAAAAAAATATTTTATAACTACATGTATTATTAAAGTTTTTTATGGAGGACAAGCTGGACCAAGAATGGTCCAGAAAGTTGCAGAAAGAGGATTCCAGTAAGGTATTATATATGCTGAGAAAATAAATATTACAGAAAAATAAACGGGAAAATAAAGGGCTATTATAAGTAGTAAAAAAGAGGTTTAAAAGATGTTAGTAGGTAATTTGTTAGTTAGAAGTAAGAGTTTTAATAGTTTCTTAAATGCTGAGCTCGTAGGGGATGTGCGAATTTGCTCAGGTAAAGTGCCCCACCATTTAATTCCTATATAAGAGATGCAGTGGCGTTGATAATTATTTTTGGTAAGGGGAAGACTTATTAGGTTTGATGATCGGGTGGAATATGAGTGTAGTGTGTGTTGGTAAGATATTTCAAAAGGTGTTGAGAGAATTAGTTGATTATTCAGAATTTTGTAGACAAATGTACAGAGTTGAATAATGTAAATCTGGTAGATGGTTAGAATGCCTAACAGCTCAAACTGATGGGAAATAGAGTTGGGTATTTTGATGTTAAGTAGGGTTCTTAAGAACCATTTTTGTAGGCGGTAAAGGCGTAGAAGATTAGAATTTGTAGTGGAACCCCAAAATTGTACACCATAGCAGAGGGCTGAATGTATTAGTGAGTTATATAGGAGGATCAGTATATGAGAGGGAAGAAAGCGCAGATGAGAAATCATTCCCTGTCTTTTGTTAAGTTTTGTTAGTAAAGTATTGATATGCAAGTTCCAAGAAAGATCATGTGTTAAATGTATTCCTAAATATTTAAATGTGCTTGCAACTGATAGTAGGTGTGAGTTATAGAAAATTGGCAGGACAGTAGGAACATATAGTTTGTTACGTTGAAAAAATAGCATATATTTAGTTTTGTTAAGGTTTAGGTTAAGCAGGTTAACTGAATTCCAGTGACTTAATATTGATAAGGTTTGGTTAATATTAGCGGATAAATTATCAATACTTGGATCAGCGAATAATAAAGTTGCATCGTCAGCATATAAAATTAAATTTGAAGAGGACAATGTTGAGGCTAAGTCATTGATAAAAAGATTAAAAAGTAAAGGTGAGAGGATAGAGCCCTGTGGAACTCCCATGTTACGAATTAGTAATGATGATGTGATATCGTGGGCAGATAGGTAATAGGAACGATCAGCAAGAAAATCGGAAAGCCAATGAAGTGGGGGGCCACGAACGTTAAAGATAGAGGAGAGTTTGTGAATCAGTAATTTATGAGCTATTGAATCGAAAGCTTTGGTATAATCTAAGAATAGAGCAACTACAAAGTGATTTTTGGACATGTGAAGAGATATGTATTCGATTAGTTCATAACAAGCCGTATCTATACTACGATTAGGAGAAAATCCGTGCTGAGCTGCTGATAATAGTTTATTGTTATGAATATAATTGGACAAGCGAAAAAAGAATAGTTTTTCAAAAATTTTAGAGAATACCGGTAAGATTGAGATTGGGCGATAATTATGGTAATCATTATGGTTCCCATTTTTATAGATGGGGATAATTTTAGCCGTTTTAAGAGATTTAGGAAAGGAGCCTGCGATAAGTGAAATGTTAAATATATGCGCCAAAGGAAGTGATATGCTAGTGTTTACTGCAATTATAACATCGGAACGAAAGCCTAAAGGATCGGGGGAAGATGAAGATTTTAATTGCCTGATAACTTTAGATATCTCTTCATGGGTAGTCGGAGTGGCAAAGAAAGAGAAAGAAGATGATGGGGAATTGAAAGGATAAGAAGGAGGGGGGAATTGGGGTTGGGGAGGAGAAGGTAGAAGAATTTTAAGGAAGTCAGATAGTGCGGATGGGGATAGGTTTCGAGGATCTGGTAATGGCGAGTACGTAGACTGAGAGCATGGAAGAAGATTATTAATGGTTTTCCATTTAGTTTTACTAGAGTAAATTTTACCAAATAGCTGCGCAAAGTAGTTGCGTTTGGTATTTTTGATGATATTTCGCAGCAGGTTAGAAAAAGTACGGAATTTTTTGCTTGTTTGGGGGTTAGGATTGCGACGGTATTTGCGGTATAGTGCATTTTTATGAGCCACTTGACGAAGGATATAACAGTTTAACCAGGGTTTGCGGAATGGTTTATCAGCTTTTCGAGGAGTGGAAGTGACGTAAGGAAAGTAGCGATCATAACCAAGACGAAAATGGGTACAGAACTTTTCAAAAAGTGAGTTAGTTTCAGAGGAGCTGCCAAAAATTTCAGCCCAGTTAGTAAGTAGGAGAAACGACTGAAAAACTATTAAACGAGGAGGTGAAACTAATCTGTATCTGATAGCTGTAGAGACATTTGGTAGTGCTGAAAATGAATTGTAGATATAGTAAATTGGAAGATGATCAGATACTGGTAAGTCAAGTGAACCACTGTAATATCCGTTTCTATGACTTGTAAAACATTGGTCGATCGTGGAAAAGGAGTTGTGAGCTAAAGAATAATGCGTATAAGACGTTATCGTGGGATTTAAACCAGATTGGAGTGTAAGATCCATTAGTAAATTTAGGTTATTTGATGATTTAAGGAAATCGATATTAAAATCACCTAATAAGATAATTGTTTTATTTTTTGATTGAAGATCTAGAAGTAGGGATGAAAGAAAAGATAAAAATGGGTGAAATAGGCCAGAAGGAGGTCGGTAGACAGTAATAATGAAATATTTATTATTAATGAGGACAGTGAGTGTTTCATAGTTATCAGAAGTTGTGGTATATTCAGTTAGTACTGTAAAATGTAGACGGCAGGATATATAAGTTATTATGCCTCCTCCTTTTTTGAGAAGGCGGTGGACTGCCACTGGGGAATACCCTGTGAGAGAGGGGATCTCGGATAATGAGCGGGTCCAGGTTTCAGTGATGGATAAAACTTGGGGAGCAATATGAAGATTAGCTAGGGATGAAGTGAGAGAAGAGAAATTAGCATTAATACTTCGAATATTTAGGCAAAGTAAGAATAAGGGATGGTGAGATTGGTTGGCTATATATTTGCAGATCAAATCGTTGAGATCATTTAGTGATGTAAGATTAGTTGCAGCTGACATGAAAACGGGGTGTTAGAAATGTACTAATTGGAAAGAGAAAGGATAATAGGAAAGTAAACAAACAGTGAACAACAATTTTAGAGAGGAGGCTAATACGTGTATAAGACAAGTTCCTATGGTGGAAATACGGATAAAAAAAAATCACTTGCTGTAGTTAGGAAATTATTATTAATAGGATTTGTAAATAGGAGATATATATCATTGTTAGCACAAATAATCAGTAAATATCTAAATAGTAGAGAAAGGTTTGTATTGAATGTTAAGATTAAAAATTGTTCATAAGTCTTGCAGGTCATTGTAATTACGTAAAGATATAGTTTGAGAGGTATCAGTTTTTCGGATCATGATGTTTCCATTACTGACCCATAGGTATTTGTAATTTAGGTCTTTTTGCCTTTTCTTGGCTTGAATAAAGATGTCTCTAAAGTAAGGTGACAAATGTTCATTCAGGTAGATGGGGAAGTCTTCATTAAAGATATTTACGTCCTTTGTTGTTAGCAGCTTGAAATTCTTTTTCTTACTTTTCAGTAGATTAAATTTTACACTCTTCCTTAGAAATTTTACCACTATAGGTCTAGGACTGGAATTGTTGGAAGATTTTTTATTGATTCTATGTACGGCGTTTATGTCATGCCTCGTACAATCGACTTGAAGAGTTGAAGCTATCTTTGTAACAATCTCTTCTAAATCTTCTTGAGGTTTTTCGGGAATTCCTCCAATGATTAAATTTGAATTATAGGAATATTGTTCAGAGTCAATTAATTTTGTTTTAATGCAGTCTATCTCCTTTTTTAGCTTGTCGTTTTCTAATTTTACCATATCATAATTTTGTTTATGTGTTCTAATTTCAGATTTTATGTTCCTCAGTTCCTCTTTCATTGAGTCGAATTCTTCAGTGAAGAATTCGAAGGCTTTGCTTAAGTCATTTACTTGTGCTTTAACATTGTCGAGTTCATTCAGCTTATTTAAAATTGCCGTTAATTTAGATTTAATCCAGTTGATTTCTTTATCCATGATGGTTGTGTTCACGATATTAGGAACAGATCCGGATTGTATTACACTTTTCTTTAGGGAAGAAGGTACACTTAAGGAACTTGAGTCGGGCGCAGGAAGTGCAGTGGGTGTATGAACTTTATTTTCAACGAGGCAGCTATCACATACATAAGTGTTGATTAAAGAATCGCAGTTGACAAATACACTATTGGAGATATTATTGCATTTGGCGTGAAACCATTTCTTACATGATCCGGTGCATTGTACAGCATGTTCAGCTACTTTTATGTATTTCTTACAAGTACCGCATGATCTTGGTCCCATACTTTGCCATTATAGATAAAAATCGTGACAAAGAAAGCATTTATAACAAAGATGAGCGATAACAATGACCATATTGAAACAATGCCAAGACGTTAGGAAATTAAAATGTCGTTGTAAGTTTTGAATTATTCACAAAAAGAACACATAAATTTAACGATAAATACCAGGTTACTCGAATAAAAACTGGGGCCAGCCGAGACTAGAAGAGTTCATAAACCAGGTCCAGAAATACCTCCATTATATGCCAATTTTTAAATACCTCCATTCTTATGAACCAAAAAAAAAGCCCTAATTAAAATCAGATATTTATATTTAAACCTAATTTTCTCAAAATTTAGTTTTTTGGTGCTTTGACTTACATTTGGCGTAATATCCTAAGAACTAATGGTCCAATTGTAAAAAATTTTTATCACTTGTACATAATTACATTATATATTTTTTTATCATTATTGGTTTGAGATTTTGTTAAATCTTAGCTCAGTTATATCATCATATATTCCAGATGTTCATTTGAAACAAAAATCGTTTACGTGAACTTTATTATTTATTTTGTGATTTTTCTTCTAAAAATTTCCCGCGTTTTCCAGAATATTTTATTTCCCCCTTTCATCCTACAAAGAAAAAAAAATCCCCAGATTTCGGAAAAAATATGTTCGCAATTTAGTAACGTGGTGTATCTCTGAATAATTAAATGCTACACATTGATAGATTGGCTAAAAGCATGTGGAATTATGATTGGCCCTTATATTCGGAATCAAATCGGAAAAAACACGCCAAAATTGGGATCAAATAAGCTCATAGTGGAGTTGACTGTATTAAAAAAATTTATATTCGTTCTTGTAAACAAGCGATAATGATTCAGTATATTTCTGAAATAACCAAATGACGATAATTTTTAATAATCTAGACTCAGGCTTGATTCTTAACACTGCACCGTCGGAAGTTGCCTTTTAATACGTTCAAAATGTTTTGTTCCCACGAAATTCGTAATAACAGGGTTCGACTGCATACCGTTTGTTCCATTTTTATTTTTTTTTTTTTTTTAGCAATTTTGATTTTTTTTTTACCTTATACAATCTTTAATTTTTGAATTTATAGAAAATAAAAAAAAATTATTTATTTATTTAGTAAGTTAGTTAATTTTTCTAAAGTAAATTTTAAAAATGTTGGCTCACTTTGGGTTTTTTATTTTTTAAGTTTTTTGATTGGCTAATTGTTACCATTAATTGTATGGCTTCAGCAGTTGAATTTTTTCCCTACAAATTTTATTGTTTTCAGATTGGTCAATTGTTACTGCAACTTGTGTGGCTTCCATCTGTTCTTTGTATTCTGCTGTTGATCCTCACAATGTGAGCTTCTTTGGTCTGTTCGTTTAATTTTTATGAAAACCCAAACCTACATTGTTTCAACAAACATCGAACAGATAAAAACACTTATTCTTTGACTAGAAATTTCTAGAGCAAAATCCACTGTTTTACGAGAAATAGCACTTTTAATAAAAGAGCAAATTCACGCTAAATGGTGTCACGGCCACAAACTCCCAAGAACCCTCCATTACCTACGCGTGCAAAACTCAATTCTTTTCTCTTTTGATTTCCCGAGTTCGATCGAGGCCCACTAATCACTCGCACTCATTAACGAGGCTCTCTTAGAAGAATCGAGAACAATTACCCGACATAACCGTCCGACCAACCAGAATGCAAAGCGGGAAACGAGAAGTGACGACCGCGCGGTCATTATCCTGAACCTGTCAAAGGACCCTCTTCCAATCTTTTCCTTCATTTGTTCACCCAAATGAGATCTGAAGAGATGAAAGGGAGGAAATTTATGGGATTCGTCCATCGGTTTGCGACCATCCACCTTAAGTCTCTCCTTCTTCGTTTCTTTTGCAAGATGATTGCAAAGTAGAGATGAGTTCGCTTCTTCTCTGCCCAGGGATTGCAACTTAATCAAAAAGCCGAAGGGCGTTCGCCTTTATCGCTTCTACCACCAACAAGCAATATATGTAGAGAAAAATACGTTTCTGATTGATGATTAACATTTGGCGATAAAGTGCATCCATCTCAGGTGCTCATCACGACATCTTTTGTTCAGGATTACGCAACCTCACTCCCTCTGCTAACCTTATTAGCCATTTCATTAAACGAGGAATGACGTTGGTTAATTACTTTCTTTGAACATTTTTAAAGCACGATTAAAAAAAAAAATTCGCCAGATGATTTTCATTACGTTTAAGGGGGAACTTATACATATTAGTTAAAATTTAATTTTTTATTGCTGAAAAAAATTGAAGCTGAAGGTTCCTGGTCCGAATCCAGGCTGTGGAATATCCTTTCCTATTTGCATGAATAATTTAACATCTGAGGTATGGCATATGATAAAAAAAACCCCTCATGGATCCATCTTGAGTTAATTTTTTAATCAAAATTCGGACTAAATTGGGTTTACGACCTACCCCTAACAACCTAATGACAAAAGACTTACAGGAGTTGGACTAAAAATAAGAAAACAGCTCGTAAAAAACGAAATTGTCAAATATTAATCCTGGACGGTGGGTAATAGAATAAGATACTCTTCAGTGTAAAATTTATTTTAATTCTCGCAGAGATTCTGAACGAACAAAGAGCCTGTACCTTGATTTCCAAAATTATATTGAGTTCCGCAACTGCAGCACATTTCTGAGCAGGCCAACCCACTTCCTCGCCATTCATATCAACAAAGCAGATCTGTATGAAGACGGACACACGAACATAATGAAAATCGGCAGAATGGAATTATCTAAAACATGCAGATATGCTTCCATGTTCATATGAACTAAAGGACCGATCTTCAAAAACATGACAAAGAGTGAGAAACGAGATATAACTGTGGATAGGGACATAATCAACGGAAAACAAACTCTTGTCCACAAAATAGATTTAATTAGCATATTATATGTATTTCGACCTCATTAAGGTCATTATTCAATGCCATATGAATTTGGTAAATCAAATACACGTTCCTTTATTTGGTATTATTGTTGTTTGCATTTTATTGTATTATCTTCTTTGTATTTTATTAATTTTGTACATTAATTTTGCTGTATAATCGACGTGACTGGGTATCTCTCCTAGCGTTATGATTGTTAAGGCGTTTCCCTCCTCCTATTGGTTGTTCGGTTGGTTAACCCTTCCCCATTGGAGATCGGAGACTGCCTCTTCCTTAATGAGGTCGAAATACGTATATGCTAATTAAATCTATTTTGTGGACAAGAGTTTGTTTCCCGTTGATTATGACAAAGAGCCCTAAACCATTATGATCGTACTACCAAACTTCGCTTGTGGTATAATACACTAGGCTAGTACCGTTCACCTGTCAATCTTCACATCTATCTATATTCTAACCGATTGCTCGTGGCTCCTTAAGCTACGTTGACTTTGCTCAAGGGTCTATTTTCGTAAAATTTTATACAATGAAAGCAACGCTTGGCCATGAATGTCCGAAGATCGAAGCTACTGACACTCGATTCGCAGGCATCTTGAGCGAATGTTGGTCCCCTTGCGATTCTATACTTTGCGAACACTATAGGTGACTTTTTAAGAGGAAATTTACATAGCCCCAAAAAGCACTTATTCCTCCCATGGAAATATTGCGCCATATATATAGTGCCCGGCACAAACGAAAAAAGGAAACTGGCGCATGTGTAAATGAATAAAACTCTTCACCAATCAGAAACTCTTCACCAATCAGAAACAGGAATCAGGGCATTACTTACTACTGATGCCAGGTATAAGTAATACCTCGTTTAGAGTCAGTTTCTGATTGGTTGAACAAGTTTTATTCATTTACACATGTGCCAATTTCCTTTTTCTTTCGTGCCGGGCACTATAATTTCCATGAAACCTATAAAATTCTAGCCTCGCCAAAAAAGTGAAGTAAGTTACCCGCAGGTTCATGGCGAATTGTCTCAACTGTTTTGCCATCAAAACTTGAATATCCAATGTGTGCATGTGCAACACATTCAATAATACGCATATGGTGGGTAGTTTCTTCCTCCAAAGAACATTTCTTGCCTGGGCCCATCTTGATAAATATCCATCCTGTGGAGGTATTTCTTTAGGAGACAATGGCCAGTTAGAAAACAAACACATTATGGTGCCTAGCCTGCTCCTGTTAAGATATAGTATTTGAGATGTGAGTTTCACAGAAGGATCATTTACCATGAGCATAACATATTTTTGATTGATGGTCAGTGAACTTCCCTTGGTGCAGTTTGTTTTGAAATTCCGCAGAAAGGTTGTGGTAGGTACTGAGTAAGATCCTTGCTTAGAAACTGTGTGGTCGCTTCATTTTCTTCAATACCTTTATGCCCGGGTATCCAGGTCTTGAACAATTGCATGCACTGTAAAATCAATTTTGACTTTATTGTTGTTGTAGATTTGATTTCCTTAAGGGCAACTTGACTTTCGCTTTATGTATTAATCTTCTTGCGTTTGTAAGATCTTTTAATACATTCTTCTAGATGGCAGATAATAGCAACAACTTGAGCTTGGAATACAGATGCGAAAATACCCAGCTCTAAGAAATCGCAGTTCTGGGATTACGAAAAAATACTCCAGCTTCATTTTTTTTTGGAGCCATCAGCATACCATGCTATATGTCTAGTAGAGATCAGCCGGTATTCCTTCTTCCATTCTCCCGCTGAATCAATTATTATCTCGCAAGAGTGTTCTGGGAGAGACTGAGCTTCCAGTTCACCTGTAAGCATATATTAAATACTAGTCGTTGTACATCTACACATTTGGTATATGACGTCCACGTCAGAATCCATTCCATCGCGGAGTGCCCGAATTTATTTGATCACATACCGTATCTACCATTAATTGCAATAGTTTTATTTTGTTTCATACGCCATCCTTCTAATTATCGACTTCTTTGCGCTAGCGTTAAATGATAGTGAAACCTGCATCTATTAAAATGTACGAATATATCGTCTCTGCCAAGCTAATCCCAACAACAAAGGGTCAGCGGAATTTCAACCTTCATTCGACCACATGACAAATGGCCAACATTTCAAATGACCAACGCCAACTTTTCATATCGAGTTCTCAACATATGACAACGAGCTTAAAGGGAACATGTCACGTAAACAGACAAGTCATCGAATAGCAACGGGTCAAACGTGACTGTCACCAGAACGCTCACACTAATTAAATGCGAGCGTGTGGGTGTTTGTGTGGTGTTATGTGGCTGAGTGAGTGGAGCGTGTGATCTGTATGTGCGCTTATAAATTTAATAAGAGGGTTTATTTTCAAGACATATCTCAGATATTTATAAATTATAAATGAACATGAATTTCCACGCTCTTAAATCATTCTCAAGCTCATTCCTTAATGAATACAATGTCATTAAAGATAATCCCGACTGGAGAAGAATGTACCAGCCCAAGTGGACTCCATTGTATTCCATGTCCACAGTGGCTTAATTACTTAGAAGACGGCGCGATTAGGCAAAGGAGCCTGATTCAAACCCAGACTGTGATACTTTCTTTATTAAGCATTTATGATTTCTTTCAGATGATTATGGCTGATAAATAAAAAAAAAACGACCGACGACAAAAGTGAATAATCAAGCAATACTGGAAGATTGAGAGTCCAACATAAATGGGATGAAGAATTTAATAAACCTCCACCAACTTGACGAATCATTTAAAGATTGCGCGATACAGTTAATTAATCTGGATCCATCAAAGAATGGCCACCAGTCAATAAAATGCTGATTGGCCCATAAAAAAAAGAAGAGAGTGCGGGCTTCTGTTAGGCTAGGCATTTCCCGCAGATCTTTGGGTCGGTTGATGCAAAATGTATCTACCATGATTACTTCATAAGATAATAGAAGACGACCCAGTTCGTTGTTGACTATTGAAAGTATGGACCTAAATGTATACCGGAACGAGTGGGGACACAAAGTATGTGCCTACTCCTATATAACACAAACCCTTCCTTGTGCTTTCAGCTTTTGGCGCACATCTTATGTCAATGACTGTAAAATGGTGGAAATAGCCCAAAAGGCCCCAAAATACGGTAGGGCTAGACAAAAAGAGATTTTTCCAAAGTTAAGAGTCAGGACCGTTGTGAGCGTTTCATTTTGAAGGCTAGGGATTAGCGTATAAAGTATTCATACAAGAAGATTAGTCCATTATTGGCGCCGAGTAATATACTCGCAAAGGCCGGTTCACATTCAGCGACTGCGCGTCTAAATCGCCGTATCTGGCGCATTAGACGCGATTTTGATTGCCGGAGCAGTTTCACATTCAGCGAATTCCCGACGGAAAGCGGGTTAGAGCCGACAACGGCGCGGGTTTTCGAATTCCAACCGTGTTGGAATTTTCAGAAGTCGCTCCTAATGCGTAGCCAATCAGCTACGAGTGAGCATCTCTCCAGTCCCAGAATTCTTAGCAACTGTTTCTAACCCACTTCCGCCTGTCAAGTCGGCCATATTGAAATTCGTCGATAGCGTGTTTTCTGTGCACGTGTGCCTCGTTTTCTATCATTTTTCCTAATAAAAAATATAATATATACATGTACACGATGCCAAGAAAGTCATGTTATCACGATATATATACATGATGTCTAGAAAGCAACAGAGACTGATGAAAGAAAGACTGATCGAACAACCAATCAGAGCGGAGTTCGCATAGCTGGGGGGGATGGGGAGGACGCAGGCTGAAAGCAGAGAAGGAAGTTCGGCTAGCTCCCCGTTTCGTTCCCGCTGAATGTGAAACAACTCCGCATTTTAACGCGCGCGTCTTTGTGACGCTTAGCGAACGCCTGGATTCGGGAAAACGCTTCACTCCGCGAAGTCGCTGAATGTGAACTGGCCTTAAGAAGAAATTGTTGAACGGAAAAACCTGTAGAGGAAAGTAACACTTCAAACCACAAAGAAAAATAAATTGAAATATTCGGAATGGTATATTCCTTGAACCGGATTAAAAAAAATTTTTTTGTTTTCTGTTTGGGAGGGGGAGGGGGTTGGAAGTCCTTAAAATCTTAATTACTCCAAAATGGCTCATCGCGGCCATACAACTTCTTTCCAAAATAATTCATCTCAATGAGGAGTCCGTTCATGCCGTTTTTATTGCTTTTGGATCGCTGAAATAAATGCTTTTGCCTTACGTCTATTTTTATGAAAAAAATATTAATATCTTTAAAAAGGCTTAGCCCGTTTTCATGAAAAATACATCAATATATAGTTTAAGGAACCCTCTAAGTATCGGTATGTATTAAAACCAAATCTTTATTTTCTTTTGGGGTAGGGTTTGTTTGGCGGGGGGGGGGGGGGGGCGTGCGTTAATAACCTCAAAACGGCTCATCAGAGTTAAACGAGTTAATTACAAAAGAAAAAAAATCCTTAATAAGATAAGTCTGTACATGACGAGTTTATCCACTTCAGATCGATAACACTGCAGCTATAATAGAATGAACACTACAGCTATTTCTTCACTTTTAGGAAAAAATATCTCAAAAAAAGGCTTAACCAAAAGAAAACCCTAAATATGTGTCAAGGCATAATTTAAGGTACACTCTAAGTATGTACAATTTTTATTCGGGTCTGCTATTTGCCGTATCGGAAGAGTTAGTTGCACGAAATTGGTCACATACGTACAGACGGATATTTTTTTTTCAAAATTTCAACATATCTTTTCGAATCATGAGTTTTAAAGTCAATTTCAGAAAAAAAAAATTGAGTTAGGAAAACGAACACACATAAGTCTTCGCTCTGAGTGAGTGGTAGCCAACGAGATGTGGGATACATATTTGGAAGGCTCTGAGTTCATTCTCAGCGTCAAAACCGAGACTCTGAGAAATGGAGGCAGAGCGTCAATTTTTCCCGTTGAGAATGAGCGCAGAGCCTTTGAAATGATTATTCGGTATTTAATACATCACGCATTCGAACCGTTCGTCCAACTCTTGCTTTTCTAGGCTCGTTCTTCGGATTCTTTCCTAGATTCATTCAGTCAGTACTTGGCGAAAAATACAGATTTTGACTTATCTCAAACCGTACGCACAGGACTTAACTCTCTGATTACTCTTGCTCACCAAACTGAAATTTCAGTTGAAAAATGCCCGCTTTGACTCTATTGATAAATCAAAAGAGCTGATCAAACGTTTGAAGGAGCTTCTTTTGGAGGATTACTCCATCACCATGCAGAAGATGGAAACCCACTCCAAGCAATGCAATGTATCTAATGAATCATAATCTGAGTGAACAGAAGATAAATCATTGCGGCGTTTTATATCTTAAAAGTTAAATTGTAGTCCTAACACTTTTCGACAGGACAGAAATTAAGAAATCGCTAAAGGCTTGTTAATTTTTAATGAACTACATCTTGTATATTAGGCCGGATTGCTATGGATTATATAGAAGAATTACAGAACCAAGCAAATAAATATTAAACAAAGGTGGTTTATTATAAAAACATATTTAATCAAAAGATACTCAAAATAATTATCTTTGTTTATTACTATTTTGATTGGGTTTTCCTTTTTATATTTATATGTTTAATATTAATAAACTTTCATAATAACCTCCTAATACTAAAATTCAAAGCTGACAGCAAACCAATCGATTTCACAATTTAAAAAAAAAAAAAAAGAAGAAAGAAAGAAAAATCGTCAATTTTTTTAAAGTTTAATAAAATAAACCTTTAAGTCCTCCTTCTAAATAGAGCAAAATTAACTTTAACCAATCTCAAGGAAACCAATTCCAATTCAAAATAATTTAGATAATTCGATTTTCCCAGCTTCCATAAGCACTTTTGTCGTTTTCCATGCCGTCGTCTTCTATCGCCAACATCAAAAGAAATAAGAAAATATAAAAAAAAATTCTCTCCAAAAGTAAAATAAAAACAATTCAACTTTCTTCTCCATTTTCCGTTCTCTTTCTTAAAGAAAAAGAAAACATTAAAAAAGAAGAAGAAGAAAAAACAAATAAAAACGAAAATTAGTTTAAGGTGGTCGATGAGGACGAAATTGAAGAAAAAGAAAAACTAGAGCGACACACATTCGAGGACGGAATTGGAAATAGGAAATGAATAGTGCTCAAGGTTTTTTCAAATAAATACCGAACACTTTTAAATATTAATAGATAGTTCAAGGATGAAGAAGGAAATGAATTTCTTAAGGGCTGTCCAATTCATTTGCATTTGATTAATGGATTAAATATCCTTTTGGGTTTCGCAATCTCTTAAGGGAAAATTGAGGGTGGGAGGGACTTCCTATGTATATTATCATAGTTTTCTTATCTTGAAAAAGCAATTGCAGAGAAAAGGAAAAAAAAATTCTTCCTGAAACTTCTTGCTCATCTTTCGACACCGGCTGGGCAAACACATTTCCTTGGTTTCGTCTAATTAGACCATTTCTGCAACTCCCTCGTCTTAATGAGTTTGGCAATTTAGTAGATGAGTCTTTTGTTCAATCCTCTCTCTTACCCTTCCCTTAACCTACTTCTTGTGTTTTCAAACTAACTAGGGTAAATGGTAGAAAAACAACCTACCTTGTGAAGAAAAATATAATTTGAGAGAACGTAAAACACGGAGAACCCTAAATTTAATTTAAAAATTTTCCACTTTAGGACCAAAGCCTGATATTTAGGGAGGCATTTTACAGATTTGCATAAAGTTAAAGATAAACTGAAAATCGTACTATGATTGAACTTACAAAGGGCAGATAAAAGCTCCAGCATTTGTGGAATAGAACTTTAATGGCAATATAAATGACGATACTAAACCAATCACCATCAAAGTTGGGTTTTTGCGCATAGATACACTTCTTGCACAAATCTTGCCACTGTTCGAAACACCACCAGAAAACTAGTTTTGGAATCTTCCGGAGATGAGTTGTCGCATTCTTTTGATATTGTCCATGCTTATCAAATGCGCCCTCTTGAGGCCCCTTTTATGAATAAGAAACAGACAAAAAATCACATGGAGTGCGTTCTGGAGAGTACGTGGTTGAGTGATGACAATAAATTATTCCTTAGGCGATATTGGATCCATTATTGTGATGCAGAAACAACTCTCCTTGCCACCACTTGTCGCGCTGCTGCTCTGAACTGCATCGCATAACCTCTCCAAAACATTCCCCTAGAAATGGACAGTAACAATCTTTCCTGAAGGTACGAATCATAGTGCATCTAACCAAAGAACACAAGGCGTCACTTTTTTCTTGGATCTGATGAGGCTGATTCGTTTGGTCGGAGAGACGACGAAATTTGCCAATATCTTTACCAACTGCGAGCAGACATGAGAAGATCACCACAATCTTCTCATTTCTCCCTGTTCTTAGTATTTATTATACAAAATATTGACTGTTTCATAAGCAGTTATATCAATTTTAAATAATCCTAACTTACCAAAAGACGGATGTAGAATAAAAGAAGGACGAGATACAAAACTCTGGAATAAAACAAAATTGGACACAGAGTGTAAGCCCGTGAAAAAAGTTGACGTTTCGGTTAAGAGACTATCCTTTATCAAGGCAAAACATAAAAGTGGGGATATTAATGTACCAAAAGAAAGGGATATTCATTTCCTGAAGAGAGTAAGAACAGAGCAATCATGGTCAATGCAGGTCCATAACCGTAAAGCAAAACTCATATGCTTTCCTGGCATTTTCTTGGTAACTTTGTTGAATTGTGCGATTATAACAGCACGAAATTCTTCAATATTGGAAAAGGGGGGGGGGGGCATAAACCAAATCTCCAAATTAAATAGTCTAGCGAATTCATGTCTGATGATTGGGCTGACCATTCCACGAACCCGTCTACCGATCCATCGTTTCGGCAAAGTTTCGTTCAGCCATTTACGAATTGGGCGAGCGAAGTGCGATGGGCACCATCCTACTGCCACCAAATGTCGTCAAGATACCCTCGAGTTTGCAATAGGGAGTAATGGATTCCTTGATTATTGGTTTTACAATATGCGTCTGTTCGTCCCGTTCATATTTTCTACATTTTTTGACGTAAAAAGTTGAATACTAAGTACATGCGTTACTTCACTTTTTAGCTTGGTTTTGATTGGCCAACTGGGGTCGGAGTTACATGGGTGAGAGTGAGTTCCGGTCTATATAGTATATTATTATTATTATTATGTGGAAACACTCCAACAGGAGTGAAACCAATGAAACAAATTAAGAAAAAATGAAATGGAAACACCAAAAATCCACAAAACTAAATAAAACTAGAAACAAAGGGACAGCCAAAAGAATGCGCAATGTGTGTGTGCATCTATGCATGTTTGTCCGGTTTTAAAATGTAATTTGGAAGTAAATTATAAAGTTGAAATTTAACACACAGCCGTGTAATCCTACCACAATGTTGGAAAAAATCCAAAACTGGAGTATCACTCGATTGCCCCCTCCGAGACAAATAAACTTCATTCGGAACTTTTTTCGATCCCATGTGTTGCTTTCGAGATATTCCAGAGGAAACTTTAAAATGGGTCACCCTGTATATGAAATAGACTTGGTTTATGTTTGCTTGCATGTGTGGACAATCGGCTGATCGTGTTTGTATGTTGCGTCAACAATGGATAAAGAAATTAATGAAATTAATGCCATAGCCGACGAAAAAGGCAGGCCTCGCCGCTGAAAATTCACCTGATCATCTTTTTCGTCGTTCATGCTGCTTGCCTTAATGATTCACGTTTTAAAGGAGATAATTATAAAAAAGTATTAAATAAATAAATAAATAAATAAATAAATAAATAAATCAACAAAAATCACTGTTATTTAATTCATTGGAGCGATATAAGAAATAATTCTTAAACAAATAAGAGAATACAACTGCTCAAGCTTATGCTGAAAAGGTGAAGAAATAACTGGAGAAAATTTATATTTCATATGGCGTTTCTAATGTAGAAACTTACTTTAGAGAAGTTACGGATAACGTTTATCTAAACATATTTGAAAATATAAAGATCAGCACTTATTGTGTGAGAGGGCAATCCTTGTAGTAAAACTGATACTGTCAATATTCAGGACATGATTCCACGCTCTGTGACTGAATACAACTCCATTGAAACAGTTATATGTTGAAGAGGGATATTAATGGGGCTGGAAACAGAGTTCCTTAATTCTCTCAATCCATCTTTGAAGTATTTTTTAATATAGACAGAAATAATTAAATACCCATACCCTTTCTTTGATATTCTAAAAAGCTAAGGATGCAATGTGGAATTTTCCAGTACGAGCATTTTAAAATTCTTTCGTTTTTCCAAAGGGAATGTTTACTGTATTAACTCTAAGGATTTTTCATGTCTTCATACTTTATAGAAATTCGGATATTTCAAAATTTTATAAAATCAACAGCCCGAGCAACTAGTAGGTATCTAAAGGAGAAAAATTCGGTATGCATATTCCTTTAAGCAGGGTCTTCATTGTTATGAAGTTTGGACCAAATTATCACAATGGGGTCGGAATATTGGGGGTCTTTGTTTTCAAATGGCAACACGAGGGATGTGATATATCTTTCGGTCAGAAATGATGAGAAACGAAAGAAGATATAGCTCTTTTTCATTTTTTAAATACTACTTCGAGAAAATCAATTTTCGGCAAAAATGAGGTTAACAAGTGCGAATAAAAGGGGCAAAAAAAGAGACGAACTCGGGGCTTCCGCTACTTTCCTATACCTTCCTCAGGAGGGATTAATTTCTTGTTTAAAAATCAATGTAATAACGGTATCGGAGCAAATATTTATAATACTTCCCATATAACACTTCAATGACCACAGACGTTACATTATGATATGTTCATTATCATTATTCCTTATGCATAATAACAACACATTGAAGTATAAAATTCTGTAGGTAGTTGTGTAAATATTGAATAAATACGGTTTTATTTTTATAGCTTATTGTTATTGAGTTATTAACCAGAGGCCAATTTACTTATTCCTTATAAATTTTTAAAGTACAGTTGATATTTAACCCTAAGCAAACTCATCATTATAAAACAAAACTTTTACGTAGCATTACAAAATCCATAATACCGAAACAAATCATTTCATATAAAGTAACCCAATCTCATAATCATCCCAAATCCTACAAAAACCGACGGATCGTCTATTTGGCTCCAACGAATTAAATTTCGAATACATTTCCCCCCATAAGCTATTTTTATTTTTATGACGCCCATTGCCAACACAAAGCCTTGTTGGAAAACGAAACCAATTTAAAAAAAACTCAAACCTTATCAGTCTACGGTATAACTATAAAACTCATAAATTTCCAAGTTTAATTTATAGGTGGAGGTCTGCAGATTTGGCAGATAATCAATGAAGATGCGAATGGACGTTCTTCTGGGGATATGTAGCGTAAGAGAAAAAAAAATAACAGAAATTCCAAAATAATGTGAGCCTTTATTGTAAATTGAATCCAATTTTAATTTTTTATTTTATTTATGTAGCGTTCCTCCATAGAGTTCGTATGGCGCCGAGCCAGGAAAAGGTTCGATGCTTTCATAACCAATAAATCATTAAAAATGAAACATCTAATAAGTGTTCTCATCATTAATTATACCATAAACTTTACATTCCACACGGTTAAGCCAAAAAATAAATGGCATCTAGACGACACATCTCATTCATTTAATGAAAGCGGTGAAATCCCCATGACATATTTAATAAACTATTTCTCTTTACTTCCCACATAACACTTCAAAGACCAATGACAAGCAATATAAATGGAAAGCTCTATCCTTTACAATAATAAGAGTCGAGTGATAAGAAATAAGAGAGAGAACATTCGATAAGTTTTAATAAAAGATGAAATGGAGCCGCTATCATTTATTATATTGAAATAATGGAGTTATCGACGCCGTTTGAAAATAAATCATCAACGACTAAAAGGAAAATGCTTAAGTTCTAACTGCTAAGATATTACACTGTTACCACCCATCATTTTCCCAAGGAATTTTTAAAAAAATAAGTCATTATTATTCCGAATTACAAAAATTTGTAATACGTCTCACATCGTTGTTACGATATTCAGCTAAAATTGCATATTCAAGAATCTCCGGAGCTTTCTCATGGACTGAAATTCCCATCCGACAATACAGCGGGAGACTTATGGTTTATTTGATACTATCAAATTTTTTAGAAGCTTTGGACTAAAACCGAAGTCTCAAAAACAACTGATACTGTTTTTCGGTCATAGCTATTGGATGATTTGGTGCCTCTGGGATCAATGAACCAATAATATTAATCAAAGAAATTTTCAATATAACCAACTATGCCGTGTGGTGACAACAACAATTGAAGAGCTTGGTTCCTTTTTGCTGTAAAGAAATGAGAAGTCTTTCGTCCTGGCTTACGTTTTCCCTAAATTCAAGAAAATTTTTGAAATCGGTTTTCTCAAAAATACAAAAATTTGACTTAAAAAGATTTCGCACCAAGTTCTTCATTTCTTACTCTTCTAATAAAGGCGTTTTATTTTACGCAATACCTTCGAGTTTCATTATTTTCCATGCCTTTAAACTTCCAACTACAATAAACTCATGATATAACCTCAGAACACATTATAATTTATACAGGGTGAATACAAAAATGGAGCTCCCCCCCCCCCCTTTTACTTTCGTAACCGAAGCAGATATGTCAATTTTGATGAGTCCAATGAATAGGAAGTTGTGGGTGACCTTTCCATCATCCCAAATATGCAAATTAGGACACATTCAACTCCTATCTTAAAAACCGTAACAGATACACGAAAAATTCCAATTGAAGACTTGTTCAGCATGGAATTCCGAACAAAACAAAAAATTTTTTTCCAAAATCCGATGAACGGGTCACCAACAATCCAAAGCAGAAGATCATGTTGACCATTTCAGGAATAGTGTAGCTTGCCATCCTGCAACTGATCTGTCTTCTGTATGCTGACACATGTCTTTTATTTGCTTTTCCTCATGAAAGTGAATGTTATTATGGTAATTTTTGGTAATTTCTTGATTTGCATGTTGAACATTCAAATATCTTTGTGAAGTGCATAGGGAGGTAACTAATAAATTCAACATGTAATTGTTGGTGATTCATCGAATTTTGAAAATTTGTTTTTGTTTTGTTCGGAATTCCATGCTGAACAAGTCTTCAATTGGAATTTTTCGTGTATCTGTTACGGTTTTAAGATATGATTTGAATGTGTCCTAATTTGCATATTTGGGATGATGAAAAGTGCACCATGGGATAGGTCACCCACAACTTCCTATTCATTGGATTCATCAAAATTGGCATATCTGCTTCGGTTACGAAAATAAAAAAAAAAAGGAGGGGGGCTCATTTTTGTATCCACACTGTATAGCGGACCTATGCAATTGGTACGAGAAGCAAGGCACTTGGCTTTAATGAAAGTAAAAGTTTCACCCTTAAGATTTTCCCCCAAAAGACAATGAATTAACTCTTCTCAATCTTTTCTTGGAGTTTATTTCGATACTGATTTGACCTTTGGAATTAATATACAAATTTTAGACAACTCTTTCCAATCACAATAACAAATCGAAAAATTCCACGACCTGGATTCGAACCAGGGACCATGTCTATCGCTGGCACCGCTTTTACCAACTGAGCGGAATGCCTATCGCGGAATTTTTCCTTCCCTTTTCGATTTGTTATTGTGATATGCTTGAAGAAGTTTCTTCAGTTTATTTATTATCTTCTGTTTGAACTCTTCCAATGCGAAGTAATTATGTAAAACACTCAAGAAGAGAAACGGGAATGCTCATATACACGAAAATTATTCCGAAAATATATTGTGGGTAACAATAGAAGTTTCAAACTGTAAATAAATTAACCGGAATGTGAACAAAGTAAAAGGAAACCATAAATCCACACTGATGTATTTTTAATGACTCGAATGTACATTTGGGGGGGGGGGGTATGCATCACATTAATAATGATGGAGGAGGCATAGACACCGAATTGTGTGGATTAGATCATTAAAAATATTTCTATGTCGGTTTGTGGTTTCCCTTAACTTTGGTCACATTCTGGTCTTAAAATAAACACTGTCATAACCATTTGATCATATATCAATGCGTATACAGGTATCTTATAAAACATTATTTAATCCGATCTAAATTTCAACTCATAAACAAATTTTATAAAACTTTTAACTTGCCTACTTCTGACACAATTTTAAATAAATGAAAACTATATCAAATCGTTTTAGATTGCCGCATCCAGCTCACTGCATCAAACATTGGCTTGTAAATTATTCTAAACATGGTGTCATTAAGTCATCTCATCAACTCCCTTAACGCAAATTTTATAAGCTCTTGTCCTCCTTTTAATATTAATATAATATAGAATACCATCCCTTATGCTGTTAGACTTTCATTTGTAATCATTTACATGTACCTCTATTAATTATGTTCCTGAAGTTCTGGGCACTTTCGTAATGAACCGACAGAAACAAATAATTGTTTGGATTCTTCTACCTAGTTAGGTGTATTTCCCTAATCTAGTTTCATTCCTTTAGGATGCTTCATTTAATGGTAATACTAAATCGCTTGAGAATATAAAGAAGAATTTCTTGCGAAAAGCTGGATACTCAAGTCCAGCAGTTTGAGAATTTCCAAATATCGAGAGAGCCCTTTAGGTATTGCAGCCCTAATAAAATTATACGATTGGAAACATCCGTATCCTGCCTCCTCCAGGCCTTTTCTCTATAGATTGGCAACAAGCCAAGAAAAGGGAACCTTGCCACTACATTAAAGTAGAAGGAAAAAAAACAGCCGGAATGCTAAAATGTCAACAAGCATCAAGATGTTGACAACGATGTTGACTGTAACAAAAGATTTCTTTCAGAATGGAATATGAAAATTTACAAAATGTTGACGTGTATTCAGAAGGACAGTGAAAGTGGGCCATTCCCTTACTGGAATCATATTTACAGATCAATATGAGCATTTTGGGTGAACGAATCAATATGAGCTTTCATTTTTTAAAACCTGATATGTGCTCCCTCTATATATATATATGTCAAAAGGGTGTTCGATTTAGAACAAAAGTGAATGAAAGCGTCGTTAGGTTGTAGAAGAATTCCGACTTAGAGCACATTCTTCCTAATAAGTTCCACTCGAGTTCATCTCTCTACTCAAGCGTGACTTCCTTACATTCGACGATGAAACTAAAAAAAGCGAGATGCCCCCAAAAAATACAGACAAACAAATAAAAACGAGTCTTGAAATGACAACCCATCGTTCTTAAAAGCGTAGCTGGCGAAACCTCTTATTAATTAACCTCCAAGATCAGGGTTAGAGTTTTGTGTGGGCTGAAATGCCATCCCTATCAAGACACCCAGACAATTCATCTACCCACTTACGATCGATCGAAAAAAAAAGCAATCAATTCAAAACTTTCATGTGGGAAGGATCAGAGGATTATACAAGGTGTTGTGACAAAATCAATGAAAAGTATATCCTTCTTCCTCCGCCCTCACGAGCTAAGAAGGAAGTCGCCGCTACTCATCTTCTAGACGAACTACCAAAGAAGAACAACAATCTTACTTCATTATGAAAACGCTCCCAGACGCTATTAAACAATTTGCCTTCGCCGCAAATCTATAAAACTCTCTCCCAACGTCCAACGAGTGGGCGTCGCACAATCACGTAGCCCAAAAGCACGGAATCCTGCGACGCGAAAAATTAACATGATAAGCACCGTCATCAGGGCAGCGATGTCGTGCCTTTAACGGTGGATAAATTGCTGAACTGCTAATTTCGAGAAAATTAAGATCAAAGCATTATACTTACGATGTTTCTTGCCATCGAGAGAAACGATCAGCGAATCTCTTCCTGAAGGATTATAATGAATTTTTTGGCAAGTGACCTATTTTATTAATGAAGCTTCGAAATTACTTGGAAACCATAACGAGTTTCGTAAACTGTATAAAGTATAACTTAGTTATTAGCTCTAGGAAAAAAAAAATTAATTCGAAAATTAGAATTCCTACGTTTCTGTTCTCGAGCAAACGGAAATTGGCAAAATCCTAATAGGAAATCATCGTCTGTGGCATACTAATGAGATCTGGTTGATCAACATATTTGCTTTTCTAAATTAATAATGTGCTCTTATAGTTATGAGAATCTCATTTTAACACAATCTAATATGTGAACAAGGAGTGCTCGTTGTGTGTTTAAAGACCGTGCATACTTATAGAGATAGTCCATGTATAAAACAGGATGAATAAAAAACATTTTACAATTTTAAACATCTACTGCGATAAAATACTCTGATAGAAAAAAAACAACCTCACAAACTTTGATTTCCATTACAACGATTCAATATGAGAGCCTTGTAAAACGCGACACACGTCCAAACGATAATCAAATTCTTTTCATACACACGACAGCGCATATCGGCATCTGTGGCCTCAAAGGCATTGTGATACGGCTTCGGAGTTCTTCCAGATCATTCGGCAGGGATGGTATGTAAACAGTATCCTTCATATAACCCCAAAGGAAAATTTTTTTTTTAAAAAAGCCGTAATTATGAATCTGAAAATATCTTGAAAGACTGGCCAATTGCTGATGATGCCATGGACATCAAGCTGATTTACTGCGTGGAAAAGTGGTCTCTGTCCACATATAATCCAATTTTGAACTCTTAAATGGGGATTTTTTTTACCATTAAAAATAATGGATTTTTTTCTGAGAACGCTTATGATAGTGATGGCCTAAGTTTTCGTTGGAGAGCGTCTAGCAGTTAGTCAAGGCTAACAGCTCTACAGTATACGAAAAACCATTCAAGCATCACTTAAAATAAATTGAATTCAAATAGCATTGATATATTGTACGTTTTCTTTCAGCTTGCTGATATCAGACACAATGCTCTTGCGAGAGCCTTTAAAATCGTCTTCCATTGAATCCAATAAGGAGCTTTTGATCAGCTCGCTAAAATTTAGAAATATTCGTACCAAAAATTGAATGTACCTGAAATGTACACTATATGATCACAAATATCCGGACACATGCACGTTTGCGCTCTAGCCACGATTTCATGGAAATCAATAGGGCGTTGCACATCCCTTTGCCCGAATCACAGCTTCCACCCTTTGGGGAAGACTTTCCACCAAATGTTGGTAGGTACTTTCCGGAATGTTCCTCCATTCCTCCCGACGAGCGAGAATCAGTTCAGGTACAGAAGTTGGCCGATGTGATCTGGCCCGCAAGCGTCTTTCCAATTCATCCCACAGACTCTCTATAGGATTGAGGTCGGGACTTTGTGCCGGCCAACCCATTTCTTCGACCCCTGAGTCCGCGAACCACTGCTGTACACGCCTCGCTTTGTGGCACGGAGCATTGTCATGTAGGTAGAGAAATGGCCCGTTTCCGAAAAACTGCCACAACGTTGGAAGTGCACAGTTGTCCAAAACATTCAGATAACGGTTGGAGTTCATGATTCCTTGCACAGGAACGAGCTGGCCCAGTCCGTACCATGAAAATGAGCCCCACACCATGACTCCTCCTCCTCCGAACTTGACTGTGGGCTCTGTGCACTCAGGTAAGAAGCGTTCTCCAGGTATGCGCCAAACCCAAACTCGTCCATCGGATTGCCAGAGTGTGTAGCGAGATTCGTCTGTCCACATTACACGTTTCCATTGGTCCATTGTCCAGTTTCTGTGGGCTTTGCACCACTCCAGACGTCGCTTGGCGTTGACCCTGGCTTGTGGACAGCAGCACGGCCATGGAATCCCATCGTGTGCAGTTCCCGACGAATTGTCATGGTACTGGCATCATTTGCAGAGACGTTTCGAAACTCTGTGGCAATTTTTTCCGCCGAGGACTTCCGGTTGCTGCGGGTGACACGACGAAGCACTCGACGGTCTCTGTCCGTTAGTTTCTTGGGTCTACCGGTTCGTTGTTGAACTGTTGTTGATCCCCGGGTCTTCCATTTCATAATGACATCGCCTACTGTTGACTTGGGTATCTGAAGAAGGCTGGAAATGTCACGCACGGACTTGCCGCATAGGTGACATCCAACGATGGTTCCACGTTGGAACTCACTGAGCTCTGCCGAACGACCCATTCTTGCCAATGTCCAAGCAGAGTTGTGTCTGAAGGTGTGGGAAGCTATTTAAATGATGTGCAAGTCATTATCATGTGACATTGGGCCAATCGATGATCTGTGAGGGGTGTCCGAATATTTTTGATCATATAGTGTATGTCTGGATGCCCTGATTACTGTATCTCGTGATTGAGAGTAGCCTACAACCGAATTCTAAAGGTATCCTTTTCTACTGATCAAGACACTTCTATCAAGGCACTTTTCACAGAATGTAGTAAATGTTGATGATTTGCTTTTGGTGATTTGGCATTCTTTATTAGTGGACAGATCCTCATTATGCCCGATGTTCGTCGGTTTCTGCTTAAATTTAAAGAAAAAAAATTGCTAATTTCGAAGAACTAGATTTCATTTCGCTAATAGGATTTATGGAACTATATACAGGGCAAGTCAAAATGATGGACCCGATTTCAGAAGTTTATTCTGTGAAATCTAATGAACATATGGTATTGTGAGACATGTGCTACGAAAGGTAAACGTTCAAAATTTACTTCAAACACCTCACAAAACATGACATCACATCACAGGTGTTCTAAGTGAGCACCTCGCGTAACCCGACGCTCATCAAGCCATTCTTAGCATGTCGTTGTCAATATCAGCAATTGGTGCAGTAATGCGGGCACGCAGGTCATCCAATGTTGTTGGCAATGGTGGTACGTACACATGATCCTTTACAAACCTCCACAGCAAAAAATCACATGGGGTCAAGTCGGGGGAACGAGGTGGCCAACGAAGGAGAGGTCGATCCCCCAGAGATGCACGGTCTATTCAACGTTCTTCCAATGCCCCATTGAGTGGAAACTAAGCTGTGAAAGTTAACCTTTCGAAGCACATGCCTCACATTACGATACATTCATTAGACATCACAGAATAAATGTATGAAATCGGGACCATTATATTGACTTGCCCTGTATATATCTTAAAAGCTCTGTTTTTGCCTTCTAGAATATAAGCTTAAATTTCATGAATAAGGAAATAGATAAAAGACTCAAAGAGGTTTTCTTCTACTTTTTTTGCTTTAGGGCCGTTTTAGTAAAATTTTTTGTTTTATTTGTTTGCAAATTATGTTCTTTTATTCCTTCTAAAATACGAAATAAATAAATAAATAAATAAATAAATAAATAAATAAATCTCCCTATTTCTTTATCTTTATGGGGGTTGTAGATCATTTCGTCACACTCCATTTGGTGGTCGTAACATTCAGTTCATACAGCTCGACACGTTCTTGGACAACAAAAGTTAATCTGTCTTCCGAGATAGGGTGTGGAATTCCGTTCAATAATGTAAAATGATTACTGAGAGCCATTACCTTGTCAGTGACTTGAAATTTTTAATAACGGGGCTGTTTGAATGAGTGGAAAACAAATTCAATAAGATGGTTATTAGAATGTACGGTATTTGTAAAGTTGTAAGTTCTTTTGGATTCAATCTTGCATTGTCACTAGATCTAAACTGTCACTAATTAAGTAAGGTATATTGTTTATGGTATTGCGTAATTGTTTAATGGATAATTTTTCAGTCGTTTTAAACAGGAAAGAATACTGGTGCGGAGTGACTTGATTTTTCAGTCATTGCATTGATACCAAGACTCAAAAATGATTCCAAGAATTTTGATATTGCAGCTTGACGAAAAATTGATTCGGGTAAATGACTTGGTGTTATCTTTGTTGAAAGTCATTCCTCTCTCAGATACGAGTAGTGAAGAAACTTACGGTAGTCAGTGATGTATTGTTCGATGATTTTATGGATGTCATTAAATTAATATGAGCCAATTGGGAAGTTGTCAGTGACGCTTCTATGACTGGTAAAGTGGAATTCATCAATGTTATGTTAGTGGAGCAGCAGGCAAAGATGGGAAATACTGTTGGTGTTATTGGCAATATAATTTGCTTGGTCCTGCATTATTCTTGTCAAAGAGTTAGAAGAGTGTAACTGCGTTGAGGGATTGACGCTCTGATTAAGTAATTTAATACTGAAACATATCAACTATAGTCTATATAAAAATGTGGATGGGGATTGTACTTTTCGGAGTGGATGGTTACTTTGTTGTTAGATAAGAATAACAGAATGTATCTACACACACTGGCCAATGAATTAGAAACCCGTGATGAATTACTGTACTGATATGTAAAGCAGGTCACAGGTCAGAAACGATTGTGATATGCAAGTGAATGCAATCATGTGAGGTACAGGGTAGGAGCAAGCTGCAGCTGCTCAAGTTGAGCAAAATGGGGAAAACAGCAGACCTGTCTGAGTTCCAAAAAGGAGTTATTGTGGGAGCCCGTCTAGCTGGAGCTACGATTTCCAGGACAGTACAACTGAACGTATCTCAAAAGGTCAGGTCTCCAAGGTGTTCAATGCGTGGAAACGAAATCCACAAGAGTTGTCGAAACGGCAGAATTGTAGCTCAAAAACGATCAACACAGACAGGGACCGACATCGTCTAAGACGGACTGTGCGGCAAAACCGAAGGTCTACTGTGGAGCGACTGACGGCAGACTTCAATGAAGGATCATCGCAACCCATCTCCTCCATAACAATGCGCCGAGAGTTGAAGCGAATAGGGATGGGAAGTCGCATGCCAGTGAGGAAGCCCCTGGAGTCAGCAAACAAACCGGAAAGTTCGCCGGCAGTAGTGTAAAGAACGGTGTGACTGGACAGTAGACGACTAGAAAAAGGTGATGTGGTCGGACGAGTCACGTTACACATTGTTTTGCAACCATGGCCGGTAGAGAATTCGGCGGTAGCCCCATGAAGCGATGGACCCCTCATGTGTTGTGAACATGGACAGTTCAAGCTGCAGGAGGAGGTGTCATAATATGGGCCATGTTTTATTGGTATGGCAAGGGTACCCTGATATTCCTTGACAGTCGGGTGAAAGCCAAAGATACCTGAACATTCTTGCAGATCAAGTCCATCCTGCGATTGTGCATTTGTACCCAAATGGTGACGTATTCTTCATGGACGACAATGCTACTGTCCATCGAGCAAGAATTGTTCAGGAGTGGTTTTCTGAACGTGACACTGAGTTGCAACATCTGCCGTGGCCAGCGCAAAGTCCGGATTCGAATATGATCGAGAATGTTTGGGACATGTTGGAAAGAGACATTCGTCGAAGGCATCCGCTTCCGTCTACTCTGCAGAACCTGAAGCTCTCTCTGACGAATGCATGGTCTGCGATTACCTTACCTGCATTGCAACACCTTGTAGAGTCCATGCCAAACCGCATATGTTCTATAAATACAGCCAAAGGAGGGTCGATACCATATTGAATGAAGGTTTCTAATTAATTGGCCGGTGTGTGTATATTTTGAGGTCACAGAAGAAAGTAATTTCGATAAGTATAGTCATTTTTTCCTATAAAAATAAAATGGCAAAAATTTCCAAAAACTTCCATTCTTCCTAATCTTGATATCAACAATCCCACAAATATGCCTATTCTATCAGAAAACAAAGGGCAAGCCCTACAAAACTTGACGAAGCAAGCAATTCCATCTCTCCATTCTTTGGAGGCTCGAAGGAGAACACAAATCGGAAAGGTCCTTTAAACAGGAATTGCTCTTGTCAGTTACAGCAAAGGAAGCATCATCGATTACACATCCCTTCCAGAAATTTCATCGTCGTTTGACAAAATGGATGACTCGAACGATGGGACCCAAAATCCTTGCACATGACACAAACCAGTTCTTGAGTAGCTTCGATCGCCCTCCATTAAGCCGTAAGGGAGACTGGGGAAGGCTGGCTCGTAATGATCAATCTTTGTAGACAAGTGCATACAAGTTAAAGCTTAAGTTGTGAAATTTACGAAAGTAAATTCTGTAAAGACCTTTAAATAATTATCGTAGAAACTAAGTAAGTAAAATGAAAGGCTAACAACCGTTATATTAGCCAACATAATCATGATATTTCAATATCTATGAAGTTCTACGGCTTGATTCATACTATTAAATTATACAAATTAAACTCCCAGGAGGAAATTTATATTTAATAAATCGATTAGTCTTTGAAGTTCACAGCCTTGAGGTTACATAACATTCTCATTCAAAGATAACGAATCGCCCCCTTCAAGAAATACATTCACGAACTTCTATTTTCAACATTCTGCCGAAAGAAAGCAATTCATTACTCCAACTCACCGTTAAGAACCCTCAGTTTCCAAAAGAGAGTTCAGTCAGGTGTTGAAGTTCACAAGAAATAATCGAGGTGGAAAAAAATTTTTAAGGCGGATGAAGGAAATGAATAATCTTCACAACCACCATTCTTTAAACACTTAATGGAATAAAAAAATTTTTTTAAAAATCCTGGGATTTTTCATTTCGCAAATACACTAACCTCATCACCTTTAGCTCCGAATTTTTTTTTAATGTAAAAAAAAAAAAAATTAAATTACCGTCAATCTCTTCTTCTCTTAACAGTGGCGTAGGAGGCGGGAAAGATGACTAAATTCAGATCTTATCATTTTCTTTCTTCAATTTTAGTAAAGAATTCTTTTCTATCTAAATAGGATAGAATTAACTCCTCCCGAGGGGGTTAAAAAAAAAAAGCGAAAATGAAGCCGTTCTATTCATTCATGAATTCGCTTTATGTTTGCACTTAAATAAAATTTACAACACTCGAGAAGGCGCCTTCCGGCGAAAATTTATACAAAAGACAAGCTCGTTTGTGAATGCCTTAAAGAAACACTACCCACTTACTACAGACATCGTAAAACCAACCACGAAAGGACGCATTTTATTAAGGACGCAGGTATTGTCAGTGACCAATAACATGTCAGCTTTACTGCGATTCTATTGCTTATTCAAAGCAGTTTCAATGAGTTACACAAAACCGGTTTGAGATCTCGCAGACCAAAACATCAGCTTCATTCCCGCTAATCAATAATGAAGCTACACAGCAAGAGAAAGGGAAAGTAAGAAAACTTAATGTTCAATTCATACAAGGAGAAAATGTGCCCGAACGAATATTATTCTATATTAAATTTCTAGGAATGATAAAGATCTGTTCTTCGTTTCCATTGCAATTTCCTTCTCCTTTTTCTTCATGATGGCATTCACTAGCTATTCTCCATCCTTTCCTGTAAGCCTTTCGTGTTTCGAAGTGTTCGCTTTCTTCTCCATTGTTAAACATATCTACTGAATAATTCCAAATAAAGATTTAGAATGCAATCACTATTAATTAATTCTATTAACAAGCTTTAATTTCAATCTCGAAGCTTTAAATTCGCCAGAGGGGATCATAAATGTACATTACGCAATCTGTAGTCGCTGGATCCTAAGATGAAATTTCATTTCACGGCTAATGAGAATAATTTATTTAATGAAGATCTTTCAGTTATTACGATTTTCGGTTTTCATCATCACATGTAAACTTTTGGGCAAGTTAACAAATCTTTAGATCCTTTCCAAAATACCAAGAGTGGGAGGGTCGGAAAGGACCTCCCAGTAGAAACGTCATCCATCCAAAGAGTCCAGACCCCTCGCCCTGTGACTTTCGGAGTGTTGAAAAAAAAAGCTTATAAACAGCCGTTTCACCTCCGATCGAGAAGTCCGTACTGCAATGAAGGAATGATTTAGGCTCGGGTCCACCAGCTTATTTGCGGAGAGTATGCACAAACGTGTCAACCATTGTGGACCGCTGCCTGAACAACATCCACACATTTCAAATACTTTTTCTAGGAACCAAAATTTCATCTTCAAAACAATATGCTAGTCTTCTGGGTTTTTTTCTTTTATTAAAAATTGTGTTAGTTGCTTTTACATTTTATGTAGTCCAGATGCATGTTTGAAGTGAGGCGGCCACTGCTACTGTGACGTTGTTTGCTTGTCTTTACTTTCCTGCCACTTATCGGATAATTCTACAACTCATTTTTAACGGATCTGCAGAATTAAAACACTCTGGGACGAAATTTGGAATTTTAATTACAATTTTGCGGTTCTCATTTGATTCATCCTCGTAATTAGGTTACACTCGATTAAAGGACAACCTGCGATGAGGACCGCATATTACATCGAACCACTTGTTCGCTTTATAGTGCCCGGCACGAAAGAAAAAGGAAAGTGGCGCATGTGTAAATGAATAAAACTCGCTCAACCAATAAGAAATGGACAGGAATCGGGGCATTACTTGCTAGTGATGCCAGGAATAAGTAATAGCTCGTTTCCAGTCAGTTTTGATTGGTTGATCGAGTTTTATTCATTTACACATGCGCCAGTTTCCTTTTCCTTTCGTGCCGGGCACTATAGACACTTTTTAGTGTATTTAACTTCAGATTTATATAGGGTGTATCATATATAACATTATCACGTTATCAACCTTTGAGGACGGGTTCCTCACACCAAAAGAAGAAACATATCCATATAAACAAATGTCCGAAAATCCTTCGATCTTGAGGTATATCTAGACCGGTGATAAAAATGACGATTAAGGTTTTAGAGTAGAACGAAAAATCAAGAGGAGGCAGATTCTTTGAACAAAAAATAAGCAAAAATACTGTGGAATGGAACAATCAAAAACTGAAAACGGAGGAAAAATGAAATAAGGGATACGTATTTCGGCTACCAGGTATCCATCTTCAGCGTAGAAAGGTAGAAAGAAAATGAAACCTTAAAGCTATAGAATATTTATCCCGGGGGGGGGGGGGGACTTTTAAGAATATCTTCCATTGGTTAAGGGAAAAGGATATTATACACTGCAAAAACAGAACAAAATAAAAATGCTCTTGGACAAAAGTTAAAAACAAGAGGAAGCCCAATGGGAAACGTCTTGCCAATAGGGGGGGACGGGACTAAAATATAAATTTAGATTATAATGGTAATAAAAATAAAATAAATAAATGCAAAAAGATTTAAAAAGGTAATAAATATTTAACATTATTATACAAAATTAAATAAATTAAATATTTATTTTAAAGAGTTTTAGATTTTTGATTGACTTTTTATTTTAAAGAAATTTTTTGTAAATTATTTCTCTAGTATTTTTCCTATTTCCTGGTTGAATATTTACTATCACATTTTTTAAATCCTTAGCCCTGCTAACGCATCAAAATCAGTTCAACATTTCGACTTCCTACTACAACATTCACTTAGAACGACACTGGGTACACATTCTACTAACAAATGCTCTTTAAGGACAATGGAATCTCTTGTAACATTTCGCAGTTTTCTTCTCTACGCCCGTCGTCGCAATTTCCCTTCCCATTGTTTTTGCTAACGATTTCCACGGACTCTAAAGTACTCCTCTTCTGCCATTTCAGTGCGGCGTATCTTGACTTTTCATCTTCGGAGGTAGCCTTTTTTCTCTTTGGACGTGCTGATGAAGCCATGTTTTCGCAGTGCTCTTGTTCTCGAAGCTCTAACGTCGTCTAACCTATTGTTCGCTATATAAAAGCTTAACTTCTTCATTGGACAAGTTCGCAAATTTTATTCCATTTTCTTTTACCTACTTTCTTCCTCACTTTATTTCCCTTCTACAGCAGCTTGAAATACCTTGGAGTTTGCCATAAAAATTTTATGGTTAGTACTAGTTTCTTCTTTGCGGGCGAAATACTACGAAATTATCTTCTAAAGTAGCAAGCTGACGCCGCATAAAACACCTGCTTCTCTTAATTTTTTTTTTTTTACAATATCCATTAGGACAGCATGACTTCTATAACTGAAGCATCTTAGTTACAATGATTTGAACACATCAATTAAAGTTATATTGCTCTCTTAAAGTTTGTGGTATAGAATTTTCTTTTAGAAGAAACACGCTAATGCTCAAGAATGGCACTTGGAGCAATTAGTTCAAGCTGTTGTTCATTTAGTGAAGTGAGATACTTTGCCTCCCAAATGAACAGGTGAAACTACCCTCATTACTATCCTTTGCGGTCCTTATACACTTAAAGGATTTTTAAACATTAGACGTTCTTCAGTTTGTACAAGGATCTAAATAATCGGTAAATTTCTAGGTCAATTTTTTGGTGGAAAATAAAATATTATATACGCGGCATCCATTAACCTTCTCGCACTTCCTCGTGTAGTTTCATCGTCTTCCGCTAAATGGCAGCGAAAGAGGAGGCTTTTAAAATGGAGTCTGTGATTGATGTGCGTCACAGATAAAGAACAGCACCTGATTTTAATTTGGAGGAAAATGAGATTATATTCATAGAAGCTTAAACATGACTAACGAAACATAGCAGTGGATAAGAGCATACTTTGTCGTTGAATGAACCGGCTGTCAATATTGTCTAAGAAACAGATCCGCAGAGTAGCACAAAAGGCATAATAGTAGTTTTGTATATGTATAGAACTAAAGCCATAGACTTGCAAGGAATGTACGTAAATCTAAAATAAAACAAACCATGAAAGAGTAATTTATAGAAAGTTGCTCCATAAAGAGAAATTTATGGAAAATGAAATTGGTAGAGACTTTACAATACAATAAAGGTCTCTAACCTAACCTAACCAATTTCATTGACAGAAACAATACTTAAGGACTCCCAATTTATTGATTTATGGAAAATTCCCTGAAAGAGAAATTTATTTCAAAATTCGCCATTTGCTGAGAACACAATATCCGACCACGGGGACGCTCGCTACCACCTGCGGCAGTTGAGCGTGTCCGACTCGGCTCGGCAAGACGATGAATGTCCGTGCTTTTCGTCTTAAGCTAATAACCTCGTTCTATTCAAGTCATCAGGCTAAAATTTACAAGAATTCTCAGCCAAACAGAGCTCCTTCTACCCACAAAATTTCAACCGTATGCCGCGATTAGTTCAGGTTATTCACTTAAAACGACCGGCGCCTAAGTAAAAAGGAAAAATACAACCTCACACAGAAGGCTATGCCAATAAATTTACCAAAAAAAACCCCATTAAATCCTCTATGCACTTTAGACATTTCCATTTCAAAAGACTTAAATTTATATGTAGATTCCAACATCAAGGTTCCGCGTTTTCTTCCACTCTAAGCGGTCGCCAAATAAATTTTTCAAATAAATAGGGGGAAAAAAATAAGTAGACGCCCAAAGAACTCTCAATGTTAAGGGAAAAGAGGAGGATTAAGATCAGTGTGCCTTTAAAGAATGTTTTACGGTTGGAAAAGCGCCCCCGAAACGACCTTCTGTTTCCTATCCTTCTCTTCTTTTTCGCTTTCATTCTACGTAAACGGAAAATCAATGAGAGAAAATGCATAGGCAACAACAGGGTTGGTGCAAAAGGCCAAAATAATCAATGACACTGAAACTAGAGGGGGGCATAATTCCCCTTTAAAAACAATTCTAAAGTTTAGTATTAGAAGCCGCAGGTCGCTTTGTATAAATTTATTCGCTTAATAATTTCAAAAGTTTATTAAGAGGATTTTCTGCTTCGCTTTCTATCGTAAAAAAAAAGTTTCTGTGCATACAGCAGCAATCGTGAAGCATTACAGTTTTTAAATTGATTACAAACGCCTGCATAATTCCAAGCTTTGCAAAATTTCAATTTTTTTTTTTTTTTTTTTTTTTAGTAATTCAAGAATGCTAATCACAAAAATCTTATCCTTTTTCTCTATCGCATACAAATTTTTCACAATTTCCCAAGTTGATTTGTCTGTCCATCAACAAAGTTTCATGCATTTTGCAATCCAGGCAAAATATTTTGAAACATGCGCTTCTTATTTTGAAATCCGGGCACATAATCATCAGGAACCGCAATGGCTTGCTCCCTATGTAGATATTCGATTAAAATGTTTATATAATGTATATACACTCTCCAACAAAAATATAGGGATTTTTTGAATAAATGAAAAATTCTTTCCAAATAAGTGCCATTAAAATAAAACAGATTGTCATATGCATTACTCAAAAATAATACTGTATTTTAAATTTACGCCATCTTATATCTGCACTTAAAATTTCATGAATACCAAATATTCTTTGAACAAAAATGAAAAACAACAACAATGGCATTGAATTCAAAAATTTGAAGATTTTATTAATTTTTCAAGTTCCTAATTATTAAATTAGTAATACATTAGTCTAGCTTGGGTTGATTCATTATATAATTTAGGGAATGGTTAATTAATTAACTATTATACCTCAATCTGTTCTTAATTTAATTATTAAGAAATGGCAAGAAAACGAAAAACAAGTCGACATAGCCAAAGATCTCAACTTAACAAAAGCTGGGCGCATTGTAAATATAAGAAATCTGGAAGTTGCATTATTAAGCACAGGTGCGTCAGAGAAAACACATCTTAAGTAAAGCCGAAAATAGACATCTAAGAGGTATTTTATAAGATTCACGCTTTCAAATTGCAAGAGAAATAACTGCAAAAAAGAATGCAATTAACATTAAAGAAGTTTCCTCAAAGACAATAATTCATTATATCAAAGAATCTCCACATTTAACCCTTTCAGGCACGAATTAAAACAAGACAAAATACAAATAATTTGATAAATGCTCTTTATTACTATACCTATTTAACAACTGAATACATGGACAAAATTAAACACAATGAAACAATGTGTTTTTTAAACAGTGAAACCACTGTGCATGAGTTTTAGGGCATGAAACAATTTGTTGAAGGCGTTAGACATATCCTACATTGCAAATACACAAATACTATCTTGTTCTAGGTGGTTTTTCTGTCGTGCTACTCTGAGCACAACGTCTTCAGTTTTCATGAATGGGCATTGTTTTGAATGAACCATAAGCAATTCTTTTGGTATACGTTGTTTCAAGAACTTTAATTATAAACCGCTACAATTTTTCGTAAATAAATATTTTACTAAGCACGGATGGACATTTCGACGATGTTGTTGACAAGGTAAAGAGAAAAAAAAACAACAGCTGCCATCCAACAAATATTTAACAGGACTCTGAAAAAAGAAATATTGAACTCTTTAAGGTCAAAAATCTGGCTTATTTTAATGGCTGTCAATATTTCATAATAAACCGGCTCATCAAGAAGCAAAATAGAAAAAAATTTCAATAATATGAATAACAAGAAATTAAGCCTCCCGAGGAAGGTATAGGAAAGTAGCGGAAGCCCTGATTTATCTATTTTTTTATTCCTTCATCTGAACTTTCTAACCCCCATTTTTAATCAAAAATTGATTTTATCGAACCTTGTATTTAGAAAATATAAAAGAACCCTATCTTCTTTCCTTTCTCATCATTTTCGATCGAATGATATATCACACCCTATATGTTACCATAAATTTCTTAAGACCAAGTGATTGCCACCCCCACAACTCCGACCCTATTGGGGCAATTTTGCCCAAACTTTACAGTAATGTTGATATTGCTTAGAGGAATCTGCATACCGAATTTCACTCCTTTATATGCATAAATACGGGTAGAACCTTTTGGTACCCTCTAATTTCCGCCCCCGAAACTCCGACCTCAGTGGTCCAATCAAAACCAAACGAAATAGTGAAGGTGCACATGCCCATAGTAAGCTACATTCCGAATTTCAACCTTCTTCCTCAAAAAATGCGGAAATTATGAAGGGGACGGACGGACGGACAGACGGACATTGTGAAAACAATAAGAAGCTCCATTCTTCCGCTACTTAATAAATAAAAAACTGTTCATAATAGTTTATAATAATCATTTCAATCTTAAACTGCACAATCATTGTTAATTTTATCTTTTCTGAGGCTTCCATTGCAATCAGATGTTCCTTCCGAAGTGGAACAAACAGACATACACTGAAGAGCCAAAACATTATGACCATCACCACATTGGTGAATGAACTCGTGTGGATCACGTGGAGGGCACGTAATTAAGTGGGAATGGTATTTAACTGTTGCTTGAGAAGGTAAGGAATCAGTCTTGCACTTAATTTTGCGAGTTACTGGAAAGGCTGCTGATCTAAGACTCGGAACGAGTATCTCCGAAACTGGACGACTGATAGGTTGTTCACGATCTGCCGTTGTTAGTATTTATGGAGAAATGACGGTGAAACCAGCAGTAGACGCCAATGTATTGGACGCCCACACGCCATCAAAGAAAAAAGACGTCAGGACTGTACCGGTTGGTAAAGTAAGATCGGCGCCAGATAGTGGCTCAGCTGACAGCTCAATACTATGCAGGTCCAAGTGCAAGTGTTTCGGACATGGAACTGTTGGATGTGGAACTGCGCAGCACACGTCCCACTCGCGTGCCTCTGTTGACCAAGCGTCATCGTCAACTACGCCTATAGTGGGCCCGGGAACATCGAGACTGGACCATGGATAAGTGGAAAAGAGTTGCCTGGTCGGATGTATCACGATTTCTTATTCATCACGTCGATGGTCGTGTCAGGGTACGCCAACTTCCAGGCGAACAGTTGCTCCTTCCCTGCTACAGGCTGGAGTGGCGATATCATGCTCTGGGACTCGTAGTTGTGATAGAAGAGATTTTGAAAGCTGCGGACTATCTGAACATCATTGAGGACCAGTTGCACCCTTACATGGCGTCTGTGTTCCCAACCGAAAATGGAATCTTCCAGCAGGACAACGCCCTATGTCACAGGGCTCGAATTGTATTGGAGTGGTTCGGAGAGCATAAGGATGAATTCCAATTAATGTCCTGGTCACCTAACTCGCCGGATCTTAATCCGATAGAGCACATTTGGGATGACATGGAGTAGCATCTCAGAGCTGAAACATCACCATGTCGGAATATCTCAACTTTGCGTGATCGCTGCTTAGACATTTGGTACAACCTGTCAATCGCATAAGAAGACAAATCTGGTATTTATAAATTATTTTGTTCATGCGGGATAAACGATAACCACAAAACAAAAAATTAAAATAAGAATAAAATAAATACTGTATATTTTATATCAAATACATGTATTACGAAAAAAAAATTGTTCCAACTCTGTTCGCATCTTGGATACAGGATAATGTCTCCAGTAAACCTTTCAAAATTCCTCAATACACAGAACACTACGGTTTCTGTTATTATGAAATGCAAACATCAAAAGAACGTTATAGAAATTCACTAAACTTTCCCTTATTTGTCCACCAGACTTTGATTTGCTCCCCAAACTGAATCAACGTTTTCGCACAAATGAAGAAGCTTCTGTGAGGTGTCCTGACCGGAATATAAAACTTGCTCAAAGTTGGGGAGCTGTGTAAGGAACAGTGGCAATAATTATAAAATGATTTTGTAAAATAATTTTTTTTTCCACTTAATCTTAATCTTTATCAAAACTTTATCTCTTTATTAGTTCAATAAGATTAAGAAATTCATATTTTCAAACAGAAGTCTCCCCTTATGGTCGAAATGACGCATGTAAAAGAAAAGAAAGACGAGACTCTAAAAAATTGGATACAAAATGGAAAGACCCTGAAAACAGCTGTCGTTTCGGATAGCGGGTATCCTTTGTCAAAGCTAAAAATATATTCTATGAACTAATTATAATATTTACCATTGAATTAAACTATTAATTCATTTATTTCTCTGAAAAAGTAAATTCTCAAAATTCTATTTAAATAAATATAAAACATAATTGATTCATTAAATAGACACTTCTCCGCTATCCTTTAATTTTCCTTTCATTATATTAAACCCCCTCCCCTTATTCACAAACCTTAACTTCCTCGTTCCATCTTCCTTAAAATAAATATTAAAAACAAATATTGTGTCTTCATTATTATTATTGTTTTCATAGCATTTCCCTAAGAAAACATTTTGCACTAACTTCAATCGAGCACGATGCGATGTTATCAGCCGAGAATGAATTTTTTTTTCCCCCTCTTTCTTTTCCCGGATACGATGGAGAAGAAGAAAGACCATTTTATAGACACCGAAAGAAGAACATCGTTGCGAAATCTGACGAAGCTCGAGCAAAATACGAGATTAAAGAAAAGAGAAGAAAAAGAGGAAGAAACTCGAAAAGATTACTACGAACCGTCGCATCTTAAAAGAAAAAGAAGAAAAAAAAATCGATAAATGGTCAAAAAAGAGATGGGAGGCGTATATAACACCAAAAAGAAGTAGAAAACGCCCATAGACGAGAAAAGCAATGAATGGCAAGAAAAGAAATTGACCCCACTAGGTTAAAGCCCTCTCGCTATACAAGGGGAGCTCGTCCCTCTTTATATATTTATATATATAAATAAAGAAAGATCTGATAGAGACGGAAATGGAATGATGGCAGGAGGTAAAACGGTAACGTAAAACTTGTCTAGCCTTCCAAAGAAATTTCTAACGAGAAAACATGGAAAATACAGAGTGGGCCAAAAGTAAATCAAAGTCGCTCCTTTGGAGAGAGGGTAAACTTCAGAAAAAAAAATGGGTTGCCTCTATCAAAAAAAAAAAAAAAAGATATCCCACCATATTCTCTTTGTTACGTTACCTTATCCGACCATGGCCTATTTTATATAGCAGGCTATGAACTAAACCTGGTAATAATATAAAAATACCGATAATATACATGAATATACTACTACATTGCAAGTTTGTTATTATTTGTTGTTTTGGAATACAAAATACGGAATGCCAAATCACAGAAGCGACTCAAGAGAGGGGCTCAAATGCAGGGAAGGGGAAAAATAACGTGTTGGTAGGAGTAATAATATCTGGGTGAAGAATTTCCTTACTATGTGACAAGTGCTTAGGACTCCTTATTAAGTAGCGGAAGAATGGAGCTACTTATTGGTTTTATGATATCTGCCTATCTGTCCCCTTCAAATTTTCTATTTCGCTTACCAAGGGCATTCCTATTTAGTTTGGTTTTGATTGGTTCACTGCGGTTGGAGTTATGGGGTGGGAGTAATAGGGGACCATCTGATGTACATGGTATACGAGGCCTGTCCGGAAAGTTCCGGATTGAGGCTAAAAAAATTACGATTCGAACTCACATAAATGTTTAGTCACCTTCAAAATAAGCACCGTTTGTAGCAATGCATTTAGCCCAACGTTGCTGCCATTGGTTGAAACAAGTACGGAATGCCTCCTTTGGGATGGACAAGAGCTCCGCCGTCGCATTCTGTGTTGTCATGTCCACATCCTCAAATCTCCGTCCTTCGAGCGCTTTCTTGATCTTCGGAGAATGCGAAGAAGTCGCACGGAGCTAGGTCAGATGAGTAGGGAGGCTGCCTGACCTGAGCGATGTGGTGTTTTGTAAAAAATTGTGGCACGATGTGCGCTGGAGTATTCGTGGTGCGACTCATAACATCATTGCCGAATACTTGTTTTAGCAATTCATGACACTCCGTTGCGGTTTTACCGATTTTAAAACAAAATTTGATGCAATGTCATTTTCACCACACGACGAGAAAAGAAAAACGTTCTGCTTTAGCGTGTTACAACAATTTCACGCGGCACTCTTAACAGCTGCAAATTTCATTACGGCATCAGCAGAAATGTCACACGATCCGGATAGGATAAAGGTGCAGCGAGTTCTACTTTTTTTTGTAGCCTCAATCCGGATATTTTTCGGACAGGCCTCGTATATGCATGTAAAGGAGTAAAATTTTTAGTATAAAAATTCCTCTAGGTAAGATCTGCAATACAATGTAGTTTGGGCAAAGTTGTCCCAATGAGCTCGGAGTTGTGGGGTTAGCAGTCACGTGTTAGATATAAACAGTTCCGAGAAGGGATATTAAGCAGTTTCATCTCAAAGCGATCAGGTGGCCTCCATTCTTATGATACTATGCTTATATATTAGATAATTTCGAAAAAAAAAAATGCATTCAGCAAGAGTAACATAATAGCTATGAACTTGTATACAATTTAGATTTCTTTTGTTCTCTGGTAAATATGTTTTTTTAAAAAAAAGCTAGATCATCTGTGAACGTGAATGTAAATGAACGAACCATTAATGGAAAATTGGAAGGAAAAAAATTCCGCGACTTGGATTCGAACCAGGGACCACATGTATACGCTAGTCGCCTGAACCAAATGGAATACTTTCTTACAGAAATGAATTTTAAGGACACATGGAGACAGCCTTGTTATGCCGTGTCCGTGATAGCTCAATTGGTAGAGGCGTGACGCTCGTGGTTCCTGGTTCGAATCCAAGTCGCGGAATTTTTTCCATTCACATCATTACCTTATGCTTGAAGCATTATCTCCGGTTTGAATTTATTACTTTCGCATGACCAAACATCTTACATCATTTCATTAAAAAGAGATCAAAATAATCGGTTCTTTCTATTAAAGAGTGATAAATTGGCCAATAATCTTAAAATAAAAAGCTATAAATTTTTAAAATAAGCTTAGATCCTCAACTTTCAGACATTACTTCATTCTCCCTTTCATCAAGAGGATTAAATTATAAAAATTAATCAGCTACCATCACTTTTTTGCTCTGACCCATATAATTATCGTCCCGTTAAGTGCTACGTATAAATAAAAATAAAAAACACGAGAAAGTTAATTAATATTAAAAATAAATAGAAAAGCTTCTTGAAAGCTCTGTACACCAATATTAGCATCCCCGTTCTAGTTTTGTCGCGATAAGAAGCTTAACTTATGTCTAAAATTAGAAACAAAGTCCGTTCACTTCAGATTAGAAACTTTTGACTTGAAAATTTCATAATTTATTACCAGACGACTAAACGCAACAACATGAAAATAAGAAGAAACCTATTCAAAACGGGCGCAAATTACGTGAAATTTAAACTTATAATAATAAACGAATAGAAATCAATTTACCAAATCTGAAAATTTATTTGGAAACAGAATAGTTAAAATATATTCAACATTGTAGATTGTAAGGAAATGATTTGTAACATAAGAATTCAGTTACGGCGTGAGCGCCATCAACTCAATTCTTTTATGAAATGAAGTTTTGCTTATATTACAATATTTTAACTGCACAATTAATACGGCATTTGCAGGAGGCCTTATAGCGCCATCATAAAGTACCCTAAAGCATAATTTAAAAAAAGTACTAACAAACGTAAATTAAAATTGTTTTTTCAGAAAAAGTGCTGAGACACTTAATCTTACTCGATCTACACAAGACGACCTGACAAATGAGAATGACAAGAGGTCGGTTGATGGGAATTCGAGATATCCTTGTCATGAAGTATCATTTCTCCTTCAATCACAGCGAACATACACAGTTTGTTTTTTTTTAATATATATTGAAAAAAAATACTCCAATCAAGATTAAAGCTCTTGTCGAAACTGAACACGAATATCATCAATCGAGTGGTTGTAGCCTATTAATAAAAATTAAAATAATCGAAGATAGAATCTGCCCTAAATTTTCCTCCACTAAATTTATCAGTAAAACGTATCACAGTTTGAGCTTTTTTTTTTTTTTGTTTTGTTTTTTATATTTTAAAAAAATATTTCCCCCCGTCCTTCCCTTTGAACTTCTTCAACTTTAAGGGATCTGGTGACAGGGGGCCATAAATAATTTGCAGTGGAAAATTTACGAGCCACGGAAAAGAATGCGACAGTCGAATGCGGAAGATTTTTCATAAAAAAAGAAGAAAACAATTTACAATACAGGAAAGAAAAAAAAATACAAACAATTGAAATTTAAGTTGATATAACTACACAGCAAAAGAAACTTAAGACTCATTTGCTTCCTTAAAAATGAATTTCTGAGGTAATTGTAAATACTGATGATGATAATGAAAAATGACGCGGTAGGCATTCACGATCAAAATGAAATATTTCTTGCAGTATTGAAAATGAAACTTTTCATGCCAATCTTAGTTTTGTCCCCATTACTGAGATATTAACTGTTCGTCTGGCTCGTTTGGGACTCCTGATGAAGAGACTACAATAACGCTTCGCGAACTCATAAATATTATAAGATCCAGATGCGCAAAAAAAGTAATTAACAGAATAAAACTAGCATACAGCCAAATAACAAGGACAACTTTTTCTTCGATATACCGGTAAGTGACAAGATTACGAGAAATTGTAATGAACTCAGAAGAAGATCAAAGACTGGTGCTGTTTTTTAAGGTCTTTTTTGCTTAAGAAGTAAGCCATTGGATTTTTTCGTTGAACAAACTTTGAAGTTAATGGAAAATCACTGCCCAAATATTCTCTTTAGAAATGCTTAAATAGAGATTATTTCAAGTGTGTGAACAGTGACTATCCGGCTTGTTTACGAAGTAAGTGTCAATAAAAATAATATATAACAAAATAAACCATTAAGGAATGACATAACCAAGGAAAACTAAACTAATGGCCATCACAAAATATTTGAAACATATTTCCAAAATTTTTGAATTACTTTTGAAAACATAAAAACAGGTGCCAGTGATTCAAATTTGATAATCTTCGAATTTTGTAATTATTCTTATATATTCGTTCATGACAGGTCGTCACGAGTCGTTTGATATATTTCATGCCATATTTTTGCATTGAAAATTTCCAAATGGTACCATATTGGTATCATTAGCACAGGTACCATTGTGCCATTGTATCGATTACGACCACCTTCAAAATGGCTCATGCGCGGAACCATATTTATCAATTGGCGAAAACAGTAATTAATAACCGCTTATATCTCATCGTTAAGATTTGTTTGATATATTACTTACAATCTCTTATCATTAAAAATTGCTAGGTGGGGTCATGAAGGTACCATTTGTGCACGTGCCACTGAACCGATTTCGATCATCTATGTGATTGGTTAGTGTTATGAACCATATTAATCGCCTGACGAAAAAAAGATTTTCACAATCTTTCAAAGCCTTGGAGGAGTTAGTGCTACAGACAGACAGACATGTTTCCCCACACTGATAGCATACAGCACCTTTCGGTACTTAATAACCGCTTATAGCTCGTCGTTAGGATTTGTTTGATGTATTACTTACTATATCTAGGTGGGGTCATGAAGGGGGATTCAAATGGTTGTGCACGTGCCACTGAATCGATTTCGATCATATTCGTGATTGTTACGCGTCATGAACCATATTAATCGATTGACGAAAACAGATTTTGAAAATCTTTCACAGGCTTCGAGAAGTTAGAGTTACGGACGGACAGACACCTTTTCCCATCACTATGCTCTTCTTCAGGTCACAGCATGGTAAAATAGTATTGAGTAAAATGGGTAAAAAAGTGGGGAACATGGGTCAAAATGAAACTTTATCTAATTGATGGAGTCTGCCTCTAATATAACCGTTATAATATTGCCTCTTATATTACGTACATAATTATTAAATTTTAATAATAAATCGGAACCGCGAAGTATTAGACTCAATCGCTTTCAGTAGAGACGCGTTTCGGTGATGGACCATCCTCAATCAATACAATCTCCGCTATTGCATATCGGAACCAAACGTGTCATATTTGACCAACCGCAACATAAATCCAACCACACTCTATGAAGTCGTCAAGCATTGATTACTCATTTTCAATGATGTACAGGTAATTCATATTTTATGGTCTATGGAAAAAATTCGACATTTATTCGCTTCAAAATTAGCTTAATAATAAAAATACATAATAACAAAACTAGTTTTGCTATTGAATAAAACAATAAAAAAAAAGTTCGAATCCCTCTCTTTCCAGAAAACGTTTCTGTGTCATCATGCAAATTTAAAAATCACGATAGAAAAATGATGAAAACAAGATTACAAAATTAAAATTTTATATTCTAAAATTTTGCTTTATTATAAAAATATGAAAAGATTCCCAGCGAGTAACAGGCAAAATGAACCTAATAAAAATTTTACTAGACTGGATTCATCAGAAATTCGAATCCAAGCAAGCAAGCTGCTTTCCAAAATCAAAGAGAATCGTTGGCCTGAAAGAATAAAGTTAATCAATTGCTTTTGAGATGCCATAAAAAGGCCCCAGGGGAGTAGCCAATGTTTAAACAGCATCTCATGAGTTTTAAGTAGTTCTTTAATACTTGTAGAGCCTATATCTTTAATCGCTTCTTCCCTAGAGAAACAATACTGTATAGCTTCAATACCGCTTGGCCTCTGGTAACGTAACCTTCATTTTCAGCTGGGTTCATTACATTGTCAAGGAACTCTTCAATCCAGAATAATCTCTATATTTAATTCTATCAACAATACACGGCAACCAGAGCAAGACTAAGTAAACGTATTCCATTCTGAAAGCATCTCCATTTCAAAGCAGAAAAATTATTCCCAATTTGATAAATTCCAAAAATTCAATTTCTTTTTATATTCAAAGAATTGGTAATTAATTTAAACACTTTCAATTACATTTAATTGGAACAGGGGTGTCTGACTAATGGATTCGCGGAAACCGGATCCTCTCATTTTTATTACAGACTCAAATGCTTCGTTTAAGCATTTACGAGAGCGGTGAGGGAGACTAAATGAATGGATCTAATATGTGTGTGGTTTAACACCGAAGATTGGAAGGGCCCATAATAAAATGCTGGGAAAGTAGTAATATGCTAATGATAAAAGCCCCAGATAGTAGTTGAGAAGATGGGAAGCATCAACCAAATCATATTCGGAAAGTGTATTATGGCTTGAATATATTCATCAGTATCCACAGTTTTTACTTCCAGAACTGAGACATCTCTATTCACAATGGATTGCTACAGTCTGGGGTAGTATTTATGGGCAGAGAGTAATAAGTACAACTTAGCTCTCTTATGCTTCTCAAAATGTGAATGGGTATATAACTGAAAAGGCTAGTTTCTTTAGTTAAAATGCCTATAAAACGTCCTTTGGCGCCGCGTTTTCGTTGAAGAGAAATAAACTAGTTGCGACGAGAATTTTGCAGAAATCTTAAAACTCACTCTTGCTGCGTGAGACCTTATCAAACAATGATATTCATTTCCATAAACCACCAATTCGCTTCCCCCAATCGAGACAGCGACGGTTACCCCTTCCGGTAATCCATCCACAGACTAAAAACCTAAAAAGCTGAGTTCCTTTGCCTCTGCGATGTTAAAACTGAAAAGGTCATTGCCTCGCCATCAATTCAGTCCAATTTGAGCCCGAAAACAAACAGGACAGCCGAGAGAGAATTGTCAGAGTGAGAGTGTTTCATTTAATTACCATCCATCTGTGATAATTAGTGCGACGCGGTTGAGGTTTGCAGACGACGGAGGCCACGGTTTACAGACGAAGGAACACACCACGGCGGAAACCGTAGCAACATCGCTCATAGGCCCTCAGCTTCGCTGCCCCATTAGGTAATTAACGGGGAAAACAACATCGCGACCGACAATTTACCTAAAAAGTTAACTCGCAACTTTATGTAGGTGAGGAAACCATTAAATGAGGAAACCAAAACTATAATCTCCTTTTCAACAGAGTTCAAACTGCAAATCTAGAATGCCGACAGGCTGGAATATAAGATTACATACAAGCTTCCGATGTTGGTTACACAACTGAGGAAGCGCTATCGATACTTACCCTATGAATATAACATAACCATTAGAAGTTTTCAAACTCACAAATCTCATATGGCAGACAACAAAATACAAGAGGACATTCAACCGTCTGAATGTAAGTCGATCTTTTCGAAGCATCTGGAAGATTTTCAAAATCTTTTTTTGCCAATCGATAAATATGGTTCTTAGTACGAATCTGTTCGAAGATGGTCGAAATCGATGCAATGGCACGTTGTCTAATGGGTCATTATATACCCCTAAAATTTTTCAATGCTAAGATATACCAAGTAGTACATCAAACAACTCGTAATGACAAACTAAGAGCGAATATAACGTTATAAGATGCATTTTCGCCAATCGATAGAAACATGGTTCGAAGACTGTCGAAACTGGTTCAGTGGTGTCTGTTGTAATGATTTCATTTTGGTAACACTGAAAATTTTCAATACTACGATATGCCATGTAATATATCAAACAACTTGGAACGATGTGTCATGAACGAATTTATATGAGTAATTAATATGTTTGATGATGGCCGATTTTGATTCAGTGGTATAAGATCTGATGATACCATTACGTTACCACTATAAATTTTCAATACACTGAGTGGCCAAATTATTATGACCACCCCCTTAATACAGTGTTGGGCCACCTTTCGCACTTATTACTGCTCGCATTCTTCGGGGCATGGATTCTATGAGATGTTGGTAGGTTGTAGGAGGAATTTGAGACCAACTCTGAAGAACTGCACCTTCCAATTCCTGCAGATTTCATGGTGCTGGATCCCGCTGCCTGATGGCCCGTTCGATCTCATCCCACAAATTCTCAATGGGATTGAGATCTGGCGGTTGTGCAAGCCAACGAAGCAAGGTAAACTCTCCGGCATGTTCTTCAAACCATCTGAGGACGATGCCAGCCTTATGACAAGGAGCATTGTCCTGCTGGAAGTATCCAGCCCCGTCAGAGTACACCATTAACATAACGGGATGTACTTGATCTGCGACAATACTTAAATAATCTTGGGCACGCACACGTCTGTGCAGAGGAATCAAAGGACCCAAACAATGCCAAGAAAACATCCCCCAAACCATAAAACTGCCGCCACCAGCTTGAAGTGTTGTGGCGATGCAGGAGGGGTCCATGCTTTCGTGCTGTTTTCTCCATATTCTAACCCTGCTATCTGCATGATGCATTTGAAATCGTGACTCATCGGACCACATGACTCTTTTCCAGTCATCTACTGTCCAATCCTTGTGCTCCTTGGCGAACTGGGGACGTCTGCTCTTGTCCAAGGCTGACAGTAGATGCTTTCAAACTGGTCGTTGGCTTCCAAAGCCTAAACGGTGTAATGAGCGGCGAACAGTTCGTTCAGAGGCGGTCACAGTTTGTCCTTGATTAAGATTTGCCGCTATTTGACGCACTGTTGCTCTTCTGTCGCCCTGGACAACTCTGGCCAATCTCCTTTCAGCTCGAGCATTGAGGAGCCTGTGACGACCACATGCTTGACGTTGAGAGCCGGTTTTTTTGCTGGGTAGTCCACTCTCTGTAAACATTAATAACTGCTGCTCTTGAATACTTCACAAGTTCAGCTGTTTTGCTGATACTGGTTCCGACACTGCGCGCGCCGACGATCATCCCGCGTTCAAACTCAGTTAAATCACGTTTTTTACCCATATCATCGAAAAAAACACAGTGCAACTGATGGTTCACCTCACCTGCATTCCCTTTTATAGCTATCTAGCCCTCTAGTGGCAGCGCTATGACGCAATAGCTCATTTACCTAAAACTGTCAGGTGGTCATAATAATTTGGCCACTCAGTGTACATTGCGGGCAAAAAAAATGCACTTCTAGAAGGAATAAGCCGAATTATTTGAAATTTTGCACACATGTAGCATTGGTGCATACAAGAAATGATTCAAATTGCAATTCAATACGTCCAGAAGAACGTTGTACAGGGTGGCTCCCATGCCACAATAGACCATGCAAGCATGTGGTCATAAAGATGCTGGATGTCGTATTGGGTTAAGTTGTTCCAAGCCTCCTGAACCTGCTGGCGCAATTGTGGAACTGCAGCGACGATGAACGTTACGTCCCATCATGTCCCACATATGCTCAATTAACAAGTCTGGAGATCGTGCTGGCCAGGGAAGTAGTTCCATAAACTGTAAGGCCTGCAAAACGGGCCTGCAAAACTGGCCTGCTGTAGTAGAGCTAACACGGACAGTGTGTGGACGGGCGTTATCCTGCTGGAAAAACATGTTACCCTTCTGTTGCAATAAGGGCAGAAGAAAAGGTTCCACAATCTGCTGGACGTACCTGAAGCTGTTCAATGTTTCATCCACAAACACTAGGGTGATCGCGAGTTATAATTGATCGCACCCCACACCATTATGTCTCGGGTTGGACTTGTGTGCCATAGACGGATGCACTGTGGAAGATGGCGCTCTGTTGCTCTTCGCCGCACACGTACACGTCCATCAATAGTGTACGGGCAGAATCCGTTCTCATCACTAAAGACCGCAGACATCCATTCGGCTCTTTCGCGACACCGCTGCAACCGTGCAGCACGGTGTTCTTGCAGAAATGGGAGTCTGGCTAAAGAGATCCGTGCCCGCAGTCATGCAGCTAGCAGAAAGTTACCAATGGTCCGTCTAGAGCAGTGTTTACCAACCGGGGGGCAATTCAAAATCTATTGATTTCTTCCAAAAAACATTGAATAAACTATATTTGGGGGGGGGGGCATAAGAATTTTAAAAAGGTTTAGGTGGGGCATAGCACAAAAAAGGTTGGGAAAAACTGGTCTAGAGGGATCCGTGCCACTCTGGCCCTTATTTCTGCTGTGGATGCCGTAAGGTTGCTCAAAGCTTCTCGTACGATTCTACACTTGGCGTTGGCAGTAATGCGGGGGCGTCCAGAACCAGGTCAACGTGAGTGCGTTCCTTCTGTAAACCACTGTTGACAACATCGAACCATCACAGAGACATTACGACCCATCTGCGCCGCGATACGCTGATGAGACCATCCAGCCTCTCGAAGTCCCACGATCCGACCTCAGTCAAACTCCGCAAGTTCTTGCACAGGAGCACGGCGGCGTGTTCGAGGCGTTGCAGTTGTTGTCACCACATCCACATTCAACTGTTCCAGTACAAATGAGATGCCAAACTGACGAGTTTATGCAAATCTGGTCGGACCCTGTACAATGTTCTTCTGGACGTATTGTCTAGCAACTTGAATCATTTCTTGTATGCCACCAATGCTACATGTGCACAAAATTTCAAATAAATTTCTTCTATGCATTGCATTTTTTTGCTAGCAGTGTAATATATAAAACAATTTGAATGACTGTATGAGTTATTAGTGTTTTCAAAAACGTGTATGTGACGGCGAGTAGTTTAGCCTTTCGGTCATTCCTTAATGGTTTATTAAATTAGATTATGAAAAGCCTACAGAAATTATTGATTTAAAATAAGCGAGTGATTTTAAATTAAAATTCTGCCCATTTATGAGTGATACTTGAGAAAGGAGGTTGCCAATTAAGAACGGACAGGACGCTACGATCACTTGAAGAACTAATTCTAGCAATACTGCAATTTCTAAGTACGTGCCATGTCGTTAAATATCCGTTTCTGAAGTGTCTGTCGGTGGAATGTAAACTTAGATCGAATGGAAAAGGAGCTTGGGAAAAAATATTAAATTTTCCGTTACTCTTCGTTCCCATTTATCAATTCACTATCATAAAATTCAAACATTTAGAAAGGGGAATGCATCTTTAAAGAGAATATTCCCCAAGCAATTCATTTGCAAAGGCACGAGAAATTCCTCGCCCCAAGGTGTCGCCTTAATTTTGCCTCCTTTCATGTCTTCATCTTCCCTTCCTCCTTTCCTCCGTGAATTCTTTATCAACAGACGAGAAGCGGAATGGTCCTGGAAATAATTCGTATTCTTATCCCCACCTCCCTTCTTTCGACGGGAAGTCTCTCCGTCCTGTAGAGCACAGCCCCCACCCCGATACCGTGGCCATGGCAACCAAAGTCGTTGTTCGTTCCCTCGTTCATTCACTCACGCTGCCCCGGAAATGAGAGGCAAGGAAGGAATCAATTGCAAAGAAAAGGAAAAGCACAACAGAGAAATTAGATAAATTAGAGTTGGGTTATCTAATAATTTTTGTTACAAAAACCTTATTTAAATTATTAATAATATGAAAGCAATAGAAACGAAGAGACAATGGAGGGAAAAGTTCTCCTTTATGAACCATGATTTCATTGAAGCTATACCCAATACAATAATTTTAAATTATGGAGAGGAGATTTTAAAATTACGAGACGCATCTTTTAGAAAGAAGCTCCTACTGTTACTTATAGTCTCCCTCTCTTAAAATAACCATATAAGAGTCTGTACAGCTTTCTGGAACATTCTCATCGCGTCGACAGCAAATCGCCATCTTCACAGTTCTTAACCAACAACTTTGTTAATTTTGCATTCTCATTCTCGAATGGAAAATTTCTATTACAGTGCATTGCTTCGTCTGATGTTCCTAGGCCAAACTTTTTGAAGCAGCTTACTATCATCGGTATCTTCTCTTCGTTCCATGCTTCTATCTACCATCTGTAAGCATGCAATAATTAGATGCTTTGACATAGCTGAGAAGCATTTTTTCTAGAGTCCGCTTACGCCAAAATTGATCCAAGCAACCGTTTCCTATAGAGAAGCATTAGCGATTGAATTTATGCCCTGATCAAATTGGTTGACTAACTCTCGACCCGTTAGCAGAAAGGAACACCAACTTGACATTGCTTAATTCCGCGATATGTAACTTAACTCTTATTGGCTGATTACAGAGAATACTGTGGTGATGTAATCAGCCCTTAGGTTAGGACCTGATTGGTTGCGTAAATGGTCGTTACAGATACGTTTTTAATATAATCTGATCGCGTAAGAGAGATGGTCATTACGCTAACAGATCTCACATATGACTTTCTGCGGGACCAGTTGTTAAGCTCAGGTGGTCGTTAGCACAAGTTTTACTGTATAAATATTTCTGGAGTGACTCTCATAGTAATCCAGTATACACTATATACTCACATGCCAAAAGTCATGGGATAGCACCTAATAATGTGTAGAACCTCCTTAACCCGGCAAAATGCCACAGTGCGACGTGGCATTGATTCCACAAGTCGGTGGAAAACATCTGAAGACATTGCCAACCATTCCGACTGGAGAGCTTCCCACAATTACCCATTACGGAGCCACCACCGGCTTGCACAGTGCATGCTTAACAACTTGGGTCCATGACCTCATGGGGTCTGCGCCACACACGAGCCCTACCATCAGCTCGTATCAGCTGGAATCGAGACTCATCAGACCAGGTCACATGTGTCCATGGGCCCAGGAGAGATGTTGCTGATGATTTCTTGTTGTTAGCAAGGGCATCCTCGTGGGTCTTCTGCTTCCATATCCGATGGACACCAGATTTCGTTGCACAGTTCGCATCGAGCTCTAGTATACTTTAAATTTCGTTTAACTTCTCAACGCTTATGCTAGGGGCTCTGGGAATACTTTTATTCAATCGGGCACGGGCACTTTCTTATAGATAGACCTGACTTTTATGAGACTACCACCTTTTATTCTAAAGTTATGCGACTGTTTCGGGAATTTCCTCTATAAGAGCAACATGGCTTACAGCTGCCTGCAAAAACTCTCTCAGTTGTTTTCAAAAGAAAAAAATCTTAGGAATCTTATTAAATCTCTAAGTAATCAAGACCCAAAAATCTAGCTCAAGTATTTTTAATCAAAAATTAATTCAAGCCTTCTTTGAAGATATTTAGAAAACTTTCCAGAACAAAGCAGATCACTTTTCCCCCCCTTCACCGACTTCCTTCCTTACCTCTAGCAATGAACGAATTTCAAACATTATCGATTTTAGAAAAACACAACCGAAGGGAAAAAATTTCAACCTCATAAAAAAGGAAGCCAAGAAAGAGTAAAGAGCCGGAATCAAAATTCTCTCGACAATAAATCCAACAAAACCACAGGCAACTTCCGCCTCCATCTTCCTCCGTTCACTAACTTCCAAAACAAGACATAAAACTATCTTCTTTAAGCAACAGAAATAATAATAATAATAATAATAATAATAATAATAATAATAATAATAATAATAATAA